>CM034415.1:5325000-5925000 GCA_019925095.2 Dendrolimus kikuchii
ATTTTCCAACAGGACTCTGTACCCTCCCATGAAGCTAATTCAATCCAACATTGGTTGCAAGCCAACTTGTCAGACTTTGTTCAGTGCATAGGTTGGCCTTCGTCGAGTTCTGACTTGAATTCTTTGTAGTATTCTTTATGAACTGCATTGGAGCTAATGGCATACAAAAAGTTCACTAGAACCTGAATTTATCTCAAGTGAGCCCAAATCAATAAATGGAAACTGATTGAAAAGATTAGTACCACTATAGAAGAATGGCCTATATCTTTAAAGCTTAATTAATTGAAAACAAGGATGGCTATTTTAAATAATTTATTTTTATATATACATAAATCTAGATGTTATTAGTTATAATTAATGTAAACAATTTATGAATATTTAACATTCCTCCAAAAATATTTTAGCTTTACTTTGTCTGAAGATTTGACTATCTTAAGATTAAGAATAAGATGGTTTCTATACTGAAAGCAAACTATTGTGAGTTATAAATTTGTATGTGCCATATATTTATATGAATTGATTAATAAAATATATCTTTTGACTTATTATTTTGCAAGATGAAATAATAAATAACTTTTAGCAGTTAAACTTGTTTATTTACTTAAACACTTATTTATTAATAATAATTTAGGACATATTATATAATCCTTTCAGAAATGTTCAATTTTATCTTTTTCTTTTTTCTGCAGCCTAGCATTTGGTTTTTTCTATACATAAAGTTTTCATGTAACCTGCAGTGGATAAGTCATAAAATTCTATGATCAAGCATAACCCTTGCTTATTCAGAAAAGTTGTTGCTAATTTTTTCTGAACCTGAAAAAAAAAAGATATAAAGTGTCTATTTAATTACTTGCATAGTCATTATTTAACTCATAAATTTTCTTATTAGTAACTATGTTACACATCAAAATCATATTGTTAAGAGATTTACAATCATTAAGGTATTTGTCACAAATCTTCATATTCCATGAAATCCTTCAAGCTATAGATGTGCTTAATTAGTCACTTTTAAGCCGGCAAGTGAATATATTTAAAACTACTGGAGAGTTTCATATTTTCCGGTAATTTGTTGTATAAGCTCAGATCCATAACATACATTAGCAATCAAACACACTATCTAACCGCCAGGGCAGTGGTGCAATGTCTGTTCCTTTATTTGTATGTATCTATATGAGATACTTTACTTGTATTATAGATTATTAAGAAAGTAATATAGGTTGCTGATTTATTGATTGTGCCAAATTATCAAATAAGTAATTAATATTATTTTAATCAGTTTCCAATGAATGAGTGAGACATGTAGCTATTTTTCTATAAATAGGTGCACATTTTAGATGAATTTTGACTTCAACACAAAGTAAACTTACATCAATCATATATTAAATAATAATTAACATTACCTACTGGTTTCTTATGTGGATGAAATTTACAGACAGGAATAGTAATATAATACACAGGTTCTAAAAGGCAAGAAGGAAGGAAGATCTATGGACGAACATGATGAATTTAGACACCTTCACAAAACTACTTACATCAGGATTTTAGCTCCTCTTATTTCTCCAATATGTACTATAGCTATGTACTCTAATAACATTACATGTTAGGTAGGTTTAGCGTATTAGCCTTTACAAAATTAACACTCCTATTTGAAGATCCGGCCATGTTTAGAAAGAGAAAATTTTAATACATTTTCATTAATAAAACAGTTCACTTTTTTGTCGGATGATTTTAGAAGATTTTTCTAAAGACGAAATGAATTTTAATGAATAATATTAGAATTTAGAAATGCTGCATTAACCGCCGATCTAAAGCCGAAATACCCAATGTTGCCAGCTTGCTAATAGTGAAATTACTAACATTTGTAGTTTTTGTAGGTACACACGTGTGTGTATGAAAGTAACTCACAACATATTGACTTAAAAAAGAGCTTATCGAACATCGCCATGATTTTTGAATTGAAAACTTCGGTAGGTACTTCTAGGATGGGGACAATGCACTGAATTCGCACGACCGTCACGCTCAAATACCAAGTTTTTATCTCTGAAGTGCAGTTCTAACGACTGATATTTTTTTAAAGGTCTGACTAATAATACTCCCCCCCCCCTCCCCTCAATTGACAATACAACCTTTTTATTTTACCTGGATTGACAACATCATTGGATAATGAGATCATGTCTAGATATCAGACATTAAAAATGATAACCCAAATGTGATATCAAATCAAAGTATTTTAGTGGTCGAATGAGCTTTATCTGTTTTAATCGCGGAAAGAATACTTTATTACAAATTAAGAAAAGTAATGACATCGCAATAGTGTCTAATAGGTAATTTATGCCTGGTTATCAATTAATAGTATTCAGTCTAACTGTACATTATTCAGTTTAAGTTATATTATATTGATTTTTCATTAAAGGTCACTTCAAATAAATTAACGGTAACTTTAGAAAATAATAAATGTTGAACACCAAAAATAGATATATAAAATAAATTTACCGATAAAATCGCTAAGCTGGCCACACTAAAATGATCACGATATGTCATAATGGATAATGACAGTAACATTTAAATAGTAGCACAGATTAATATGATTATTTTCGTTTTATAGGCAAAGGAATTAATGTAAAGTTGTCCCCAATGACGTCTTCTGATAATTTTTTAAAAAATCGATTTAAAAAACCTAACTCTTAAAACACAAAAATATTCAAATTAGTATCTTAAAATACCCTATTTTACGTAATAAAAATATAAAATCAGAGGGTAATTTTTTTTTAACAATCCCAGTTCTTGACTTGTGAATGTGCGTCCATTGTCAGTAACTAATTGAACTGGAAAACCAAATCGAGTGAATTTTCCATTTTGAATAACTGTCTACTATTATTATAAACATTTTATTATAAAATTGCCCCAAAAAGCCGGCATGTATTCTATACCATGCTGATGAGGCTACGGGCCATGGTTTTTGTATTTGTTTTGGTGTTTTGCTATTTTGTAAGCATATGAGACAGTTTTTTTGTTATGATCGTGTAATTTTTTTCATTCTAACAATACCAACATGACTTTTATGCAATTCCATTGAAACTGCCTTTGTAATAGACTGTGGCACTAAAATATGATAACCCCAAAAAATACTGCCACTGTCCAGAGACAATTCATCTTTTCTATTGTAAAAAGGCAACATTTCCTTGTTTAATTTCTTTATATCTGGCCATCCAACAATTAGGGCACATATATGACTTAAATTTATTAATTTATAATTTGACCCATCGTCATAGTGATATTATTTTTTATTTTGACCTAAATAAATTTACTAATAATAAATTTAGGCTAAACAAAGATACTATGTATCTGCCTTTTAAGTTACGAAGACGTATAGCTACTTTGTTAGCATTTAATATACAAAATCATGACAAAGTTATGTATGATATAACTGAAAAATATGTCATAAATTTTAATAATAACAATAATGTTTTTAATATTAACTCTACTACAAGTTCTAGCAATTTAAACCGCTAGATATGACCAAAGCTAAACCTATTTCTAATTTAAATATAGTTCACCAAAATATACAGGGTTTAGCAGGTAAAGACTTAGAAATTGAACTTTTTTTTAAAGAATGTAAGGTTCATGTCCTATGTATTACAGAACACTGGCTTAAATCTTTTGAAGTCATAAACTTTATAGAGAATTATACAGTGATAAGTGCATTTGTAAGGAAGTTCGCTATACATGGCAGATCACTTATCTTTGTGGCAAATGATGCAAAATGTAAAGAGCGTAAAGACATTATGTCCCTTTCTATTGAACGTACTGTGGAGGTTTCCTTTATTGAGCTTGATCGCTATGTAATTGTCTGCGTCTACCGACCCGACAGGGGATTATAATGTATTTGAAAGCACAATGGAGGATTTATTAAGAAAATTAAATAAAACAAATAAATTGCCTATAGTTTGTGGGGATTTTAATGTTAATATGCTGGAAATGTCATCAACTCGTTCCAAGATCATTAATCTTTTCAAACGTTCAATCTTATGCATGTCTTCAATGAACCTAAGCGTTTAACTGCTAATTCAGCTACCTGTTTAGACAATATATTTTGTAGTTGCAAAATAATCGACAAATCAGTCATAGATGTACTACGGTCGGATCATTGTGGCCAGTTTATATCAATACCTTTTGATAGTATTAAAATCACTTCTAAAATAACCTGTAGACCGGTGAATAATTATCGCTTAAGAACCTTTAAAGATAATCTAGTCAATAAAATTCCTACCTTGGATCTCAACGGCGAAGATCCAAACAACTTGTACAATAATTTCTTCAACATTATACAAGCTGAATTTGAAAACACATTTAAAACTAAAACAATTAATAAAAGTAATAAACTTACGTTTAGTGATTGGGCTACGAAAGGTATATATAAAAGTCGAATAAAACTGTATGAATTATACAGTGAAAAACAATTTAACCAAAATCCAGACTTTCTTGTATATATTAAAAAGTACTCTAAGACGTAAGACGTAAAGAGTGTGCATCGCTGCCAAATCTCTATATTATAGTAACAGGATTAAAAAATCATCAAATATCATTAAGACAACTTGGAATGTCATAAATGATGCTTCTGGCAAAAGTTCACGTCGAGATGATGCAATTACACTTGTAATCGACAATGAAAGAACTGTAGCGGGTCTCCGACAGGGCTTTCGGTGGAAGCCTGTAGGAGGCGCTGGCGGGATATGCCGGTGGAAATAATACACCAGTCACTCTTACGGTTCACGTCGTTTATTTGAACGCTACTGAGTTGTATTTACAATCAAATAACCATTGGCTATATTAAAGCCGCAATCGGTATATTCGTACGTTAACTAAGTTGTATACACTCTAACCCGCTGACTACTACTTTTAATACACTGACTTGCAATACACTATTAGACACAGTAACCCGCTCTCTAGTTACTGATTATACACACACTCGTAATACACTGACTTGTCTTGGCGGATCACTCACTACTTATACGAACGAATTCATTAAAAAAAAACTAACATTTTGCGGCAGCTTCCCACGATTTCTCCGGCCTGGACCCAACCCTTCTGGGAAGATGCGACCCCTGTCCATTAACTAATAAATTGTTTCCTCACTAAATTAACACAAAGCATGCAGTTAAATTACACAACTATTTTCTAAAATATTTACATACAATGGCAATGGCAGATGTCAGGATCATCTTTCTTTAACTCAAATGGTCTTACAAAGGACGTTATTTTAAACTATTACTGAAATTCTCGAAAATATAAAACAATGGAGGACATTACGGGGGACGTCATAAATTATTCCATATCCCAGCATCTGCATTGCCTTCGTGGGAAACAACTTTCTAAAAACTATCTACAAACTATTTTGGCATCGTTAACACAAGGTCTTTGAAAAGATAATTTTAAATCAACTGCTCTCACATTTTAATATTAATAAATTATTTCATGCTAAACAGTTCGGGTTCACCAAAGGTCGATCCACTACCGATGCAGGTATTAAGCTCCTAAAACACATTTATGCTGCTTGGGAAAGGTCACAGAATGCCATTGGCGTGTTCTGTGACCTGTCCAAGGCATTCGATTGCGTTGAACACGTTACCTTATTAAAAAAAGCTTAATTATTACGGTATTCATGGCGATTCTCTCAACCTTCTATCGTCGTACTTAAATAACAGATCCCAAAGCGTTGAAATTAACAATGTCAAATCTCGTGAGACTGGCATATCTATGGTTGTACCCCAGGGCTCTGTTTCAGGTCCCTTCTTGTTTTTGATATATATTAATGATTTACCATATTTTATTAATGACATGTGTGAGAGAGTGTTGTTTGCTGATGACACGTCACTTATATTTAAAATTGACAGAAATAAACAGAACTTTGACGACGTAAACAACGCCTTATCCCAAATATCTAAATGGTTTACTGTAAATAACTTATTACTTAATCCTAATAAAACTAAATGTGTTAAGTTTGTTATGCCCAATGTAAAAGAATACGATATTAATATCTCTCTTAACGATATTACACTTAACCTAGTAGATTCAACTGTATTCTTAGGCATTAACCTAGATCAGAAGCTTCAGTGGAGCGCTCATGTATCTAGTCTCTCAGGGAAACTTAATTCTGCTGCATATGCGGTCAGAAGAGTCAGGCAGTTCACTGACGAAGAGACTGCTAGACTAGTTTATTTTAGTTATTTTCAGTGTCATGGTCAATCTACAACCTCGGCCCTCGGGAGTCTCTTAGAGAACGCTTTAAGGAAATCGGTATTATGACGGTCGCCTGCCAATATATTTTTAATAATATAATTTATATTCGTAATAATTTGAGTGCCTACAAGCAGTATAAGGATGTACACAATTTCAACACCAGGCATTGTAATAGACTAATATTGCCATCCTTTAGATTACAAAAAGTACTGTCCTCTTTCTTGGGGGTTGGTATACGCTTCTTCAATAAGATTCCGAGTGAAATGTTAGATCTGCCTTTCACTAAATTTAAAATTAAATTAAAAAGCATCTTGCTAAAAAAGGGATACTACACTATTGAAGAATATTTAAATGACAAAAATTCATTTACATAGCACCTAGCTCCAACCTCTTATACTAAATTTTGTATAACGTTTTATTTATTTTTTTAATCTTGCCATGCTTGTAAGGAATTTGTGGAGACATATTGCAGCATAACATTTTAGCACGTCATGTCATTATTATAACTATAATATTATTTTTCTTTCCTTTTATTGTCTTGGTCTTATTGAGTATGCATTGTTTGCTACTACTCCATTAATTCTTCAAAAAGTGATTCTGTAACATACTTCTGTACAAAACTTATTAAAAAAAAGAATTTGAGATATAAATAGAATATGAAATATAAATAAAAACAATATTTAGCTAGACGTGTTGCTGGGGAGTTTCTTTCCGCTTCTTCTCCTTTACAGCATCAACACGTTGCGAAGCGGTGTACATAGAATAGGAAGTAAAAAATTAATGATTCTACATTAGCCTCATTAATATAACAAACAGCACTAGAATTTTCACTCATAAACAATGAATGTGTTTCGTTAATATTACATTTTCGTTCAGTTTCCACTGTTCTAGGTAAAAAATTGACTGGATTTTTGGAAGATTTAATGTGTCTTACTTTATTGTAAAATGCAGAGACAAAAATGGCATAGTGCTGTAATCGTTCGGCAGCCATTTTTGATATTCTCTTTATTGGGCCAAATATTCGCAATAATGCTGAGTTATCTGTTTCTAGTTCAAAAAACGCCCATAAATGTAATTATAAAATTTAGATATAGCTAAAATGATTGCTAATGCTCTTTATCAATTGTAGTGTATTTCTCTTCCACTTCGTTTATTTTTTACTGGAAAAGGAAAATTGTTTTACTACACCATCTTTATTCCTATTTGATAATACAGCACCTAAAGCGTTTTAGAAGCATCACATGTTAAAATAAGTGTTAAATGTGGATTATAATGGTTTAAATTAGGCGTAGATGACAATTTTTCTTTTGAAATGCACTTTCACGTATTAAAGTCTATTTAAACCTGTCTTTTTTTGTACATTCATAAAGTGGTGTTATTATAGAAGCCATATTTTTTTTAACGAGAGTAATAATTTTGCCTAAAAATGATTTCAGCAGGGTTAGATTTGTCGTAAATTTAGCATTCAATAAAGATTGAAAGTTAGTTTGCAATATACTAATACCATTTTTGTTCACATGAAGTCCAAAAAACTCTAAACTAGTAGTAAATAATTTGCATTTCTCAGGTTTTAGTTTAAATTCACTCTCTTGTAATAGACTTAAAACTTGACATAAACTGTCGTGTATCTCTTGGAAATTTCCTCCTTTAATATAAATGTTGTCAATGAATAACTGTATTACATTTGAAATCTTACTGAGTTTTTTACCATTAAGCGGTGAAATGCACCCGGTCCAGAACTAACACCATGAGGTAAGTAATTATATTTAAATGTTCATACTTCTGTTATAATAGTGGTACAATTTTGACTTTCTGGACTGAGAGGTGCTTGGAGATAGGCCTCTTTTAAATCCAGTTCGCAGTAATATTCACCTTGTCTGAGGGTATTTAAAATGTCACCAATATGGGGAATTAGAAAGTGATCAATCTCTAAACAATAGTTTACTGTGAGTTTATAGTCACCGCATAATCTCACTGAACTATCTCGCTACATAATGAGAACCACTGGTGTACCCCATTCATTGTGTTCCACTAGTGATATACGACCATTATTTACTAATCTATTAATTTCATCATTTGCCTTTTCCCGCAATTCAAATGGTACTCTCCTTTCCGGTACACAACGTAGTTTATTTATTTAGTAGCTGTCGTTCCAGCAGTTCTTCCATATAACCGCGTTATACTGAGACTTTTCAGTCTATTCGCGTAGACTGCGCAGTAGGGGACCGAAGCTGTGCAGTCGGACATTGCGTGTCCGCTCTTCCCATAGCGGAGACACAAGCCCTACCTGTCGGAGCAGGATTCCGGGCTCATTGTTTATATGTATGCTGTGCCCGAGCCCCTAACAACGGTAACACCGCATTGACCGTGTTTCTTTAGCTTCGACTTTCGCCGAGCTGAAGCTCACCAACAGGTGGCCCTCCTCGGCGAGCATCTTGGTCAATGGGATTGGGCACAGCACATACGCTTAGCCCATCCCCCCGGCTTGAACCAATTCTATTGGCTACGATTCTATTTAGTCGGCAATTGCCAGCTCGGGCGACAGCAGTTCGTAGAGACTCGGGCGTCACTTAGTCATCTAGCCCTGTGATATAAATCTCCCCTCTCTTCGTAGGCCGGATGACCTCGGCCATCCCCTCAAGCGCCTTTTTTTTTGTCCGCCGCAGCGAGCGGTGCGCGCATAATTGGGGGAAGGGGGAGGCGGTGCTCAAACCCGGCGACCCGGGCGTTCATCATTTCCCCTACCGATACTATGATAGCTCATTTGAGCTCATCTAGGTCGAATGGGGAACTAAAGACCACCACCGCCTCCATCTCTGTGTTAGGGCTGTCAGCCCTAGCACCAGCCCACATCTCCTCGAACTCCCTGCGATGGGCCTTAACCTCTATCCGTAGTCTATTTCTCTTTTTAACCGGAGGTTTTCAAGCGTAAGCTTTGCACGATGTCAGCGAGTTTCGCAGCGGCCTCTTTTAATTTTTTGATATAACCTTCGTTTGAGGTTTCCCAAGGCCTGGGCAACATGAAAAATGTCGGCCACGTGGAAGCCTGATAAGACACGGAGCTCTTCGGCCTCCATCCTTTCTATACGCCCTCCCTCAGTTCAACTGGATCTGTAGCGGGCTCGGACGCCCCGCTATCCCTTTGACGAGCGCTTGCATGCGCTAAATTTCTTTGCAGAGAGCAATACTGCGAGCCAGCGGTTCCGCCGGCTCGCCCCCTCTGCCGATCGTCAGCGACGCTGCGCTACTACTGCCTACTGCAACTGCAGCATCTTTTTTTCAGATACCGCGACTGCAGCGCCTTTTTGTAATGCCGCGACTGCGGCGTCTTTTTGTAATGCCACCCCGTCGGCTTCCTCAGCAGAATCGGCCTGCGGGCGGGCCCTTACCCTTTGCAGCGCCTTTGGCCTCTGCGGGGGTGGCCTTCGGCGTCACTCCTATAATTCTTTAACTCGCCCTGCGAGTGAACCCCCAGCGCGGTGCCTATTGTTACAGCTCTCGCCGTACCTATGGCGCGCTCGACGGTGCTCCTGCTCTGCCGGGTCGCAGCGGCCTTTGTTGCCGATTCGTCGGCGTCTATAATATCCTGGTACGGACCACGGGGGCGAACGCGGGACCTTTTACGGGCTGTATTCGCCCCCCTAGGAGGTCGGGGCTCGGGGTCCGCCATTAACGGGGCTCCATGTGACCACCGACCGACAGAAACCTAACCCACAACCTAAATCTAGCCGCTTAAACCGGGAACCAACAACCAAGAACACGCCGAGTCTTATTAAATCGACAGAACCACCTAATCGAAAAATAACATACATACATACATAACTTCACGCCAGTTCCCTTGCGGGGTAGGCACGAACAGCAGAGTGCCATTTAGGTTTATTTTTACACACCTCACTTGCCTCTTTAACATTCATAACTCTTGTCATGCAAGCTCGTCTGTTCTTAAGGCTCCTGACATCACCTTCTGCTAGTACACGATCAATTTGATCATGGAAGGTGTGTCTGGCCTTCCACAACTTCTGCATCCATCCACTTTTGCATTGTATATCTGTTTAGTCATTCTTTCATCATGCATTCTTTCCACATGCCCGAACCACCGGAGCATTCCTTTCCTTACCTTCACCCCGACACTCTCTTTCAGACCAACTCTCTTTCTTACTTCGGTATTACGAACGCGGTCCGCGAGCGTCACTCCGCAGATTTTGCGCAGTGCTCGCATCTCGACCGCGTTTACTCTACTTTCATGCTCTCTCTTCCATATCCAACTCTCGCATCCATACGTGAAATCGAAAAATAAGCCAAGTCAAAACAAGAATGAAATAAAAACAAAACCATAAAACGAATGTTGAGTCAAAAAGACAACGCTGGGAATGAACAAACAAAAAAGCAAGGCAAGTCAATGAAAAAAAACCAATGAATAATGCACGTAAACAAAGGAAATTTCCACCGGTAATAGCATGAGCGCACGAAATCCGTGGACACGTCCTCCCTCTACGAGATCGGCCGCGCCACTCAAAATTTTATCCCCTATTTCAACCCGTTCTAGTTTTATTTATATTTCCCCCGTCTATCTATCTATCTGTAAACTACATAAACGACCAAAACTACAAAACTACCACAACTACCAAAACTACCAAATTTACCAAAACGACCAAATAATCGAAACTACCAAAACAACCATTCAGAACCACCAAAAAAACTAAATCTACCAAAACTACTAAAACAACCAAAAGTATAAAAAAATGGCAAACCACAAATGAAAAACCTATTATGTTTTCTGGGATAACTTTTACATAAACCTATCTCAAATTATATTCTATAATTCGGGATAAAAAGTATCCTATGTTCATCCTCAGCATCAAAAAAATATATATATACAGAGTTTCAGCGAAATCGGTCGGTAGTTTTTCCGTGAATAAGGAACAGACAGACAGAGTTACTATCGCATTTATATTTATATTATAAATGGGTCAACCTCTTCTAGTGCGAGCTTCTTGTTTAAAGAGCAGGCGTTAATACAGGTTACATTGTACTAAATTTTTATGTTAGTGCTATTTGCACTCGGAAGTTTAATTTCATTTTATATCGTAAACTATCCTATCTCCGGGCATGAAAAGTATTTATGTCCACATTTGGTATTTAAACTATATTTAAACAAAATTACAGCAAAACCAATCCAGTATTCCTAGTAGTTTTCCGTGAAAGCTTAACGGAAAGATAAATCAAGTTACTATCGCATTTTTGCACTATTCCTGTCACTTTCACGGAAATACTTACACGCACTGTGTGATATCATGGACGTAAATCAAAAGGCCTTTGCAGAGCTGTCCTCGGTTTTCATACAACTCATGGAAGTCTTTGAAAGTGAGCTGAGAAATGTAACTCCGACTACCAATATTTCCACATTGAGTACAGAATTCTTGTCTTTCAAAAACCTTATTTTTAAGTCCTTAAAATCTTTCCAGAACCAAATGATACTAATGTCACATTCTATAGACAATTTGGAGATGCGGACTAGACGCAAAATATTACTTCTCCATGGAGTGCCTGAAGGAAAGCAAGAAGATACTGCTGCTCTCGTGAGGCACATAATCGACACTAAATTGAAACTCAGTAACTTTTCATTGGAGTAGGATATTTAAAGGTTTTATCGTAGGCGAACAATAAAACAAGACCGAATCAGCGATGTAACTGTTTATTTTCTAACTACCTACATGACACAATTAATATAGAACACCACACCTCCCCCTTTAAGACAACAGCAAACAAAAAAAAAAATGCAAAAAGAAGTAGTGACCTTATCATTTTATTTAATTTTTACAAGAACTGTGCTTGACTGTTACTTGCTTGACATTATAAACATAATTTATAAAGATAACACAAAATGGGCATGATAGACTCTTAAACCAATTAATTTAAAAAAAATTATGGAAAGGGTTTCTGTTAGAAAGAAGATAAAATAAATATGATAAGGTCCTTAGAACATATAATAGTATTTTGATATAGAAATTAAAAAAACAGATGAAACGTAAGAAATCAAAGAAATTAGTTAAGAAAGAAAAGCTTAGGTACTACAAAATTAATATACATATTTGCCACGGTAAATACATTTACGTCTGAGACGTTTCGGCAGCAATTCATCCTCAATAACGTTTTTATCGTTTGAGGTTGACTTTGGACTATTAGCTCTATCTATGTCATTTTCTATAACTTCATCAGCAGAATCTGGTATAATATGTGATGATGCTTCAATTGTTTTTGATTTATCAGAGTTATCTGCTTCGTTATTTATTAATGAATGGCTAACGCTCAACCGTGTAGTTTTATTTGGAATAATTTGATCAATATGACGCTTCCACTCATGCCCGTCTGATAGTCTAACTCTATAAGACAGCGGGGCCTCTCTAGCTACTACATTTGCCGGTGCCCACTTATCAGTGCGAGCGCGATAGTCTCGTGCAAGTACTGGATCTCCAACATTAACATAACGTTCAGCACCAGGACATGCACGACCTACGCGTTCGCATATTTTTTCGACATTACGCTCCGTACTTGGTTTGAGAATATCTAATCTTCCACGTAAACGTCTGCCTAAAATAGCTACTGCAGGTGCCACACCAGTAGTAGCATGGTCACAATTACGGTATTGAAATAAAAACTGTGCAATTGCGGTTTCAAGATCAACGCCTTCGTGCACAGATTTTTTCATAGCTCGCTTAACCGATTTTACCGCATTTTCAGCAGCTCCATTTCCTGCAGGTCTATAAGGACTGGTAATTGTGTGTGTTATTAAATTTTTGTTCATATAATCACCAAATTCGCGTGATCCAAACGGTGGACCGCCATCGCTTACAACCTGTGATGGCAATCCAAACCGAGCAAAAAGTTCCCGTAATTTATTTATGGTTGTACTAGCTGTAGTATTGGTCATCTTTTGAACCTCAATCCACTTGCTATGTGCATCTACTGTAACAAGATAATGTTTCCCTTGAAACTCTGCAAAATCAATATGTAACCGCTGCCAGGGACGAGCAGGAAAAACCCAAGGATGTAACAAAGACTGTGGTGGAGCATCTCTTTGCTGTCTACAGGCAGTGCAGTCACGACATAAAACTTCAATTTCATTATCTAAATTAGGCCAATATACATAATTGCGAGATAAATTTTTCATTTTCACTACTCCTAAATGCCCTTCATGTAGCTCCCTTAGAACTTGTTTTCTTAAAAGAACCGGAATAATAACCCTGTGATTATACAAAATACATCCTTGCTCTATTGAAAGATATTCTTTCCTATTGTAATACGGCTTTTCATTATCATTCACGAGTGAGGGCCAACCATTCATTATATATTTATAAATTTTACTTAACACTTCATCGGTTTGGGTCTTTAACGCAACTTCGCGTGCACTAATCGGAAATGAATCTTCGACATAATTTATGTAAGACACCAAATTCAACCCAGATTCATTCTTTGGTTCGTATGGTAAGGGAAGGCGTGATAGTGCGTCCGCATTGCCATTTGAGTTGGATTTAACAAATTCAATGTCAAAATCGTACGCTGCTAATCTGGTTGCATACCTTTGTAAGCGACTAGAAGCCACTTGTGGTAATCCAAATTTTGGACCAAAAATGAATGTTAAAGGCTTATGATCAGTCTTAATGATAAAGTGACGATCATACAAATACTGGTGGTGTTTCATTACACCATTAATTATAGCAAGAGCCTCTTTATCAATTTGGCTATATGCACGTTCTGCAGTATTAAGAGTTCGCGACGCGAATCAAATCGGTCGGTCCTCACCATTAGGATATCTATGAGACAAGACACTTCCAATGCCATACGAACTGTTATCAACTGCTAAAACAAGAGGCAAATCCGGTTTATAATGTACCAATACATTAGTGTTAGCAATAGAATTTTTAACTGACTGAAAGGCTTTATCACATTCTTGAGACCAGACCCAAATCTTATTTTTTTTTAACAACTTATGTAATGGATGAAGTAAAGTACTTAAATTTGGCATAATAATTTATAAAGCCTAAAAATGATCTTAATTGTGTTATATCACTTGGTGCAGGAGCTTCAACTATTTGGATTAACCTTATTTGGATCCGGATGTAAGCCATTTTTATCAATAATGAAACCCAAATAACTAATACTATCTTGCATAAATTTGCATTTTTCTAACTTGATTCTCAAACCGACCTCACTCAACCGTGCAAACAGTGCTTTTAGGTTAGAAAGATGCGTGAATTTGTCAGGACCACTCACTGCAATGTCATCCATGAAAACAGCAACTCCTTTTAAACCCTTTAATGTTTCTTCCATAAATTTTTGGAATTTCTCTGGTATACATGTAAGGCCAAATGGTGTACGTCTATAAACATAAGTACCTACGTGAGTAGTAATGGCAGTACATGGCTGCGAGTCCTCCTCGAGCCAGAGTTGTTGATAAGCATTGGTGAGATCGATTTTCGAAAACTGTTCACCACCACTTAATGCGGCAAATAATTCTTCAATTCAAGGTAGAGGGTACGGTTCGCGCATCAATTTAGGATTTATAGTTACTTTATAATCGCCGCAAATGCGAATATCAATACAATACAATAAACAATAGGTGACCCGTAATCAGAATAATCTACCTTGCGGATAGTACCTTCTGCCTCAAGACGTTTTAATTCTAACGCAACAGGTTCTCTAAGTGCTAAAGGCAAAGGTCTGGCTTTAATAAACACAGGATTCGAATCTATTAATTTTAATGAAATTTTCTTAGTGCAAGTTCCTAAGCCAGGGGAAAATACAGTTGGAAATTCATTTTTCAGATTCTCCACAAAGTTGTCTAAATCTCTGATATTATACAACAAATTATTTACATTTATATTATTTATATTTAATTTTTTTAACCACGACCTACCAAGCAAAGGTGGTCCTCCTTTTTTAATCACAAACAATTTTAAATTTTGAGCCTTATGTTTTCCAATAACAACATTTACATATATATATCCAACAGGTTCAATTACCGTTCCTACAAAAGAGTATAATGACAAATTATTAGGAAGTAAAGACACGTTCTTAAAGTGTTCTTTATAAAATTTCCAACTAATTACAGATAATTTACTGCCCGTATCAAGCTCAAGAGTAATTTTTTTATCGTTAACAATAGCTGAAACCAAGTATGGTTTCCCTTTTTGACTGTATGTACTCAGGTTAAAAATAATATTTTCACTTTGATGTTCATCACTGCTATCACTATCCTCGATATAGTTTTGTTTACGATAACGTGCCGGTTGCAATTTCTTATTTTTTCCTACACATAACTTTAATATGCCCTTTTTGACCACACACGTCACAAGAGTAATTTTTGAAGCGGCAAACATCGGGCTTATGTTCACGGCCGCAACGCCAACAAGAACGAAAAAATCGCGTATTAAACGACGCCTCCGCCGATGAGCTGCTGTTATAGGCCGACGCACGCCCGGCCGGTGGCGTTTGGGCGCTCCTCGGCCTCGCTGTAACCCGATGTATAGGCTCGCATGCGCCGGACCCGCCGGCCGCGCCGCCGTATTGCGCACACGATGCCCCGCTGGTCTGCGCATGCCGCTCCGCGGCCTCCAATGCCAGGGCCAACTCCACTGCTCTCTTGTACGTCAAGGTCGGTTCAGCAAATAAACGAGACCTCATGTCATCGCTCGCCAAACCAGACACAAATTGGTCACGTAAATTTTCTTCCAATGTTGAGTTAAAATTACATGTACTTGCTAAATGTTTTAAAACCTGCAAGTATTCACTTAAATTTTCATTCAACCCTTGTCTTTTTTGACGGAAAACATGTCGTTCTGCAATTTCAGAACGCTGTGGTTCGAGATGATCGCCGACTATCTTCACTAATTCATTAAAGTTTTTCGCCTCCGGATGGTTAGGTGCACACAGATCACACATAAGATCATAGGTGGCCTCGCCAACCAATGTCACTAACGTAGCAACTTGTAAACTGGGTTTAATTTCGTTTAAAGTTATGAACTGTTCGACCCGGCGAACATAAGCTGCCCACTTTTTGCTTGAAAGGTCAAATTGTTCAACTTTTCCGATTGGCATGTTATTATTTATGTTTTAACTAATTAACGGAACTAAACTATAAAATATAACACTATTTCGCGTTAATCCTCGTCGCCAGTAGAATATTTAAAGGTTTTATCGTAGGCGAACAATAAAACAAGACCGAATCAGCGATGTAACTGTTTATTTTCTAACTACTTACATGACACAATTAATATAGAACACCACAATTGGAAAACATCAATCGTTGCCACAGGATACACAAGTCCACTTCATCCAAGCCGCGCCCTATCCTGCTCAAGTTGACTGATATCGCTATTCGCACCAAGATATGGTCAGCCAAAATATAATTAAAGGGCTCGGGCGTGACATTATCGGAGTTCTTGACAAACTACAGAAATGACTTGTTCATGCGCGCAAGGCAGGAGTTCGGCATTTCAAAGTACTAGTCGCGTGACGATGTAATATTCGTACTAGGTCAAGATGGATCTCGCCAAAGTATTAGTCCCATCGAGGACTTAAGTGGGATCTGTTGCATGAAAGGAGCAGCAACCAACGACTCGTCGTGTGGCCGCTAAGAAATAGTGTTGTTAACGTCAACCTATTTGGTCACCGCCTCTTTGTTTCCTTTTTTTCTTTCGCCGCATCTGTCACTATGCAATGTGACATAGTCTACGTCCGACCGCCGAACGCACCGCTGCTTCCGCACAAACCTCGCCACATTTTGTGTGTTGTGCCGCTTTTTACACACGCTTACATCAACGCGCACGTTGAAAGGTGCAAGCTGTACGGTTGCAGCTAGTCCACTTATCGAAGGCACCACAAAACGAGAAGGAAGGATCAATAGAAAGAAGTGCCTGCTGCTGCGAAACCCGCATCGCTCGTAGCGTGTCTGGTGCGGTGACCTTATACTGTAAGTCCTTTCCATCTCCTTTATCCCCCGCTCCCGCCCGCGCCATCAAGTGTTATGTAGATCGGCAGTCATAATATCTATTTTGGTTTTATTTTTATCTTTATACCACTTTTCTGTTATAAGTTTTATTAACCTCACTTTTTTATTTTAGTTGTTTATTTATTTTGATGTAAAGTAGGTAGGTATAAATTTAAAGAGATATTTTTGTTGTGACACGTTCCGAAATCCATCTGAAGCTATTTAGAAATATGTAATGGCACGTCAGAAAATTTATGTTTCAGCTTATATTTACATACAATATTGTGATTATTTGTCTCAGGGTACCGAATTTTTGTAATGTATTTTCAGTTGTCTATCTATTAATATCTAGTATATTGACGTATAATAGATATTGTGGCGAGTGATGGTGGAACAATCTAGTTGGTTTAAGAACTTTTAGAAAAAGGTAGAAGATTCTGTTAAGAAAAGACAAGGACAGATACATTTTAGAAAGGGACAAATAGTAAATAAAAGAATAATGAAAAGATCGAAATTATGGGTTCTAAAAGATCCTGTCGGGTATATATATAAGCAGCGTAAGGCGCGCCTATCGGGCATTTTGAGTTTGAGTTCAGTTCAATACAGCGAAGCGACAAGTGCGATACGAAGGAGTTGGAAAAAAAGTTTAAAAGAAGACAGTGATGAGTTTAGTGGTGAATTTAGTGAAAAGTTTAGTGAGCAGTTCAATGAAGGAGGAGTGTAGCGTAGTTTCAAACGAGGTCCAGAAGCGAACTACGTGCGGTAAATTCGGAGGTGAACTCCGCAGCAGCAGGAGGAGCTACACAATATTGGCGACGGTATTGTGAGTGAGACATCTTATCGTCGGGATAGTGCGTCGTTAGTTGTGCGTGTAGGGGCAACCCTGCGCAGAAGACTTACATACGGCTGTGTAAGTCAATCAATAAAAGCGTTTAGTTAAGAGAATTGGTGTTTTCTTCCAATCGCATGTAACAATATTAATAGTTATGTTTTTAAACTATTTATATTTATTATTATATTTTTATTGAAACACAGGCAGTAAAGCTAGTTTGAAAGTTAATTTTATTTTATCGTTTTAGTATGTATTTTTATTTATTTATTAGTTAATAATTTATAACTTATTACTTTAATTTTATTACTTTACTTTACTTATTACTTAATTATCATACGGTCTGAAAAGTCTCCGACCTCAACATGAAGATAGCAGCACTCGTAAATAAAAGCTAGTGAATTTCGTTGTTCATCTGTTGACAGTTACTCACCATAGTTTCAGGCATTTTGGACGCGCAGTTGTTATGTAACAGTCGTTTGAGTGAGTTGATGTGAATTTTTTTGTGAACATAGACAAAATCGAGTATTGAGCTGTCATTAAATATTTGTGTTTGAAAGGCAATACGCCTACGTAAATCAAAGATGAGTTAGATTCTGTGTATAGGGACTCTGCACCATCATTTACCACAGTGAAATATTGGGCAGCTGAATTTAAACGTGGCCGTAAGAGCTTGAGAGACCATGAACGTTCGGGATGTCCAAAAACTGCAACTACCGACAAAAACATCGCCAAAGTTCACCAATGGTGCTAGAAGACCGCCGAATTAAAGTGAAAGAGATAGCAGAGGTTATGAATATGTCAAAAGAACGTGTTTGTCACATATATTAAATCAACATTTAGACATGAGAAAGCTGTCCGCGCGTTGGGTGCCGCCTTTGCTCACGTTCAAGATAACGCATTATCTCACACCTCAGCGGTTGCCATGGCAAAATCCACGTATTACGGTTTGAACCGCTGGACCATCTGGACACCGAACCGCTGGACTTGTTTGTATTCCCTCATCTAAAAATTGCACTTGGAGGACAGAAATTTTCGTCAAATGAAGAGGCAATCATCTTCGTGAACAATTATTTTGCAGAGAAAAACGCCGAGTACTTTTTGAACGGGTTACAGAGATGGGAGCATCGCTGGAAGAAGTGTGTAAAGTCACAAGGAGACTATGTTGAAAAATAAAAATAAAATTCTGAAAAAATGTCTTGTATCTTTGTTAGGTCGGAAACTTTTCAGACGACCTAGTATATTTGTAATATTTGCTTGTAATGCAACATTCAAGTAGTGATTACAGTGACTCGGACGATTTTCGTTCTTTCCGGTTCTGATGATGTTCGGCCCCTTCAAACAGTAATAGATTCTCACCTGTCAAAATTGTCCCTAAATTTCAATATCTTACATATCAATGCGCCGAGCATTGCGGCTTATTTTACTGATATGCAGGCTTCACTTAATAATCAGAATGTACATGCTATCATGGTGTCCGAAACGTGTTTTAAACCTTGTCTCCCATATTCGTTCTACTACTAACTCCACTCTACTACTAACTCCCCTTACCAATCAGACAAGCTAAATCAATGACTACATTTAAACGTAATGTGGCTGACCAATATTGGTCTATTAAATAAAATTGTTGCATTACATGAATGTATCTATTGTTTGAATGTATTATTACGAGTTAGCGGGACTCGAATTAAAATGCCGTAAGAATTATTACAGACTTATTATAAAACAAGCTGATGCCCGCGACTTCGTCCGCGTGGTGGCGTTTTTTTAACTATCCTACGAGAACTCTTTAATTTTTCGGGATCAAAAGTATCCTATATGTTGACCAGGGATATAAGCTACCACTATACAACATTTCATTTAAATCGGTCCAGTCGTTTCGGAGATTAGCTGGTACAAAAAGACAGACAAACAGACAAACAAAGAAACAAAAAAATAGTTCTATTTCACTTCTTACATCCCCCTGATTCGGTTTTTAGCATTTTTTTTTCATTGTACAGAAATTCGACCGCTACGGATTTATTATATGTATAGATGGGCTTGTACAGATCTATCCGTGGAATTTGTCTTTGTCGGGGCTTAAGTTGTAACAGTATATATATCTAATTCATAATATCATCGTATATCTATTTATATATGTATATATAATAGTTCATTTATATTTTATTTTACTTTAGTATACCACCAAAAATTGTTTATTGTAATTTTCTTTAAAATCTCTTTAGACATTGGGTTGCTTGGAAGAGATCGCTATAAGCGATAAGGCCACCCATTGTTCTAAAGCAAATGTATCCATGTCAATTGTCTAGATTTAAGTTTATGGTAAACAATAAAGAGTTTTCATGCATTCATTCATTCATACTTGAGAATTGATTGGTCTCATCCAAACTTGCATAGTCTATTTCAAATCATTTTAGTTTTATTTATCTATTCCCAGTCTATAAAAACTACATAAATAACAAAAATTACAACAATCACAAAAATGACAAAAAGGACAAAACGGACAAACAGGACAAAAAGGAAAAAAGGACAATACGGACTAAAAGGACAAACAGGACAAAAAGGACAAAAAGGGCATAAAGGACAAAAAGAACTAAAAGGATGAACAAGACGAACAGGGTAAAAAGGACAAAAATGACCAAAATGGCAAAACACAAAATATCTATTATACTTTTTGGGATAACCTTTACATAAATCTATCCCATTACCCGGGATAAAAAAATATCCCCTGTCCACCCTCAAAATTAAAATTACATATATACCGAATTTCAGCCAAATCGGTCATCTAGTTTTTCGTAGAAGCATACATACATACAAACAGAGGGATAAATATATTTTTATCCCGGAAACTATCCCAATTTTTGGAATAAAAAGTGTCCTATGTTTATTCTCGGCATCGAATATATATACTGAATTTCAGCCATATCGGTCTAGTAGATTTTCCGTGAAAACGGAACAGACAGACGGACAGGCAGACAGTTACTTTCGCATAATATAATATTATAATAAGGATAATATATAATAATAAGGACTTCTATTGATTTTTTTAATTTTACCAGATAGGAGAAATAAGATAAAGGGAACGGAATAGGGCGAAGGCGAAGGGGGCCATTTGAACTCTCACTAAATACGATTCGCTCAAGGCTAACCGTTTGCCGCCGGTATTCTTTGAGAACGTGGTGTCACATCAATCGAGCCGGCCCTAAAGCCTAGTTCGCACTACGCTAGTAATTTAGGCGAGTACCGAGTAGTTTATTAACTAAAATACTCGCTACTGCCCAAAAATCGTTCGCACTACGGTCGAGTACAGTACAGAAGTGAGTGGTGTTTTGCAAGATGAACGTTCAACGCAATAAAGTAAATAAACTAATAAAGCTACTGGCAATCGCTATTTTAAAAAAGGGGGATGAAGAATTTGTTGTTCAGACGTTTAGTTACTAAATTACTCGCTACTCAGCTAAATTACTAGCAGTGTGAACTAGGCTTAAAAGCTGTAATCAAGATTATGATTCCAGCATGGTTCTACCAATTCTAAACGTAACAGTTGGCACTAATAGCCCTACCATTCTTAAATTTCTCCGACGCCATATGGTGGTTCCCTCGTGAGCAAGATCTGAATACACACTTAATTTTTCTTTTTCTGTCTTATCAAGATCAATGTCATTAGGTAAACAGATAAATAAAATTGAAGTGTTTATTTGTAATGTCAAAACAAAAATGTGAATAAATCAGGGGGATAATTCGGACCGGGTGATTCCGAAAATGCAATTTTCAGAATTCTTGTCTGTCTCTAGGTCGCTGGTTGGGGTCTCAACGCCAAAAAGGACGAAGCATCCCAAATCTTGAGGGCGGTGTTCCTCCCTATTGTGAACTTGACGACATGTTACAATAACACCCTATTCCAGTTCAAGCCATACATCACTCTGGACAAGATTTGCGCAGGATCCACTAATGGTAGATATTAAGAACACAAATTATGTGCAGAGCCATCACAACAAAAATAGTTTTTGTTTGAATTTGTTGCACGTTTTTGTTAGAATTATTGCAGAAGTGATATATACAATGAAGACGCTTGGTCAAAAACTGAATGAGACGTATTGATGACCAGTATTGCTGTCTACTTATACTTTATGTAATTAAGAATATTTGTTAAATCATTTCAAAAACAAGCAGATTAAGCATGGTATAGTAATACTTGCTGCTTATGCTGCTACATAAATCCTTAAGTTTATGGTGATAAAAAAACAGCAACTGGTCACTATACTTATAATCATTAATTAGATTCTTTAATTAGCGGTTAGTATGTCCGGTAACTATTCCGCCCGGATAGCCGGTGTGTTACTATGGCTCGGATCTCCGTTTTGAACATATCGCGTAAAGATCGAGAGCAGGTGTTATTGTCACGTCATGAGGCCTTAGACGAACAGGTCTCCGATTTATACGACACGTACCGAGCGTTGGAACTGAGTCAAGAATCGGAGTTTTTAGAAAAAATAAATGCGGATGTAAATCAAACCGATGGCTTAGCGGATCATATCTGCCAAGCGGTGTGTACTATATTGAAAAAATCGAATAGTGAAAATATTTATAAGAATGACAGTGAATGTTCCCCTGCGCTGGTAGGTAGACTGCCTAAGTTGAATTTACCCCATTTTGACGGGGACTTAGGACAGTGGGTTGCATTTAACAATTAATTTGAGAGCCTTGTACATTCTCACGACTTAACTCCCGTTCAGAAATTGGCCTATTTGTTGGCATCTCTTAGAGGAGAGGACTCGTTCAACATTTAGATCTTATTGATGCAAACTACGATACTGCCTGGGTTTTGCTTATATGGCCTTATCAAAATGTTCGACGTTTAGCGGATACCCACATGTCGGCGATTTTAAATTTACCTACTTTACGTGCAACTTAGACGTTAAGTACCCGACTTTTTAACCCTTTGTTAGTTGCCGTTAAGGGACTAAAGGGTTTAGATGTACCTGTTCCGAGTTGCTCCTTTTTGTTGGTACACATTGTGTTAAATAAACTTCCACTTGAGTTACGGAACAGATTTGAACAGGAGTATGGTGGAGACTCTGCCACTCATCTACCAGTTTGATGATCTAGTTACCTTCATGGAAGATGAGTGTCGTCGTATAGAGAATATTCTCTCTCTTGGATTTGGCGAGATTACTAATAGTAGTCCTAAGCTGCAACAAATGCGCCTGGATCGTCGCGCGCCTGAGAGGCGTTGTTTTCGTGCTACGGTCCTATACCTCAGCAGGGTTCTCGGTGTGCACATTGCAAGAATAATAAACATATTATTGATTCTTGTCCTGCATTTAGAAAAGTACGTTGGCAGGCTAAACGTAACATAGGTCGGCACCGCAACTGGTGCTTTGGTTGCGTCGCTAATCATTTTGGATCCCAATGTCAAGTTTCGTTTCGACAGAAGTATATTGATTTTATGCGTGAATATTTGGATGTAGGACACATGTCTATTTCAAAATTAGATTGGCGTGTTCATTCCTCATCATGCGGTATTTAAAGGGGACCAAATTAGATTAGTTTTTGATGGCTCGACTTTCACTTTTAATGGAGTATCTTTAAATCAGTGTTTGCATTCCGGTCCCAAGTTGCAACGAGATATTTCCGATATTCTGACAAACTTTCGCCGACATCAAGTCCTTTTTGTAGCGGATATTAAAATAATGTTTCGTCGGACATTAATCCATCCCGACGATCGGAGATATCAGCTTGTAGTGGATGCACTTACCACGTTTATAGTTGTAGATAGATTTGTATTATTTATTTTGCTTAATATATATACCACGATTCTGGTTTCCACACGCTCGGCTTTCCAACTCAATTATTCGTTTATATATTTATATTAGACACTTTCTTAGTAAATCTTGTATTTAAATATAATCCTCACATAAACAAAAGTAGTTCAAGTTCAATCTTTTGGCATTTGGTTTTTGACGTTTGACAAGTGCTCCCTTGCAACAACATATTTTGATCTACGCTCTGTTTATTATTTATTCATTTTTAATCATAAAATAAATTATATAAAACTATCCACTTCAAATTTCTTGTTTATTTATTTAAATTTATTTTATCAATTACTTAATGATCCAGTTTTGTTATTGTTAATCAATGCCTATATAGCTGTATTAGCCGCGACGTAATGATTCGATTAACCAATGTGAGGTGTATAAAACTCGTTCTCATTGGTGGGAATTCAAAAATGTAAAAAAGACACGGGTTTTAAATTCAGTTAAAAAATACAGTTTTTGTACTACTGTAAGATACTTACTAGTGTGAAAATAAAATACAGTTTAACATCAAAGTTACATTTATTCAAGAGCCTTACATCACTCCAATATCATAGCATACTCTTCAAGCTCATCCTGTGTCGCGAAGATGAATCTCAGCCCATAAAAGTTTTCTAGTTTAATACTAATACATACGGGCTAAAGTCGAGCCTCTTTATTGCTATTCGGCCATTATTAGAGTTGGCTCAACGTGAGAGACTAAGTTTACCTAGAGCTTCGGCTGCTGTATCTACCGATGCATATGTTGATGACATTTGTACAGGTGCTGCTAGTAAAGAAGAAGCATTAGTACTGCGTGATGAGCTCATAGGCCTTCTGAAGGCTGGTGGTTATGAACTCAGGAAGTGGATATCCAACTCTCAAGCTTTACTTGATGGCTTGCCAGAAGAGCATCAGCAGGATCCACATATATTTCAGAATGATAACAATCTTGATGCTGTTACTGTATTAGGCGTGCAGTGATAACCAATACCGGATGTCTTTACATTTCGTGTACAAGATTTAGATTTTTTCAAAACATAGACAAAGCGACTGGTGTTGTACACTGTAGCACGGATATTTGATCAAAATGGTTGGTTGAGTCCTGTCGTGTTTTGGGAAAAATGCTTCGTTTAGAAGCTTGGGTTAGAAGGACTAACTTGGGATACACCTCTAATTGGAAATTTGCTGTCAATTTGGACTAATTATGTTTCGTCTCTCCCTGACATCCAAATTATTAAATTTGATAGAGCTTTTTTACCTTGTGGTAAATATAAAGTTACACTACAAGGCTTTTGTGATGCCTCTAAAAATGGATATGCAGCCGCCGTGTATCTTCGTACTGTAGATTGTAACGTAGATTTTAAAACGTCTATCGACATCTCGGAGTAAGCGGACGAAAACAACCTAGACGTTCATTTACTATATGGTTTTAGTCTATAGAATATTTGCAGTAACAAAATCACGAATAATTAAATTAATAAAATAATGAAGTGAAAACTCTTCATAAATTGTATATCGAAGAATTTCAATAATTAGAGAATTTAGACGTGTAGACTAGCAGCGCCTCTATTGCCCAACCGTTCGTAATTACCTTTTGATTTGCGATATTAGTGCGCGATAGTTGTTACAACGGAAAATTCGATAATGGCCTAAAGCCAATATGAATTAACCGATCCAATAACAAAGAACGGCTAGTCATATAAAAAGCTTCGTAGCTTTTATAAAAACAACCTACGAAGGCTAGCCGTCGTCTCACAGGCCGGTGAAAGCAAAAGTAATAAAAATGCGACATACACGAAAGGGCCAAAGGACTTGGTTGCCAGCGCCCAGCTGTTTCGACAGCCGTGATTGTCAAAGCGACAACCTACGTTTTGAAAATTCTTTCATAATACACCGACCCACGCTTTAGTTTTTTCAAAAACTATTTCGCGTGGGGTAATTTAGTGTAAATACCAAATAGACCGGTAGCGGGACTTTTTTTCAAAAGAAGACGTGCTGAGTCCCAATTGATACCGGTTGCGAAGACGTGTCCATAATACAAGACTAAGGATGTTACGGATTATTTTATATTATATATATTTATATCTTGATAGCGAAAACGTTAATAAATAAAATAATAATTCGCTTCTTCATATATTATATTGACTTGCTCTTAGGAAAATTTTCTTACAAGTGACATAAACAAAAAACACTGAAATGATATTACATATAAATTTAAATTATGAAAAATAATACATTCTAAAAAGTTTCAACACACTCCGGGCCCGGCGATGCGTATGCGCAGCATCGTTTGCACTGTTCAACCCGAGCGCGTCCACTGACTTTGGATCATCATTCATATGGATCCTCTGGAACTCCAGGCTTTGGATTGCTCTAACGTGTTCATCATTCTACTCGTTCATATGCAACTCAGCGCAAGCCATGTGTCCCTGTTTTATTTTCTTAAAATGAACAAAGAATCCGTAAAATTTCACATACAAAATGGTATATATAATCTTAGATCATATATATCTCAATGGGTATAGCTTTGTGCGAGTTGTTCTCCAAAATCCTCCCCACCAAGGAAAAATTGCAGTGTTATTTAAGATGTTCTATTATGTTTCACTTTCTGATATTTTTTCTTCAACTATACCTATATAGGTTCTGTTTCCATTTCAGAAATATTTTTTTTTGTCACCTCACTGTATGGTTCTCTGTAAAGCGTTCTTACCTTCTCAATTTGATCGAAATCTTCTGACCTCAACATCTGGTTAAATATAACTGTTGTGTTCTTATCTTTTCGATCTTTCAGAAAACTCTTAATTGTGTAGCAAACAGCGGCCATTAGATATGTAGAGATACATCGAAAAGCTGGTCCCGTTCACATCACACAAGTCCTGAGATCCATCAGTGGTTGATAATTTATGTAGTGCGTAATGATTCCATATTGGTCACGGTCGCCAGATGTTACGGATTGTTTTATATTATATATATTTATATACTGTTAGCGAAAACGTTAATAAAGAAAATAATAATTCGCTTCGTCATATATTATATTGACTTGCTCTTAGGAAAATATTCTTACAAGTGACATAAACAAAAAACACTGAAATGATATTACATATAAATTTAAATTATGAAAAATAATACATTCTAAAAAGTTTCAACAAAGGATTCGGCCAGCGACCATTTTGTTATAATGTAAGTAATCACAAATTGTATGATAGGGCGTTGTAGTGATTTATATCAAGTGATGCAGTGCCAATAACCGTTACAGGATGAAAGTATATCCGGGAAAAGGATTCGGCGGGATCCTAGAAGCGAAAACAGGTTGCCCGGGACAGCTCTTCCTCATTTTTTTTAACCTCCTAGGTTGGTAAACCAGCATCACTATATATTTTATCTAAATTCAAGTTTCCCATCATATTAGCTTCGACTTTGCACCCACGGTCTGTACTTGGAAATTTAAATATAGCCTTATACCAAGTAACCGTTATAGCCAGTTAATTTTATCAGATGCTCACTACGACGTTGGTTAATTGCAAATACGATTTTAAAGAGACCATTGCAAAGCGTGGTATCCTTAGTTGCGTCCACGATGAATATTGCTTTGTAGGAATACCTTTACTAAGAACACATCTCATTCCGTAGACTCAGGTGAACAGTATCTCCTTGTTTAAACCTCTTATTAAATTTTACACTGGTATTTTCCAGTGAGGTGTCTGTAGCGGGCTACGCCCTGCTGCACAAGGAGCCAGACCGTCGAGGACAGGCGTTCCGTACGGGTCGGCCCAAAATTCGTAGTTGATAGACCACACTACTATTACTTGTCCCGCTGCAAGTGATCTCCCCCCGCGAATCAGCAGATGGCGTCGATCCTTTTAATACTTTGTTTTCTTAATACTGGATTTGACTAAGTTCAACTCACACACCCCTTATGCATTCTGTGGGCTCATAGCCGAATTCACCCCCTGAACGTAGCTAGCCTTATAGGGTCTTGGGGAAAGGTACTTAATTAAAGATAGCAAGGAAATCTCTGATGCAGTAAAAGTGGTAATTTGTATATTTAATTGTAAGCTGAGTATAAGCTAGCTATAAGTTCCTTGCCGCTAATAAAGTGCTCGATATAGGAGAAATAAATGGTGTATTAATTGGGTTTAATTCTTTTATTCACCCCATTACCATTTGTTGAGCTTCAATTTTATAAACCACAACTTTACAACTACTAATTATAAATAACAAGATAATACAGGGGTTGTGCGATGTAAACTTGTTCTTGCAAAGAGTAAGGTCGCTCCTGTTCTATCACGACTTACTATACCCAAATTAGAATTATCAGAAGCTGCTCTCCTAACTCGACTTCTAAATCATTTCATGTCAACATTGGGTCTGACTTTGGATATTAAAACCCTATTTGCGTAGACTGACAGTCAGATAGTTCTTTCTTGGTTGCGAGCTTCTGTTCATGCATTAGAAGCTTTTATTGTTAACAGCGTGTCTCAGATACAGAATTCGGCAACTATCCTGATTTGCAGACGTTCCGGATGAAATGAACCCTGCAGACTGCGCTGCACGCGGCTGTGCGGCTACGAATTTGATAGACCATATTTTGTGGTGGAGACCGGCCTGGCTATTTCAGCCTTCAGATAGCTGGCCTCACTCTGTAGTTGAGTCCGTTAAGCCTTTATCAGGATTAAGAGTTATCGTTGTTACAGAGGATGTGCCGCATGATCTCGAGTCTCTGCTGAATAGATTTAGTTCCCTTGACAAATTGTTAGGTGTAACGGGATGGATGAAAAGATTTATTCACAATACGCGACACTCTCCTAATACAGATTTGTCTTCCATTTTGTCACCTTTAGAAAAACAGGAAGTTTTTTTTGTTTTGGGTCCGTTTTTTTCAGGCTGAGCACTTTGAGTCGGTATTTTCGATTTTGAAAGGAGGCCGTGGTAAGTCGAAAGGTGCTGTATCTCGCCTCAATCCGTTCATTGACTAAAAGGGTCTTTTGCGTATAAGAGATAGGCTACTTAATGCCAAGTTGCCCTACGACACACGACATCCTCTCCTACTCCCAAAGGAGAGTCCTCTTGCAAGTCTTATCATATCTGACCGTCATTTTAAGAATGCTCACGTTGAATTGAACTCGCTTCTAGCTATCCTTCATAGGGAATTTTGGATTTTGTCGGCTAGACGTGCAATTAGAAATGTGATATTTCGTTGTATTTCTTGTTATAGGTTAAAGGCGACTATAACTCAACCCCAAATGGGGGACCTTCCTCCAGATCGCGTTACAGTCTCTAGACCCTTTTCTGAAGTAGCTACGGATTTTGGAGGTTCATACTCGGTAAAGGTTTCTTCAGTGCGTAATACTACAGTAGTTAAGGCCTATTTGTGCGTTTTCGTTTGCCTTGCCACTAAGGCCGTACATTTTGAAGTTGTATCTGCTCTTAGCACTGAAGCTTTCATTGCTTGTTTGTCTCGTTTTGTCAGTCGTCGTGGGTTACCGAGCTTGATTCGGTCCGACTGCGGGACAAATTATAAGGGTAGCCGCTAGAGACTTATCAAAAGTTTGCAAATTTTTGGAAGATAACCAAACTTATATTGGGACACATTTGTCACGTCGTGGAATTATTTGGCAATTTAGTCCCGCCGCTTGTCTTTCCTGGGGTGGTATTTTTGAGGCTGTTGTCAAGGTAGCCAAGACTCATCTTTATAGAGTAATTGACGAAACAGTTCTTAGATTTGAAGAGTTGGCTACTGTTTTCTGTAAAATTGAAGCAGTTTTAAATTCCCGACCACTTTATCCTGTCTTGTCTGACCCACATGATCTGAAAGTTTTGACTCCTGGTCATTTTTTGGTGGGTAGTCCACTGACAGCACTTCCTGAGTATCTATTGATTGATGTTCCAATTAACCGGCTGTCCCGCTTTGAATTGTTGCAACAACTCTCACAGAATTTTTGGAAGAGGTTTAATTTGGAGTACTTTCATCTGCTAGGGCAACGTGTTTGATGGTCTGATAAAACAGGTCCGCTTAATATAGGGGACCTTCTTCTTGTAAAAGAAGTGAATATGCCACCCTTATCTTGGAGACAAGGTTGTATTGTGCAGCTATTGTTTGGTTCCGATGGTACTCCACGAGTGGCTGAGGTCTTGGTGGGAGACACTGTATTAAAAAGAGCCGCATCTGGGTTGTCAAAGCTCTCCATTGAATAGATTATTCTGTCTGATTCTCTGGCTTTGGACTCAGCCAGCTTTCTCCTGGCTGGGGCGGGGGACTGTTCGAAATACAGATATCGAATTGGAAGATACGATACAATCGAAAACCGCGATTTTTACGCAATTCATACGAGGGCACTTTTTTTATCGCGTCAAAAAGAAGGTACACCACGCAATTGCATTGAAGACGGATGGAGTGATTGCTCTCGCGTAATATGTTTAATATTTGATGAATCATTAAGAATTTTATATTTATCAGTTAGTGAGATACTATAATAGTGATAATAAGTTAATATACTCAGAGAGCAAGTGGTTGTGTCAAAATAGGACGAGGCGCGGATGTATTTGGACAGACATTTTATCCATCCCCATAGGGCTTCCCTTGTTGTAGTAGTTTAGTAGGATATTTTATATATTTCCTCTCAAGGGGCGCCACTCCCTTAAAATACTGACGGATTAGTCTTCCCCCTTGTTCCCTTTCCCACCGCCGGCTGGAGTACCACCAGGTGAGTACCAAAAATTACCTTGTGGGTTTTTGCCGTCGGGTTACCAATACAGCCGTGTACGGTACAGTATCGTTTAGAAATAAGAGGATACATAACCAAATTAATTATTAACCTTAAAAAGAAACATGACAAGAACAACTATGCAACTAAATAAATGTAACAGTACCACCCGTGCGCAGAAGGTTTGCCGATAGCCTTATGAAGTCACGAGTCGATGGTCAGTAGGGTTGACAAAAAAGCGTACATAAATAGTTGTTGCAATAAATTTAATATTTTTATTTATTATTTACTAAAGACGTAGATAAAAATATCAGATAATTGTTACCTAATAAGCTGCGCGCCGTCCCACAGTGTCCATTGTGTTGCCGCGGTGAATGGTTATATCACGTATCAACATTCAGTGACCTAAAATGTCGTTTTACGCGATAAAAGTGTACAGAAATAACCAAAACGAATAAAAACGAGTGACGTCACCTACTATAGGTAAGTAATTACACACATGCACTTCCTCCAAACACCAGCATGTAACAGATATACTACATTAGTATAAGTTTAGTATTAAAATTAGAATAAATTAATATAATAAGTTATTCGTAAGGTACACCACAACACAAAAATCACTGAATTAATGTCACACACAGTAACAAAAATAAACAATAAGCGTGTATGAACTGTAAAAACTTTCATACAAATTAAGTTGTAAGAAAAGGGTACAGAACTCGAGTCCGTAGAGTTGTTAAAAAAAAAGTTAAGTAATTATTCAGAACTCAGTATTTCGTAAAAATCAATTAATTTATTAAGTGAAATTAGTATGACTCGTACTTGACTTTTTTGTCGGTGTTGCCGGTTTTGGGAAAGCAAAATGCCCTGAGTGAGCGTCAAATTAATAATATCTGTGATGGACACGAATTGGGATAAAAAGAAAACAAAATTTGTCATACATACTACATGGAAAAACCACGTACACTTGTACTATAAAGTGGTAAAATTTGTTTGTTTATTTGTATTATTATTAATGGGAAGGGGCGCGAACATAGGGATGTCCCTTGAGGTCACAGGACGAGTGCGTGAGTCCGGCGGCCAAAGGTTCCACGCTAGCGACTTTTTAGTGGAAATATGCTTCACATTAGGGATGTCCTACTCACTAGGAATATACCTCACATTATGGATATGCTCCATACTAGGGATATCTCTCATATTACATTCGCGCGTATCTTTGGAGCGACAAGTTCTGCACTTCTGGGGATTGGACTGCAATGCAAAAAAAAGTTTTTTCGCCCAAAATTTCTTTTAGCCCTATCTCCCGAATGGTTGGTTCTAGAATCTTCATATTTGGACTGTAGGTATCAAAAATGCTTATTTTTTTCTCGAAAGTCAAAACTTTCACGACTCCTAAACGACTGAAACTAGACACATGCTCATGGTACTCTAAGAAAAGGTCTCAACGAGATCGACCTGCCTCACGTGTCAAAACTTTAATGGCCGGAACTCCTAAATGTCTGAAATTAGACCCTTGTTCATGGTACTCTAACAAAAAAGCTTGACTAAATCTACTATACAATGAAGAAAAGAGATATTTTTTTGTAATATTTTGTTTGGTCAATCCAAGGACGGGTGGTGCTAGAACTACCGGGTTTTAACTTTAGTGTATAGTTTGGAAAATGAGGATGATTTTTTATAAGGTTATATATTAATATTATTATTTCATTAGTACAATCAAACCGGATCTATATTGGTCGTATTTTATGGGTTCTTTTTGTTAATATAAATATTATGAATATTAATTTTTATATTATTTAACTACCTACTCATATTTTTTTTCAGAATACCTAGTGATCTTATAATGAGAAGTCGATGGGTAGAAATTATAAGAAAAAGCCGCGGAGAAGAATTTTGGAAACCTGCTAAAACATATGTCATGTGCTCTGATCATTTCCATGCAAAATACTTGTTTTTAATAAATATATTTATAGTTGTTTTTTTTTTTCATTACACTTTTTCGTTTCATAAAATCCAATTCACATCGTTCCAAAAGAATTTTTACTTTACAATAGACTTACCACTATTTATATTAGATATTTGAATTCAATTCTATGTTTTTTTACTTTCTTGAATAAGCCCCAAGTAGACCTTAACATAATAGGTTTTCTCAAAAATATTGGGAATTTGTCTTTAGCTGGCATCTCTATACACGCTTACAGAGACAAATGAAACGAGTAGGGCGCGAGTGTGAGACAACGCTTTAACGCTCACAAGTATGCATTAGTTGGCCAGTTTTTGTAGTAAGGATACAGCGACGCTAAATCTAGAGGTATATAATCAAAGGTATATACTTTACATAAGGTATACAATATTAGTAAGTAATTCAATACAATAATAGTAAATAGTCATCGGCAAACCTTCTGCGCGCGGTTTATGTGAATTGGTAAAATAATCGGCTTGTATCCACCCCTAGGTCTCTGCGTTTGGGTGCCATACATCCTTTTCACCCCCTGGTAAAGACGGCCCTGACTGTGTATAACACTAGCAGAGACCGATATACCATGTCCTATAAACATGGAAGAAGGATTTATCGCTCAATGTGATTGTGCAGGCTAAGCCTTTAATGGCCTACCTCACTCCAGTGCAGAGACTCCGCGTTCAATTCCTGGCATGGTAGATTTCGTTGACGCATTTCTATTATCTTCTATTATATGTGTGTACTGTGATTATATGTGCACGCATTGCAGGAATGGCAGTGTGCAAGGGCGATAGCGGCGGCGGGCTGACCTTCAGCAGAGTCGACAACGGCGTCTACAAACACTACTTGCAAGGCGTCGTGTCCAACACTCCCAGTAACGGCGGCCTGGGGTGCAACGCGTACACTTGGGCCTTCTTCACCCATATCGTGACGCATAAGGATTTCATTAAGTCAATGATTAAATAAGTTTTTTTGTGTAATCTATATATACAAATAAAATAAAAAATACTTAAATAATAACAAGTATTATATTATAAATATATTTACAGGTAAAAAATGTAAGCCAGATTGCTGTTGGTGGGGAGCATTCCTAAAATGCTGGCCGCTTTTTCCCGTTGTATAGCAACCCTGATCCGTTGTCCTAAATATAGGCCAGCCCTTTGGTCATAAGAAACTTCTTTCAACCTCTTTGAAAGGTCTAGATAAACTTGATAAACCTCGTCCCCATGGCCTGAGTCTCAACTCCGATCCACAAATTTGCATCCATCACCGATGGATGCATATTTGCGGCGATGGTTTCTTGATGTGTGGCAACTCCTCCTGCGTGTGACTGTGTAATTAGATACAGATATTTTGTACTTAGATTTTGTTTGACAACTCTAATGTCCTTCCTTTTATGGTTCCATAGCCATTACGACCAAAACTTTACCGTTATGAAATTCTCATGTCCGTCTGTCTTTGTATGACTGACAGTCATTTTTTCGACACTACCCACCTGTGCAATTTTTCAAACTTAGCAACCGGCAATGTTTTGTCAACTTCTTACAACAGTTTCAATACATACATACATACATAACTTCACGCCAGTTCCCTTGCGGGGTAGGCAAGTTTGTTTATGTTTATTTTTTTATAATTTTTTTCCCAGTTTCAATATCTATTAAAAAGGATAGATTACTTTTCTTGTAGAGATTTTTTAGCAGAAACAATGGTATTTTGTTAATAACAATATTCAAGACTAGTAGTAGACGCTAAATGTGGATTTACTTGAGCGTCGCGGGGACCTTTTGGATTGTGAAGATTAGATGCTAAAAAGAAAAAAGGTTATATGATGATGCCCTTTCACTGGTGGGGGGAGCGTGTACAGGTTGTGGGGCTTGAAAGTGTTTGCTGGAGGTTTACCACTGTGGTATTATATTGTGGTTAAGTAATCAGAAGGTTGCATATGTTCTTGAAGTGTGAGAGAAATCAAACCAGGTTTTGCTTTTAACTATTTACACGGTTATATTGTTTACGCACAAAATGTACATATATATAATATTCTACACACGCTAAGTCACAATGTGTGGACTGATATGTTCCGCGTGCCCAGACCGGTCTGTCGCAATATTCGAGTAAGCCTGCTGAACACTGCTGACAAAGCTATCTGTGTCACCACATCAATCGACCCCAAAAGAAAAAAAATAACACAAATAAACTCTATGTAAAAACAGTTACAATGGACAACAAAATACAAACAAATTTAAAACAATAACTAAATTAACAAAAAATAATAATTAAAACACTTTTAGAATCAATGTAAAAAAATATTTGAGAAACTTGATACGTAAGTTGATAGCGCCTGGTCATCGATACAATATTGCGTTGCGTAATCATAGCTGCAGACAAAACGTTTTTTTTTTTTTGTTTTTACCCAAAAGCTTTTTTGGCTCTAATGAGCGTATGTTTAAATCAAGTGAAGCATGATTTACTTCAGATAGCAATTTGGGTTCATTTGATCTCCATTTTCGCAATGACATACCAACGGAACCTAGTACAGTGGTTATTTGCTCACGCATATTTGTTACGTCACTTAAAACATCACCACCCGACAGTAAATCGTCAACATAAAAGTCATGCATGATAACTTCAGAAATATTCTAAACAGAACATTCGAGAGCAAGTTGTTTAAGGCAACTTGTTGCCATATATGGGGCACTCTCTGTACCGTAAGTCACGGTATTTAATTCAAATATTTTAATAGAACCACTAGGACTATCACGCCAGTGAATTCGCTGAAGGTGCCAGTCGTCCGGATGTACCATTATGCACCTGTACATTTTCTCTATGTCAGCTGATAAAATATACTTGTGCTGTCTAAAACACAACAAAATGGATAACAAATCATCCTGAACGACGGGGCCTACCATCTGTATATCGTTTAAAAAAACGCCAGGTGTCGTGAGACAACTTGCGTTAAACAACACTATAAGTTTAGTTGTTATGCTTCTATCACGAAGTACTTACTCCATGATGCGGTATAAAGTACCCGACAAAGTCTTAGGCTGTTTACAAACAGACATATGATCTAGTGATTTATATTCAGCCATAAAATCATAGTACAATTGCCTATTATTAGAATTATTATCTAATCTTCTTTCTAAAGATAAAAGGCAATGCACTGCTGTCTTGTGAGATTCACCTAATACCTTAAAATCTCGTTTGAGTGGTAGAGGCACACAAAAACGTCCGTCGCCAAGACGGTAAGTGTTTTGTTAATATATTAAATTTAAAGTCTTTTGCGTATTCCGAATGTATATTTTATGTTTTATAGCTTTTTATGTACTTAATTTATATATATTATATATTAGCAATATTTATGTTAGACGTATGTAAGGCGAGTGACATGTATGATTCATAATAATATTATGTAGTAATGAAATGAGATTGTAATTATTGAAAAAGTTCTGTTTATCGCAGACAGTAAGTATTTTTAATAAAATCCTCTTCACACCTTATTGAAAACGAATTAATTGCTTATTAATATCATTCATACTATTTTCCTGACAATGATACTGAACGTTGGTAACGTTACATTTTATGTCGGACGACGACAATGCAGTATTTACAACCTCAACAGACCTAGATACTAACCATCCTAATCTGGTTTCATGCAAGACGGTCTTACTTATTGCCTACACTTACTTTTTGTACATACATACATACATACATACATAACTTCACGCCAGTTCCCTTGCGGGGTAGGCACGTACAACAGAGTGCCATTTAGGCTTATTCTTACACACCTCACTTGCCTCTTTGACATTCATAACTCTTGTCATGCAAGCTCGTCTGTGTTACTTTTTGTGACCCTAACAAATTCCAAAAGATATCGCCAATTAGCATATCAATCTCGGCAAGCTTATAAAAAGTAGGATCAGCTAAGCAAATGTTTGTAGGAAGTTCAAGTTGAGATAAATTCACCTCTCGAATAGGATTACTAGTTGTAATAGATGGCGAAATAAAACAACAAACATTAGTTCAATAACTGTCATCTAAAGACATTAAATAAACGAGACACCCTATTAATTGCCCTCGTCCTGTTAATAGTAGTGTTCCTTTAACTTTATCGCATAAATCATTTGTAAATTCTTGACTGCGAATAAAATTATCTTATAATAGATTGTATATATATATATATATATATATATATATATATATATATATATATATATATATATATATATATATATATATATGTATATATATGTGTATATATATATATATATTTTTTATTAGGTTGGGGTAAAAGTCTTTTCGCATATAGTATGTCTGAACTTGTAATAAGATCTCTTTGGCTATACCATTTGATTCTAGCTGGTTTTGCTATCATTAAAAAGTTTTAATTTTAAAGAAGACAATTCCAAATTCAAATTAGGAAAATGTGTGATTTTCATTTGTTTTTCTTATTGTTAAAATGAGTGAATCTAACGAAGAAATTCGATACATTTTTAAATTTTACTACAAAAAAGGTAAAAATGCAACACAAGCCGCGAAAAAAAATTGTGATGTTTATGGACCTAATGCAGTATCTGTGAGAATAGCGCAAATTTGGTTTAAGCGTTTTCAATCCGGAAATTTTGATATGAAAGATGCACGTCGCTCTGGTCGCCCTGTTACGGACAAAATTGATGCCATTTTTGAAAAAGTGGAGCGAGATCGGCATATTAGTAGTTACGATGTAGCTGGAGAACTGGGAATTGACCACAAAACGGTTTTGGCGCATTTGAAAAATCCTGGGTACACAAAAAAGCTCGATATTTGGGTGCCTCATGAGCTCACTGAAAAAAACCTAACGAACCGTGTACTCATTTGTGATTCTTTATTACGACGTAATGAAACCGAACCATTATTGAAGAAGCTGATAACTGGTGATGAAAAGTGGATCTCGTACGACAAGAACGTGCGAAAAAGATCGTGGTCAAAGGCCGGTCAGGCTTCACAGACCGTGGTGAAACCCGGGTTAACTCGCAACAAGGTGATGCTGTGTGTATGGTGTGATTGGAAGGGCATTATTCATTATGAGCTGTTACCGCCAGGCAGGACCATCGATTCTGAACTGTACTGCGAACAACTGATGAGATTAAAGCAAAAAGTTGAGAGAAAGCGGCCGGAATTAATCAACAGAAGGGGTGTGGTTTTTCACCATAATAACGCTAGACCTCGCACATCTTTAGCCACTCAGCAAAAATTACCAGAGTTTGGCTGGAAGGTGTTAATGCATCCACCGTATAGTCCTGACCTTGCACCTTCAGATTTTCACCTGTTTCGGTCTCTGCAGAATTCCTTAGGCAGTGTCAGGTTCACATCACGAGAGGACTGCCAAAACCACTTGTCGCAGTTTTTTGATCAGAAGCCCCAAAATTTTTATAGCAATGGGATCACGTTCCTACTTACAAGATGGCAAAAAGTGATCCAACAAAATGGCACCTACATACTTTGGTCAAATGTAAATAATCTTCATAAAAAAAACCTTTTGAATTTTTATATAAAATGCGAAGAAACGTTTTCCCCAACCTAATATATATATATATATATCTATATATATATATATATATATATATATATATATATATATATATATATATATATATTATACTTAGATTGGTTTGAAGTTAGTTATTATTTAGTTTTGTCCTTTGCTCTTATGGTTTGTTGTAAATATTATGTTTATTGTAGTGTATTAGATTGGCAGAATTTTCTTTTTCTTTTTATTTTACCGGTCAAAATTCCTTTTTATATCACCTGGCTTTTCTACATACTCGACATTGGCAAAATCAATACATAATTGGCATTGCAGCCATCACCTTAAAAAAAAAAACGAGACACCGTTTTCCTACATAAGAAGTGTTATTATTAATTCCTATGATTGACTTATTTATCTGTACTGAGCTTAAATTTAATTTATGAAACATTTTCTGGGTAATAAAGCTTGAAGCACTGCCACTGTCTGACACGGCGCGAACCACATATTCGAATATTGCAATCGTACAATTTAATCAGTGCAGTTGATAACAATACGTCGCTAGATTGTATAAGGTTTACAGATAATGTTACGTTAGCTGTGCTACGACTATCAACCGCAACAGAAGTCGATGCTGGTAATATTTAAATAAAATACCGAAAAATATGGCTGCCAGGCTTCGGGGGTGTGTACACGGCGTTGGAAGAACAAAAACGGAGGTTGCGCTTGCTTCTAACGGGGACTCGCGTGACACTGACTTTTCAAATTGGCCAATAGCACCGTGTGGCGCACCCCGTCGTGTTGCCCTTATTTTAATTATAAAGTAACAAATATTCCGCCGTAAACAGCGCGACTAGTGACATAATAATAAGCCGCGCCTAAAAAGCAACATCATAGTTTTATTAAAGTTAATAAAATACATATAAGCAAAATACACAATGTATTGTATGTGTGCGTCGCCTACACGAAGAGTTATCTTTTTCAGTAACATGCATATGAGAGTGTTGTGTCGACGCTTGCATACTTTACAATCTAGCTTTTTACAATGATTAGTAGTACTAGTAATGTCCTAGTTTAAAACAGTTATAGCAAATTTTATAACTTGGCAGTAACTTTAATCTTGCTTCGTTACTACGCAAGAAATTGAGGACAAGTGAACAAACTGTGATCTAAATTACATTTTTGACAAGGCTTTATATGTATACTTGATTCGATTTTAGAATTACTTGGGCTTTATATGGAAAGCATAGCTTTCAATTTAGGACTGGATTTATTTAGTACGGAATGACTATGACGCGACATCTCTAAGGTTTCAATAAAATTAGCTCGGCTACGTAGGAATTGCAGAAACAATTAGCAAGTGGTTGTTGCGTCTTTGTTAATGCAACCTTTAAATTCTTCCCACTCACGGTATGTCTCCTGGTCTAGCTTTTGTGTAATCAGAAAAATTAAAAGTGTCCCCCAATGTGCTACGAGCTCACCCTAGGATTCAAGTAAGGTAAGTTCTTATCTAAAGTGTCAACTAACCGCTTTAAAGAAACAAAGGACTCCTTTGTAGAGCATTCAATATTAAATAAGACGGAGACGTGATTCTGTATTAAAAGTCGTTTATTATCGAATCTCTCACACAAAATGTCCCATGCAACTGAATAATTATTAGCAGAAAACTCTAATGATTGGATGACGACAGCCGCGAAACCTTCCAGAGAAGCCAACAAAGGAATTTATTTATTTCATCGATCTCATCATTAGAATGGATAAGACTATTAAAGGAGTATCCGAAATCTAACCAATTCTCATAGGAACCTCTGAATTTAGGCAGTTTTATGGTCGGCAACTTAACAAATTTTGTTTGTCTGATTGAGAATATTTCTAACTACCAGCATTGGAACACCTATCGCACGCTGAGCCAGTTATCTTTTCGTTGTTGCTTACCTAACAAACCTTAAGCTTTAGCTATGACTTTATAGTACTGCGATTCAAAGGATAAATGTTCAGCTAATTGTATGTCGGGTTTGTCAGCAACGTATTCCAGACGTAACTGACCCTCATCGTACTGGTTATATAACACGCAACCATGTAAAGGCGTTGAAAGTGAATGTACATAGCTGATAAATAGTAGTCAAACGCCATTTGAAACTGACTCATTTTATAATTAAGTCTCTTTCCTCTGCCATTCTGGAAGATGGGTAGTCAAACTGGAATTGTACAATTTAAAAGCTTAATATATGAACAGTAAACTCTTATATAAGTTTTTTAACACCAGTACAGTAATAAAAGTAATTACATACATACATACATACATAACTTCACGCCAGTTCCCTTGCGGGGTAGGCACGAACAACAGAGCGCCATTTAGGCTTATTCTTACATACCTCACTTGCTTCTTTGACATTCATAACTCTTGTCATGCATAAAAGTAATTAATTTAGGTAAACAATTAATTTGATAACATAAATAAGTAATTTATAAGTACGCATACAACTAGAATTTTCAACCAAACAGCTAATAATTTTATTTAATTTTATCTCAATTAAAGGGAAGTGTTTCTATTACCTAATACATATTTAATAATTAATTCAAAAAAAAAGAACAATCATATTGTGTAATAATTAAGTAATAACAATAGTGAACAATGCAATTATTTTAAGTATTGAATGTGAACAAAAATGGAATTGACATAGAAGTTGAACTTTGACCTATACATATATGACCTATACTATACATTACTTATATGTATGAAGAAATATCTGTTATACAGCTTTATAATGTAGTTACCAATATGTAATCATGCATAAATGATGTACAAATCCTGTACTGTACACAAAGGTACAATTTATTACTCTAATAACTGACTTCAAAATTCAATAAAATTTCCAAAGGTTACCTACAATGCAACAGATATTTATTAACGTTTTAAATGTTAAAAATACAATAAGTAATCTTACTAACCTTTTCTTTCACTAATTTATACCTATACTAACACCATGAATAGAGTGTTGCGTAAAAATTAAAGGTATAAAAGTAGATTTTATCACCACGTATCCACTGTGAAATATTGTTCGACTCAGTTGGCAAAGTTTCCTTATTTCCACTCACTCTCCAAAATATATCATGTAAATCGCTGATTCCTCTTAACTTCTGTTACAGTTATTTAGTAGCATAGTTGTTCTTGTCATGTTTCCGTTTAAAGTTAATCGGATTATTTCTAAACGATCTCATATTTCTAAACGATACAATCGACCATTTCCTTAATCAATAGTAATGTTATATTTTTATTTCTTCTGTGTTTAGCGCCTGTTTTATATAGAGTAGTTGTATAATTTACAATAATTTTGTTACAATATTTATCTTTTGTATAATGTGATAATTGTGTAGATTATAATTCAAAATGTCTTAATTGTATATCGACGGTATTCACTACATTTTGTGTCCATGTTGGCAGACGCGATGGATTTATACTGTGTTCGGATTATTTTATTGCATATAAAACTTTAAGTATAATATTTTATACAATATCTTATATAAAATATTATCTGAAATGTCCAAACAATATTGTATTAAATTCTTGTCATGCATAACCCTTTAATTAAAATAGTTTATCAATGACTTCAATCCGCTATCGGTTGTATCAATATGCTGTTTCTTAAACTGTAAAATTGTTGGAGGGTTGGCGAGGTGTTCCAAAAATGCTCGACGACTGTTAATATTAGTCTGTAATGTGTTAAAACCGTAAGGTTCTCTGATTATAAAGTATTGTTACCAGTTGCTGTTCTTTTACTACCATAAACCCTTCTGAGTTGTTGCAAGTATTACACTTCACATCCGGCTCGAAGGACCATATTGCGGAGACAGGATAAATAATTAAAAGCCGACATTTCAAAGATTGTTCTTCCTTGTAATCTGTGTACAGAGAGATCCACCGTCCGTATCCACCGTCATAATTGTATGACGGTGGATACAAAAAAAAGGCGTTAATTTTAAACGCCTGTAGAACGCAAGAAATCCTAATTGGTATGTACAATTTGGCCGGCGCTTCTTAACACATCGTATCATGAAGTTGGATCCAGAAACCGTAAACTCTTTTGAAACAGCTTATAGTAAACCGGGACAATTACCTGCTTATACAGAAATTGTTACTTTTATTCGAGAACAATTTAAAGTCTTGGAAATAACCTCTAGGTCTGAATTAAAACCTAAAACTTATCACAATAAAAATTCCGTTAAAATATCTCTTATCTTATATACCTACACAAGTTAACAAAAACAGTTGTATTTTTAGTAATAAAACTGACCATATTCATTTATATGAATGTTCGGATTTTAAAAATATTGTTCCTGAAAAAGTTTTAATTTTTTAAATCAAAAACATGGCTGTATAAATTGCCTAAGTTTACCGCATATTTCTGCTAAATGTAAATCGAACCGTACTTGTACAAGAGGTCAAAAACGTCATCATTCACTTTTACATTTTAATACTACTTTAAATCTCGAAACTTCTAATACATTGAGTGATATGAACAACGTCGAGCTCAAGGGCAACAAGTGACACCAAGCGCGCACGAGCCATCTTTCGCGCTATCTATGCATAGCTACACATGTGCTCGCTCGATAGTGAATCGAGCAGCATGCCGCGTTCTAATGCTTTTTTATCCACAGCCTTAGATCATATAAACGTCTAGATCACGCATCAATTGCACAAATACGGCCCAAAAACAGTGCACCAAAATTGGTGCACTGGCTTCAATGGCTTCCCACGCCTGTTAGTGTCGTTTCGATTACTTTACTGGTTAGAGCTCTCGCAAAAAAAAAAATTATGCCGGCCTGCGCTATTAAAATGTGTCGGAACTATTTTAAAACGGGAAAGGATAAGTATGAGATGTCATTTAATCGGAAAACTTAACACTTTTCTCATGATTTCTTTGTAAAAACGTGAAATTTAATTTCGACATTTTCAAGGTTATCGAATTGATTGATGTTGACAGGTGAGAAGTGTGCCTTATTTTCCAAAATTTGGGGACTTGGTACAATTTTTTTTTTATTTATGAAATATGAATAATTGAAAAAATCTATAGAAAACAGACATGTAATGTTTGTGTGTCCGGTTTTCTTAAAATAGTTTATATTACATTTTAGACTTCCTACGGATCCAATTGTAGCATATTGTTGGACAAAGAGATGGATTTTGAAAGGAAATATTTTGAATCATTTTCGGAAATATTTTTACACTATGTTTTTTATATTTTCTTATCAACGGCACAATTGTATTGAAATAAAGTAACTAAAATAATTATATATGATCGTGACCGATAAGATGTAAGTTGTGTGAAGGATAATTACGAAAATTTAAGAATACTTAACCATCATACAAAATTATTTCTAATCTAACCTTAGCGCTTTGGACAATATAAACTTTTTAATGTAACCTTATGACGTTTGACATAGAATTGACAGAATGCGTGCTGCAAATATCGTCAAAGAGGATGTAAAAAGAACTGAATATCGTTTAAAGCAGATGCTTCGGTCCGAGTTATCTGTACTAATATTATAAAGAGGTAAAGTTTGTAAGTTTGTGACGTTGTAGGGGGTAATCTCGGGATCTACTAAACCGATTTTAAAAATTATTTTACTGTTGGAAAGCTACGTTAACAGGGAGTGTCATAGGCTATATAACATGACGCTTTATACCACGGGAGCGGGACAGACCACGGGTGAATCCGCGCCGGGCCGCTAGTAATATTATAGATAACTCTTTATTGTCATAATTAAGATATTAATTTTGTCTATATTCTGTTAGCTGCATCTCCATTAATTCCTAATAAAGAAATAATTTAATATATTAATATAATAAAAAACAAATTATAGTTCAGAAAATAATCAAACTGAACTAGTTTGAATAAAAACATTTGGATATGAATATTTTTATTTGTATAATAGCCCTTTTCAAGTGGTTTAGTTGCTTATAAGTCCCTGCATTAAACTATCCTGTGTACCTACCCCGTAGTTCCTACTACTGATATAAGCTTTGGATTACACATAAAGCCTACTACCCAATATAAACCTATCGAATCGTTCCAAGTCTACTATTACAAATGATTTCACTGACTTTTAGCGCAGGATAATCTTTGGGTTATAAATAATCATCTAATAACCTTCGTGAACATGATGTGTAACACAAAAATAATTTGCCATTATGAATAGTTTTTTTAGAATTATTACATTAGTATTGATAATTAACAGACTTATAAATATGTACTAATATCTGTACAGACATTTTATTGCGAATTAAAATTACTACATGTGCTATGAATGTGTTATGATTTTATTTGAGAAACTTGATACGTAAGTTGATAGCGCCTGGTCATCGATACAATATTGCGTTGCGTAATCATAGCTGCAGACAAAACGTTTTTTTTTTTTTGTTTTTACCCAAAAGCTTTTTTGGCTCTAATGAGCGTATGTTTAAATCAAGTGAAGCATGATTTACTTCAGATAGCAATTTGGGTTCATTTGATCTCCATTTTCGCAATGACATACCAACGGAACCTAGTACAGTGGTTATTTGCTCACGCATATTTGTTACGTCACTTAAAACATCACCACCCGACAGTAAATCGTCAACATAAAAGTCATGCATGATAACTTCAGAAATATTCTAAACAGAACATTCGAGAGCAAGTTGTTTAAGGCAACTTGTTGCCATATATGGGGCACTCTCTGTACCGTAAGTCACGGTATTTAATTCAAATATTTTAATAGAACCACTAGGACTATCACGCCAGTGAATTCGCTGAAGGTGCCAGTCGTCCGGATGTACCATTATGCACCTGTACATTTTCTCTATGTCAGCTGATAAAATATACTTGTGCTGTCTAAAACACAACAAAATGGATAACAAATCATCCTGAACGACGGGGCCTACCATCTGTATATCGTTTAAAAAAACGCCAGGTGTCGTGAGACAACTTGCGTTAAACAACACTATAAGTTTAGTTGTTATGCTTCTATCACGAAGTACTTACTCCATGATGCGGTATAAAGTACCCGACAAAGTCTTAGGCTGTTTACAAACAGACATATGATCTAGTGATTTATATTCAGCCATAAAATCATAGTACAATTGCCTATTATTAGAATTATTATCTAATCTTCTTTCTAAAGATAAAAGGCAATGCACTGCTGTCTTGTGAGATTCACCTAATACCTTAAAATCTCGTTTGAGTGGTAGAGGCACACAAAAACGTCCGTCGCCAAGACGGTAAGTGTTTTGTTAATATATTAAATTTAAAGTCTTTTGCGTATTCCGAATGTATATTTTATGTTTTATAGCTTTTTATGTACTTAATTTATATATATTATATATTAGCAATATTTATGTTAGACGTATGTAAGGCGAGTGACATGTATGATTCATAATAATATTATGTAGTAATGAAATGAGATTGTAATTATTGAAAAAGTTCTGTTTATCGCAGACAGTAAGTATTTTTAATAAAATCCTCTTCACACCTTATTGAAAACGAATTAATTGCTTATTAATATCATTCATACTATTTTCCTGACAATGATACTGAACGTTGGTAACGTTACATTTTATGTCGGACGACGACAATGCAGTATTTACAACCTCAACAGACCTAGATACTAACCATCCTAATCTGGTTTCATGCAAGACGGTCTTACTTATTGCCTACACTTACTTTTTGTACATACATACATACATACATACATAACTTCACGCCAGTTCCCTTGCGGGGTAGGCACGTACAACAGAGTGCCATTTAGGCTTATTCTTACACACCTCACTTGCCTCTTTGACATTCATAACTCTTGTCATGCAAGCTCGTCTGTGTTACTTTTTGTGACCCTAACAAATTCCAAAAGATATCGCCAATTAGCATATCAATCTCGGCAAGCTTATAAAAAGTAGGATCAGCTAAGCAAATGTTTGTAGGAAGTTCAAGTTGAGATAAATTCACCTCTCGAATAGGATTACTAGTTGTAATAGATGGCGAAATAAAACAACAAACATTAGTTCAATAACTGTCATCTAAAGACATTAAATAAACGAGACACCCTATTAATTGCCCTCGTCCTGTTAATAGTAGTGTTCCTTTAACTTTATCGCATAAATCATTTGTAAATTCTTGACTGCGAATAAAATTATCTTATAATAGATTGTATATATATATATATATATATATATATATATATATATATATATATATATATATATATATATATATGTATATATATGTGTATATATATATATATATTTTTTATTAGGTTGGGGTAAAAGTCTTTTCGCATATAGTATGTCTGAACTTGTAATAAGATCTCTTTGGCTATACCATTTGATTCTGGCTGGTTTTGCTATCATTAAAAAGTTTTAATTTTAAAGAAGACAATTCCAAATTCAAATTAGGAAAATGTGTGATTTTCATTTGTTTTTCTTATTGTTAAAATGAGTGAATCTAACGAAGAAATTCGATACATTTTTAAATTTTACTACAAAAAAGGTAAAAATGCAACACAAGCCGCGAAAAAAAATTGTGATGTTTATGGACCTAATGCAGTATCTGTGAGAATAGCGCAAATTTGGTTTAAGCGTTTTCAATCCGGAAATTTTGATATGAAAGATGCACGTCGCTCTGGTCGCCCTGTTACGGACAAAATTGATGCCATTTTTGAAAAAGTGGAGCGAGATCGGCATATTAGTAGTTACGATGTAGCTGGAGAACTGGGAATTGACCACAAAACGGTTTTGGCGCATTTGAAAAATCCTGGGTACACAAAAAAGCTCGATATTTGGGTGCCTCATGAGCTCACTGAAAAAAACCTAACGAACCGTGTACTCATTTGTGATTCTTTATTACGACGTAATGAAACCGAACCATTATTGAAGAAGCTGATAACTGGTGATGAAAAGTGGATCTCGTACGACAAGAACGTGCGAAAAAGATCGTGGTCAAAGGCCGGTCAGGCTTCACAGACCGTGGTGAAACCCGGGTTAACTCGCAACAAGGTGATGCTGTGTGTATGGTGTGATTGGAAGGGCATTATTCATTATGAGCTGTTACCGCCAGGCAGGACCATCGATTCTGAACTGTACTGCGAACAACTGATGAGATTAAAGCAAAAAGTTGAGAGAAAGCGGCCGGAATTAATCAACAGAAGGGGTGTGGTTTTTCACCATAATAACGCTAGACCTCGCACATCTTTAGCCACTCAGCAAAAATTACCAGAGTTTGGCTGGAAGGTGTTAATGCATCCACCGTATAGTCCTGACCTTGCACCTTCAGATTTTCACCTGTTTCGGTCTCTGCAGAATTCCTTAGGCAGTGTCAGGTTCACATCACGAGAGGACTGCCAAAACCACTTGTCGCAGTTTTTTGATCAGAAGCCCCAAAATTTTTATAGCAATGGGATCACGTTCCTACTTACAAGATGGCAAAAAGTGATCCAACAAAATGGCACCTACATACTTTGGTCAAATGTAAATAATCTTCATAAAAAAAACCTTTTGAATTTTTATATAAAATGCGAAGAAACGTTTTCCCCAACCTAATATATATATATATATATCTATATATATATATATATATATATATATATATATATATATATATATATATATATATATATATATATTATACTTAGATTGGTTTGAAGTTAGTATATTATACTTAGATTGGTTTGAAGTTTGCTCTTATTTGGTTTGTCCTTAAATATTATGGTTTATTGAAGTGTAATAGATAGGCAGAATTATCTTATTCTTTTTATTTTACCGGTCAAAATTCCTTTTTATATCACCTGGCTTTTCTACATACTCGACATTGGCAAAATCAATACATAATTGGCATTGCAGCCATCACCTTAAAAAAAAAAACGAGACACCGTTTTCCTACATAAGAAGTGTTATTATTAATTCCTATGATTGACTTATTTATCTGTACTGAGCTTAAATTTAATTTATGAAACATTTTCTGGGTAATAAAGCTTGAAGCACTGCCACTGTCTGACACGGCGCGAACCACATATTCGAATATTGCAATCGTACAATTTAATCAGTGCAGTTGATAACAATACGTCGCTAGATTGTATAAGGTTTACAGATAATGTTACGTTAGCTGTGCTACGACTATCAACCGCAACAGAAGTCGATGCTGGTAATATTTAAATAAAATACCGAAAAATATGGCTGCCAGGCTTCGGGGGTGTGTACACGGCGTTGGAAGAACAAAAACGGAGGTTGCGCTTGCTTCTAACGGGGACTCGCGTGACACTGACTTTTCAAATTGGCCAATAGCACCGTGTGGCGCACCCCGTCGTGTTGCCCTTATTTTAATTATAAAGTAACAAATATTCCGCCGTAAACAGCGCGACTAGTGACATAATAATAAGCCGCGCCTAAAAAGCAACATCATAGTTTTATTAAAGTTAATAAAATACATATAAGCAAAATACACAATGTATTGTATGTGTGCGTCGCCTACACGAAGAGTTATCTTTTTCAGTAACATGCATATGAGAGTGTTGTGTCGACGCTTGCATACTTTACAATCTAGCTTTTTACAATGATTAGTAGTACTAGTAATGTCCTAGTTTAAAACAGTTATAGCAAATTTTATAACTTGGCAGTAACTTTAATCTTGCTTCGTTACTACGCAAGAAATTGAGGACAAGTGAACAAACTGTGATCTAAATTACATTTTTGACAAGGCTTTATATGTATACTTGATTCGATTTTAGAATTACTTGGGCTTTATATGGAAAGCATAGCTTTCAATTTAGGACTGGATTTATTTAGTACGGAATGACTATGACGCGACATCTCTAAGGTTTCAATAAAATTAGCTCGGCTACGTAGGAATTGCAGAAACAATTAGCAAGTGGTTGTTGCGTCTTTGTTAATGCAACCTTTAAATTCTTCCCACTCACGGTATGTCTCCTGGTCTAGCTTTTGTGTAATCAGAAAAATTAAAAGTGTCCCCCAATGTGCTACGAGCTCACCCTAGGATTCAAGTAAGGTAAGTTCTTATCTAAAGTGTCAACTAACCGCTTTAAAGAAACAAAGGACTCCTTTGTAGAGCATTCAATATTAAATAAGACGGAGACGTGATTCTGTATTAAAAGTCGTTTATTATCGAATCTCTCACACAAAATGTCCCATGCAACTGAATAATTATTAGCAGAAAACTCTAATGATTGGATGACGACAGCCGCGAAACCTTCCAGAGAAGCCAACAAAGGAATTTATTTATTTCATCGATCTCATCATTAGAATGGATAAGACTATTAAAGGAGTATCCGAAATCTAACCAATTCTCATAGGAACCTCTGAATTTAGGCAGTTTTATGGTCGGCAACTTAACAAATTTTGTTTGTCTGATTGAGAATATTTCTAACTACCAGCATTGGAACACCTATCGCACGCTGAGCCAGTTATCTTTTCGTTGTTGCTTACCTAACAAACCTTAAGCTTTAGCTATGACTTTATAGTACTGCGATTCAAAGGATAAATGTTCAGCTAATTGTATGTCGGGTTTGTCAGCAACGTATTCCAGACGTAACTGACCCTCATCGTACTGGTTATATAACACGCAACCATGTAAAGGCGTTGAAAGTGAATGTACATAGCTGATAAATAGTAGTCAAACGCCATTTGAAACTGACTCATTTTATAATTAAGTCTCTTTCCTCTGCCATTCTGGAAGATGGGTAGTCAAACTGGAATTGTACAATTTAAAAGCTTAATATATGAACAGTAAACTCTTATATAAGTTTTTTAACACCAGTACAGTAATAAAAGTAATTACATACATACATACATACATAACTTCACGCCAGTTCCCTTGCGGGGTAGGCACGAACAACAGAGCGCCATTTAGGCTTATTCTTACATACCTCACTTGCTTCTTTGACATTCATAACTCTTGTCATGCATAAAAGTAATTAATTTAGGTAAACAATTAATTTGATAACATAAATAAGTAATTTATAAGTACGCATACAACTAGAATTTTCAACCAAACAGCTAATAATTTTATTTAATTTTATCTCAATTAAAGGGAAGTGTTTCTATTACCTAATACATATTTAATAATTAATTCAAAAAAAAAGAACAATCATATTGTGTAATAATTAAGTAATAACAATAGTGAACAATGCAATTATTTTAAGTATTGAATGTGAACAAAAATGGAATTGACATAGAAGTTGAACTTTGACCTATACATATATGACCTATACTATACATTACTTATATGTATGAAGAAATATCTGTTATACAGCTTTATAATGTAGTTACCAATATGTAATCATGCATAAATGATGTACAAATCCTGTACTGTACACAAAGGTACAATTTATTACTCTAATAACTGACTTCAAAATTCAATAAAATTTCCAAAGGTTACCTACAATGCAACAGATATTTATTAACGTTTTAAATGTTAAAAATACAATAAGTAATCTTACTAACCTTTTCTTTCACTAATTTATACCTATACTAACACCATGAATAGAGTGTTGCGTAAAAATTAAAGGTATAAAAGTAGATTTTATCACCACGTATCCACTGTGAAATATTGTTCGACTCAGTTGGCAAAGTTTCCTTATTTCCACTCACTCTCCAAAATATATCATGTAAATCGCTGATTCCTCTTAACTTCTGTTACAGTTATTTAGTAGCATAGTTGTTCTTGTCATGTTTCCGTTTAAAGTTAATCGGATTATTTCTAAACGATCTCATATTTCTAAACGATACAATCGACCATTTCCTTAATCAATAGTAATGTTATATTTTTATTTCTTCTGTGTTTAGCGCCTGTTTTATATAGAGTAGTTGTATAATTTACAATAATTTTGTTACAATATTTATCTTTTGTATAATGTGATAATTGTGTAGATTATAATTCAAAATGTCTTAATTGTATATCGACGGTATTCACTACATTTTGTGTCCATGTTGGCAGACGCGATGGATTTATACTGTGTTCGGATTATTTTATTGCATATAAAACTTTAAGTATAATATTTTATACAATATCTTATATAAAATATTATCTGAAATGTCCAAACAATATTGTATTAAATTCTTGTCATGCATAACCCTTTAATTAAAATAGTTTATCAATGACTTCAATCCGCTATCGGTTGTATCAATATGCTGTTTCTTAAACTGTAAAATTGTTGGAGGGTTGGCGAGGTGTTCCAAAAATGCTCGACGACTGTTAATATTAGTCTGTAATGTGTTAAAACCGTAAGGTTCTCTGATTATAAAGTATTGTTACCAGTTGCTGTTCTTTTACTACCATAAACCCTTCTGAGTTGTTGCAAGTATTACACTTCACATCCGGCTCGAAGGACCATATTGCGGAGACAGGATAAATAATTAAAAGCCGACATTTCAAAGATTGTTCTTCCTTGTAATCTGTGTACAGAGAGATCCACCGTCCGTATCCACCGTCATAATTGTATGACGGTGGATACAAAAAAAAGGCGTTAATTTTAAACGCCTGTAGAACGCAAGAAATCCTAATTGGTATGTACAATTTGGCCGGCGCTTCTTAACACATCGTATCATGAAGTTGGATCCAGAAACCGTAAACTCTTTTGAAACAGCTTATAGTAAACCGGGACAATTACCTGCTTATACAGAAATTGTTACTTTTATTCGAGAACAATTTAAAGTCTTGGAAATAACCTCTAGGTCTGAATTAAAACCTAAAACTTATCACAATAAAAATTCCGTTAAAATATCTCTTATCTTATATACCTACACAAGTTAACAAAAACAGTTGTATTTTTAGTAATAAAACTGACCATATTCATTTATATGAATGTTCGGATTTTAAAAATATTGTTCCTGAAAAAGTTTTAATTTTTTAAATCAAAAACATGGCTGTATAAATTGCCTAAGTTTACCGCATATTTCTGCTAAATGTAAATCGAACCGTACTTGTACAAGAGGTCAAAAACGTCATCATTCACTTTTACATTTTAATACTACTTTAAATCTCGAAACTTCTAATACATTGAGTGATATGAACAACGTCGAGCTCAAGGGCAACAAGTGACACCAAGCGCGCACGAGCCATCTTTCGCGCTATCTATGCATAGCTACACATGTGCTCGCTCGATAGTGAATCGAGCAGCATGCCGCGTTCTAATGCTTTTTTATCCACAGCCTTAGATCATATAAACGTCTAGATCACGCATCAATTGCACAAATACGGCCCAAAAACAGTGCACCAAAATTGGTGCACTGGCTTCAATGGCTTCCCACGCCTGTTAGTGTCGTTTCGATTACTTTACTGGTTAGAGCTCTCGCAAAAAAAAAAATTATGCCGGCCTGCGCTATTAAAATGTGTCGGAACTATTTTAAAACGGGAAAGGATAAGTATGAGATGTCATTTAATCGGAAAACTTAACACTTTTCTCATGATTTCTTTGTAAAAACGTGAAATTTAATTTCGACATTTTCAAGGTTATCGAATTGATTGATGTTGACAGGTGAGAAGTGTGCCTTATTTTCCAAAATTTGGGGACTTGGTACAATTTTTTTTTTATTTATGAAATATGAATAATTGAAAAAATCTATAGAAAACAGACATGTAATGTTTGTGTGTCCGGTTTTCTTAAAATAGTTTATATTACATTTTAGACTTCCTACGGATCCAATTGTAGCATATTGTTGGACAAAGAGATGGATTTTGAAAGGAAATATTTTGAATCATTTTCGGAAATATTTTTACACTATGTTTTTTATATTTTCTTATCAACGGCACAATTGTATTGAAATAAAGTAACTAAAATAATTATATATGATCGTGACCGATAAGATGTAAGTTGTGTGAAGGATAATTACGAAAATTTAAGAATACTTAACCATCATACAAAATTATTTCTAATCTAACCTTAGCGCTTTGGACAATATAAACTTTTTAATGTAACCTTATGACGTTTGACATAGAATTGACAGAATGCGTGCTGCAAATATCGTCAAAGAGGATGTAAAAAGAACTGAATATCGTTTAAAGCAGATGCTTCGGTCCGAGTTATCTGTACTAATATTATAAAGAGGTAAAGTTTGTAAGTTTGTGACGTTGTAGGGGGTAATCTCGGGATCTACTAAACCGATTTTAAAAATTATTTTACTGTTGGAAAGCTACGTTAACAGGGAGTGTCATAGGCTATATAACATGACGCTTTATACCACGGGAGCGGGACAGACCACGGGTGAATCCGCGCCGGGCCGCTAGTAATATTATAGATAACTCTTTATTGTCATAATTAAGATATTAATTTTGTCTATATTCTGTTAGCTGCATCTCCATTAATTCCTAATAAAGAAATAATTTAATATATTAATATAATAAAAAACAAATTATAGTTCAGAAAATAATCAAACTGAACTAGTTTGAATAAAAACATTTGGATATGAATATTTTTATTTGTATAATAGCCCTTTTCAAGTGGTTTAGTTGCTTATAAGTCCCTGCATTAAACTATCCTGTGTACCTACCCCGTAGTTCCTACTACTGATATAAGCTTTGGATTACACATAAAGCCTACTACCCAATATAAACCTATCGAATCGTTCCAAGTCTACTATTACAAATGATTTCACTGACTTTTAGCGCAGGATAATCTTTGGGTTATAAATAATCATCTAATAACCTTCGTGAACATGATGTGTAACACAAAAATAATTTGCCATTATGAATAGTTTTTTTAGAATTATTACATTAGTATTGATAATTAACAGACTTATAAATATGTACTAATATCTGTACAGACATTTTATTGCGAATTAAAATTACTACATGTGCTATGAATGTGTTATGATTTTATTTGAGAAACTTGATACGTAAGTTGATAGCGCCTGGTCATCGATACAATATTGCGTTGCGTAATCATAGCTGCAGACAAAACGTTTTTTTTTTTTTGTTTTTACCCAAAAGCTTTTTTGGCTCTAATGAGCGTATGTTTAAATCAAGTGAAGCATGATTTACTTCAGATAGCAATTTGGGTTCATTTGATCTCCATTTTCGCAATGACATACCAACGGAACCTAGTACAGTGGTTATTTGCTCACGCATATTTGTTACGTCACTTAAAACATCACCACCCGACAGTAAATCGTCAACATAAAAGTCATGCATGATAACTTCAGAAATATTCTAAACAGAACATTCGAGAGCAAGTTGTTTAAGGCAACTTGTTGCCATATATGGGGCACTCTCTGTACCGTAAGTCACGGTATTTAATTCAAATATTTTAATAGAACCACTAGGACTATCACGCCAGTGAATTCGCTGAAGGTGCCAGTCGTCCGGATGTACCATTATGCACCTGTACATTTTCTCTATGTCAGCTGATAAAATATACTTGTGCTGTCTAAAACACAACAAAATGGATAACAAATCATCCTGAACGACGGGGCCTACCATCTGTATATCGTTTAAAAAAACGCCAGGTGTCGTGAGACAACTTGCGTTAAACAACACTATAAGTTTAGTTGTTATGCTTCTATCACGAAGTACTTACTCCATGATGCGGTATAAAGTACCCGACAAAGTCTTAGGCTGTTTACAAACAGACATATGATCTAGTGATTTATATTCAGCCATAAAATCATAGTACAATTGCCTATTATTAGAATTATTATCTAATCTTCTTTCTAAAGATAAAAGGCAATGCACTGCTGTCTTGTGAGATTCACCTAATACCTTAAAATCTCGTTTGAGTGGTAGAGGCACACAAAAACGTCCGTCGCCAAGACGGTAAGTGTTTTGTTAATATATTAAATTTAAAGTCTTTTGCGTATTCCGAATGTATATTTTATGTTTTATAGCTTTTTATGTACTTAATTTATATATATTATATATTAGCAATATTTATGTTAGACGTATGTAAGGCGAGTGACATGTATGATTCATAATAATATTATGTAGTAATGAAATGAGATTGTAATTATTGAAAAAGTTCTGTTTATCGCAGACAGTAAGTATTTTTAATAAAATCCTCTTCACACCTTATTGAAAACGAATTAATTGCTTATTAATATCATTCATACTATTTTCCTGACAATGATACTGAACGTTGGTAACGTTACATTTTATGTCGGACGACGACAATGCAGTATTTACAACCTCAACAGACCTAGATACTAACCATCCTAATCTGGTTTCATGCAAGACGGTCTTACTTATTGCCTACACTTACTTTTTGTACATACATACATACATACATACATAACTTCACGCCAGTTCCCTTGCGGGGTAGGCACGTACAACAGAGTGCCATTTAGGCTTATTCTTACACACCTCACTTGCCTCTTTGACATTCATAACTCTTGTCATGCAAGCTCGTCTGTGTTACTTTTTGTGACCCTAACAAATTCCAAAAGATATCGCCAATTAGCATATCAATCTCGGCAAGCTTATAAAAAGTAGGATCAGCTAAGCAAATGTTTGTAGGAAGTTCAAGTTGAGATAAATTCACCTCTCGAATAGGATTACTAGTTGTAATAGATGGCGAAATAAAACAACAAACATTAGTTCAATAACTGTCATCTAAAGACATTAAATAAACGAGACACCCTATTAATTGCCCTCGTCCTGTTAATAGTAGTGTTCCTTTAACTTTATCGCATAAATCATTTGTAAATTCTTGACTGCGAATAAAATTATCTTATAATAGATTGTATATATATATATATATATATATATATATATATATATATATATATATATATATATATATATATATATATATATATATATATATATATATATATATATATATATGTATATATATGTGTATATATATTTTTTTTTTTTTTATTAGGTTGGGGTAAAAGTCTTTTCGCATATAGTATGTCTGAACTTGTAATAAGATCTCTTTGGCTATACCATTTGATTCTGGCTGGTTTTGCTATCATTAAAAAGTTTTAATTTTAAAGAAGACAATTCCAAATTCAAATTAGGAAAATGTGTGATTTTCATTTGTTTTTCTTATTGTTAAAATGAGTGAATCTAACGAAGAAATTCGATACATTTTTAAATTTTACTACAAAAAAGGTAAAAATGCAACACAAGCCGCGAAAAAAAATTGTGATGTTTATGGACCTAATGCAGTATCTGTGAGAATAGCGCAAATTTGGTTTAAGCGTTTTCAATCCGGAAATTTTGATATGAAAGATGCACGTCGCTCTGGTCGCCCTGTTACGGACAAAATTGATGCCATTTTTGAAAAAGTGGAGCGAGATCGGCATATTAGTAGTTACGATGTAGCTGGAGAACTGGGAATTGACCACAAAACGGTTTTGGCGCATTTGAAAAATCCTGGGTACACAAAAAAGCTCGATATTTGGGTGCCTCATGAGCTCACTGAAAAAAACCTAACGAACCGTGTACTCATTTGTGATTCTTTATTACGACGTAATGAAACCGAACCATTATTGAAGAAGCTGATAACTGGTGATGAAAAGTGGATCTCGTACGACAAGAACGTGCGAAAAAGATCGTGGTCAAAGGCCGGTCAGGCTTCACAGACCGTGGTGAAACCCGGGTTAACTCGCAACAAGGTGATGCTGTGTGTATGGTGTGATTGGAAGGGCATTATTCATTATGAGCTGTTACCGCCAGGCAGGACCATCGATTCTGAACTGTACTGCGAACAACTGATGAGATTAAAGCAAAAAGTTGAGAGAAAGCGGCCGGAATTAATCAACAGAAGGGGTGTGGTTTTTCACCATAATAACGCTAGACCTCGCACATCTTTAGCCACTCAGCAAAAATTACCAGAGTTTGGCTGGAAGGTGTTAATGCATCCACCGTATAGTCCTGACCTTGCACCTTCAGATTTTCACCTGTTTCGGTCTCTGCAGAATTCCTTAGGCAGTGTCAGGTTCACATCACGAGAGGACTGCCAAAACCACTTGTCGCAGTTTTTTGATCAGAAGCCCCAAAATTTTTATAGCAATGGGATCACGTTCCTACTTACAAGATGGCAAAAAGTGATCCAACAAAATGGCACCTACATACTTTGGTCAAATGTAAATAATCTTCATAAAAAAAACCTTTTGAATTTTTATATAAAATGCGAAGAAACGTTTTCCCCAACCTAATATATATATATATATATATCTATATATATATATATATATATATATATATATATATATATATATATATATATTATACTTAGATTGGTTTGAAGTTAGTTATTATTTAGTTTTGTCCTTTGCTCTTATGGTTTGTTGTAAATATTATGTTTATTGTAGTGTATTAGATTGGCAGAATTTTCTTTTTCTTTTTATTTTACCGGTCAAAATTCCTTTTTATATCACCTGGCTTTTCTACATACTCGACATTGGCAAAATCAATACATAATTGGCATTGCAGCCATCACCTTAAAAAAAAAAACGAGACACCGTTTTCCTACATAAGAAGTGTTATTATTAATTCCTATGATTGACTTATTTATCTGTACTGAGCTTAAATTTAATTTATGAAACATTTTCTGGGTAATAAAGCTTGAAGCACTGCCACTGTCTGACACGGCGCGAACCACATATTCGAATATTGCAATCGTACAATTTAATCAGTGCAGTTGATAACAATACGTCGCTAGATTGTATAAGGTTTACAGATAATGTTACGTTAGCTGTGCTACGACTATCAACCGCAACAGAAGTCGATGCTGGTAATATTTAAATAAAATACCGAAAAATATGGCTGCCAGGCTTCGGGGGTGTGTACACGGCGTTGGAAGAACAAAAACGGAGGTTGCGCTTGCTTCTAACGGGGACTCGCGTGACACTGACTTTTCAAATTGGCCAATAGCACCGTGTGGCGCACCCCGTCGTGTTGCCCTTATTTTAATTATAAAGTAACAAATATTCCGCCGTAAACAGCGCGACTAGTGACATAATAATAAGCCGCGCCTAAAAAGCAACATCATAGTTTTATTAAAGTTAATAAAATACATATAAGCAAAATACACAATGTATTGTATGTGTGCGTCGCCTACACGAAGAGTTATCTTTTTCAGTAACATGCATATGAGAGTGTTGTGTCGACGCTTGCATACTTTACAATCTAGCTTTTTACAATGATTAGTAGTACTAGTAATGTCCTAGTTTAAAACAGTTATAGCAAATTTTATAACTTGGCAGTAACTTTAATCTTGCTTCGTTACTACGCAAGAAATTGAGGACAAGTGAACAAACTGTGATCTAAATTACATTTTTGACAAGGCTTTATATGTATACTTGATTCGATTTTAGAATTACTTGGGCTTTATATGGAAAGCATAGCTTTCAATTTAGGACTGGATTTATTTAGTACGGAATGACTATGACGCGACATCTCTAAGGTTTCAATAAAATTAGCTCGGCTACGTAGGAATTGCAGAAACAATTAGCAAGTGGTTGTTGCGTCTTTGTTAATGCAACCTTTAAATTCTTCCCACTCACGGTATGTCTCCTGGTCTAGCTTTTGTGTAATCAGAAAAATTAAAAGTGTCCCCCAATGTGCTACGAGCTCACCCTAGGATTCAAGTAAGGTAAGTTCTTATCTAAAGTGTCAACTAACCGCTTTAAAGAAACAAAGGACTCCTTTGTAGAGCATTCAATATTAAATAAGACGGAGACGTGATTCTGTATTAAAAGTCGTTTATTATCGAATCTCTCACACAAAATGTCCCATGCAACTGAATAATTATTAGCAGAAAACTCTAATGATTGGATGACGACAGCCGCGAAACCTTCCAGAGAAGCCAACAAAGGAATTTATTTATTTCATCGATCTCATCATTAGAATGGATAAGACTATTAAAGGAGTATCCGAAATCTAACCAATTCTCATAGGAACCTCTGAATTTAGGCAGTTTTATGGTCGGCAACTTAACAAATTTTGTTTGTCTGATTGAGAATATTTCTAACTACCAGCATTGGAACACCTATCGCACGCTGAGCCAGTTATCTTTTCGTTGTTGCTTACCTAACAAACCTTAAGCTTTAGCTATGACTTTATAGTACTGCGATTCAAAGGATAAATGTTCAGCTAATTGTATGTCGGGTTTGTCAGCAACGTATTCCAGACGTAACTGACCCTCATCGTACTGGTTATATAACACGCAACCATGTAAAGGCGTTGAAAGTGAATGTACATAGCTGATAAATAGTAGTCAAACGCCATTTGAAACTGACTCATTTTATAATTAAGTCTCTTTCCTCTGCCATTCTGGAAGATGGGTAGTCAAACTGGAATTGTACAATTTAAAAGCTTAATATATGAACAGTAAACTCTTATATAAGTTTTTTAACACCAGTACAGTAATAAAAGTAATTACATACATACATACATACATAACTTCACGCCAGTTCCCTTGCGGGGTAGGCACGAACAACAGAGCGCCATTTAGGCTTATTCTTACATACCTCACTTGCTTCTTTGACATTCATAACTCTTGTCATGCATAAAAGTAATTAATTTAGGTAAACAATTAATTTGATAACATAAATAAGTAATTTATAAGTACGCATACAACTAGAATTTTCAACCAAACAGCTAATAATTTTATTTAATTTTATCTCAATTAAAGGGAAGTGTTTCTATTACCTAATACATATTTAATAATTAATTCAAAAAAAAAGAACAATCATATTGTGTAATAATTAAGTAATAACAATAGTGAACAATGCAATTATTTTAAGTATTGAATGTGAACAAAAATGGAATTGACATAGAAGTTGAACTTTGACCTATACATATATGACCTATACTATACATTACTTATATGTATGAAGAAATATCTGTTATACAGCTTTATAATGTAGTTACCAATATGTAATCATGCATAAATGATGTACAAATCCTGTACTGTACACAAAGGTACAATTTATTACTCTAATAACTGACTTCAAAATTCAATAAAATTTCCAAAGGTTACCTACAATGCAACAGATATTTATTAACGTTTTAAATGTTAAAAATACAATAAGTAATCTTACTAACCTTTTCTTTCACTAATTTATACCTATACTAACACCATGAATAGAGTGTTGCGTAAAAATTAAAGGTATAAAAGTAGATTTTATCACCACGTATCCACTGTGAAATATTGTTCGACTCAGTTGGCAAAGTTTCGTTATTTCCACTCACTCTCCAAAATATATCATGTAAATCGCTGATTCCTCTTAACTTCTGTTACAGTTATTTAGTAGCATAGTTGTTCTTGTCATGTTTCCGTTTAAAGTTAATCGGATTATTTCTAAACGATCTCATATTTCTAAACGATACAATCGACCATTTCCTTAATCAATAGTAATGTTATATTTTTATTTCTTCTGTGTTTAGCGCCTGTTTTATATAGAGTAGTTGTATAATTTACAATAATTTTGTTACAATATTTATCTTTTGTATAATGTGATAATTGTGTAGATTATAATTCAAAATGTCTTAATTGTATATCGACGGTATTCACTACATTTTGTGTCCATGTTGGCAGACGCGATGGATTTATACTGTGTTCGGATTATTTTATTGCATATAAAACTTTAAGTATAATATTTTATACAATATCTTATATAAAATATTATCTGAAATGTCCAAACAATATTGTATTAAATTCTTGTCATGCATAACCCTTTAATTAAAATAGTTTATCAATGACTTCAATCCGCTATCGGTTGTATCAATATGCTGTTTCTTAAACTGTAAAATTGTTGGAGGGTTGGCGAGGTGTTCCAAAAATGCTCGACGACTGTTAATATTAGTCTGTAATGTGTTAAAACCGTAAGGTTCTCTGATTATAAAGTATTGTTACCAGTTGCTGTTCTTTTACTACCATAAACCCTTCTGAGTTGTTGCAAGTATTACACTTCACATCCGGCTCGAAGGACCATATTGCGGAGACAGGATAAATAATTAAAAGCCGACATTTCAAAGATTGTTCTTCCTTGTAATCTGTGTACAGAGAGATCCACCGTCCGTATCCACCGTCATAATTGTATGACGGTGGATACAAAAAAAAGGCGTTAATTTTAAACGCCTGTAGAACGCAAGAAATCCTAATTGGTATGTACAATTTGGCCGGCGCTTCTTAACACATCGTATCATGAAGTTGGATCCAGAAACCGTAAACTCTTTTGAAACAGCTTATAGTAAACCGGGACAATTACCTGCTTATACAGAAATTGTTACTTTTATTCGAGAACAATTTAAAGTCTTGGAAATAACCTCTAGGTCTGAATTAAAACCTAAAACTTATCACAATAAAAATTCCGTTAAAATATCTCTTATCTTATATACCTACACAAGTTAACAAAAACAGTTGTATTTTTAGTAATAAAACTGACCATATTCATTTATATGAATGTTCGGATTTTAAAAATATTGTTCCTGAAAAAGTTTTAATTTTTTAAATCAAAAACATGGCTGTATAAATTGCCTAAGTTTACCGCATATTTCTGCTAAATGTAAATCGAACCGTACTTGTACAAGAGGTCAAAAACGTCATCATTCACTTTTACATTTTAATACTACTTTAAATCTCGAAACTTCTAATACATTGAGTGATATGAACAACGTCGAGCTCAAGGGCAACAAGTGACACCAAGCGCGCACGAGCCATCTTTCGCGCTATCTATGCATAGCTACACATGTGCTCGCTCGATAGTGAATCGAGCAGCATGCCGCGTTCTAATGCTTTTTTATCCACAGCCTTAGATCATATAAACGTCTAGATCACGCATCAATTGCACAAATACGGCCCAAAAACAGTGCACCAAAATTGGTGCACTGGCTTCAATGGCTTCCCACGCCTGTTAGTGTCGTTTCGATTACTTTACTGGTTAGAGCTCTCGCAAAAAAAAAAATTATGCCGGCCTGCGCTATTAAAATGTGTCGGAACTATTTTAAAACGGGAAAGGATAAGTATGAGATGTCATTTAATCGGAAAACTTAACACTTTTCTCATGATTTCTTTGTAAAAACGTGAAATTTAATTTCGACATTTTCAAGGTTATCGAATTGATTGATGTTGACAGGTGAGAAGTGTGCCTTATTTTCCAAAATTTGGGGACTTGGTACAATTTTTTTTTTATTTATGAAATATGAATAATTGAAAAAATCTATAGAAAACAGACATGTAATGTTTGTGTGTCCGGTTTTCTTAAAATAGTTTATATTACATTTTAGACTTCCTACGGATCCAATTGTAGCATATTGTTGGACAAAGAGATGGATTTTGAAAGGAAATATTTTGAATCATTTTCGGAAATATTTTTACACTATGTTTTTTATATTTTCTTATCAACGGCACAATTGTATTGAAATAAAGTAACTAAAATAATTATATATGATCGTGACCGATAAGATGTAAGTTGTGTGAAGGATAATTACGAAAATTTAAGAATACTTAACCATCATACAAAATTATTTCTAATCTAACCTTAGCGCTTTGGACAATATAAACTTTTTAATGTAACCTTATGACGTTTGACATAGAATTGACAGAATGCGTGCTGCAAATATCGTCAAAGAGGATGTAAAAAGAACTGAATATCGTTTAAAGCAGATGCTTCGGTCCGAGTTATCTGTACTAATATTATAAAGAGGTAAAGTTTGTAAGTTTGTGACGTTGTAGGGGGTAATCTCGGGATCTACTAAACCGATTTTAAAAATTATTTTACTGTTGGAAAGCTACGTTAACAGGGAGTGTCATAGGCTATATAACATGACGCTTTATACCACGGGAGCGGGACAGACCACGGGTGAATCCGCGCCGGGCCGCTAGTAATATTATAGATAACTCTTTATTGTCATAATTAAGATATTAATTTTGTCTATATTCTGTTAGCTGCATCTCCATTAATTCCTAATAAAGAAATAATTTAATATATTAATATAATAAAAAACAAATTATAGTTCAGAAAATAATCAAACTGAACTAGTTTGAATAAAAACATTTGGATATGAATATTTTTATTTGTATAATAGCCCTTTTCAAGTGGTTTAGTTGCTTATAAGTCCCTGCATTAAACTATCCTGTGTACCTACCCCGTAGTTCCTACTACTGATATAAGCTTTGGATTACACATAAAGCCTACTACCCAATATAAACCTATCGAATCGTTCCAAGTCTACTATTACAAATGATTTCACTGACTTTTAGCGCAGGATAATCTTTGGGTTATAAATAATCATCTAATAACCTTCGTGAACATGATGTGTAACACAAAAATAATTTGCCATTATGAATAGTTTTTTTAGAATTATTACATTAGTATTGATAATTAACAGACTTATAAATATGTACTAATATCTGTACAGACATTTTATTGCGAATTAAAATTACTACATGTGCTATGAATGTGTTATGATTTTATTTGAGAAACTTGATACGTAAGTTGATAGCGCCTGGTCATCGATACAATATTGCGTTGCGTAATCATAGCTGCAGACAAAACGTTTTTTTTTTTTTGTTTTTACCCAAAAGCTTTTTTGGCTCTAATGAGCGTATGTTTAAATCAAGTGAAGCATGATTTACTTCAGATAGCAATTTGGGTTCATTTGATCTCCATTTTCGCAATGACATACCAACGGAACCTAGTACAGTGGTTATTTGCTCACGCATATTTGTTACGTCACTTAAAACATCACCACCCGACAGTAAATCGTCAACATAAAAGTCATGCATGATAACTTCAGAAATATTCTAAACAGAACATTCGAGAGCAAGTTGTTTAAGGCAACTTGTTGCCATATATGGGGCACTCTCTGTACCGTAAGTCACGGTATTTAATTCAAATATTTTAATAGAACCACTAGGACTATCACGCCAGTGAATTCGCTGAAGGTGCCAGTCGTCCGGATGTACCATTATGCACCTGTACATTTTCTCTATGTCAGCTGATAAAATATACTTGTGCTGTCTAAAACACAACAAAATGGATAACAAATCATCCTGAACGACGGGGCCTACCATCTGTATATCGTTTAAAAAAACGCCAGGTGTCGTGAGACAACTTGCGTTAAACAACACTATAAGTTTAGTTGTTATGCTTCTATCACGAAGTACTTACTCCATGATGCGGTATAAAGTACCCGACAAAGTCTTAGGCTGTTTACAAACAGACATATGATCTAGTGATTTATATTCAGCCATAAAATCATAGTACAATTGCCTATTATTAGAATTATTATCTAATCTTCTTTCTAAAGATAAAAGGCAATGCACTGCTGTCTTGTGAGATTCACCTAATACCTTAAAATCTCGTTTGAGTGGTAGAGGCACACAAAAACGTCCGTCGCCAAGACGGTAAGTGTTTTGTTAATATATTAAATTTAAAGTCTTTTGCGTATTCCGAATGTATATTTTATGTTTTATAGCTTTTTATGTACTTAATTTATATATATTATATATTAGCAATATTTATGTTAGACGTATGTAAGGCGAGTGACATGTATGATTCATAATAATATTATGTAGTAATGAAATGAGATTGTAATTATTGAAAAAGTTCTGTTTATCGCAGACAGTAAGTATTTTTAATAAAATCCTCTTCACACCTTATTGAAAACGAATTAATTGCTTATTAATATCATTCATACTATTTTCCTGACAATGATACTGAACGTTGGTAACGTTACATTTTATGTCGGACGACGACAATGCAGTATTTACAACCTCAACAGACCTAGATACTAACCATCCTAATCTGGTTTCATGCAAGACGGTCTTACTTATTGCCTACACTTACTTTTTGTACATACATACATACATACATACATAACTTCACGCCAGTTCCCTTGCGGGGTAGGCACGTACAACAGAGTGCCATTTAGGCTTATTCTTACACACCTCACTTGCCTCTTTGACATTCATAACTCTTGTCATGCAAGCTCGTCTGTGTTACTTTTTGTGACCCTAACAAATTCCAAAAGATATCGCCAATTAGCATATCAATCTCGGCAAGCTTATAAAAAGTAGGATCAGCTAAGCAAATGTTTGTAGGAAGTTCAAGTTGAGATAAATTCACCTCTCGAATAGGATTACTAGTTGTAATAGATGGCGAAATAAAACAACAAACATTAGTTCAATAACTGTCATCTAAAGACATTAAATAAACGAGACACCCTATTAATTGCCCTCGTCCTGTTAATAGTAGTGTTCCTTTAACTTTATCGCATAAATCATTTGTAAATTCTTGACTGCGAATAAAATTATCTTATAATAGATTGTATATATATATATATATATATATATATATATATATATATATATATATATATATATATATATATATGTATATATATGTGTATATATATATATTTTTTTTTTATTAGGTTGGGGTAAAAGTCTTTTCGCATATAGTATGTCTGAACTTGTAATAAGATCTCTTTGGCTATACCATTTGATTCTGGCTGGTTTTGCTATCATTAAAAAGTTTTAATTTTAAAGAAGACAATTCCAAATTCAAATTAGGAAAATGTGTGATTTTCATTTGTTTTTCTTATTGTTAAAATGAGTGAATCTAACGAAGAAATTCGATACATTTTTAAATTTTACTACAAAAAAGGTAAAAATGCAACACAAGCCGCGAAAAAAAATTGTGATGTTTATGGACCTAATGCAGTATCTGTGAGAATAGCGCAAATTTGGTTTAAGCGTTTTCAATCCGGAAATTTTGATATGAAAGATGCACGTCGCTCTGGTCGCCCTGTTACGGACAAAATTGATGCCATTTTTGAAAAAGTGGAGCGAGATCGGCATATTAGTAGTTACGATGTAGCTGGAGAACTGGGAATTGACCACAAAACGGTTTTGGCGCATTTGAAAAATCCTGGGTACACAAAAAAGCTCGATATTTGGGTGCCTCATGAGCTCACTGAAAAAAACCTAACGAACCGTGTACTCATTTGTGATTCTTTATTACGACGTAATGAAACCGAACCATTATTGAAGAAGCTGATAACTGGTGATGAAAAGTGGATCTCGTACGACAAGAACGTGCGAAAAAGATCGTGGTCAAAGGCCGGTCAGGCTTCACAGACCGTGGTGAAACCCGGGTTAACTCGCAACAAGGTGATGCTGTGTGTATGGTGTGATTGGAAGGGCATTATTCATTATGAGCTGTTACCGCCAGGCAGGACCATCGATTCTGAACTGTACTGCGAACAACTGATGAGATTAAAGCAAAAAGTTGAGAGAAAGCGGCCGGAATTAATCAACAGAAGGGGTGTGGTTTTTCACCATAATAACGCTAGACCTCGCACATCTTTAGCCACTCAGCAAAAATTACCAGAGTTTGGCTGGAAGGTGTTAATGCATCCACCGTATAGTCCTGACCTTGCACCTTCAGATTTTCACCTGTTTCGGTCTCTGCAGAATTCCTTAGGCAGTGTCAGGTTCACATCACGAGAGGACTGCCAAAACCACTTGTCGCAGTTTTTTGATCAGAAGCCCCAAAATTTTTATAGCAATGGGATCACGTTCCTACTTACAAGATGGCAAAAAGTGATCCAACAAAATGGCACCTACATACTTTGGTCAAATGTAAATAATCTTCATAAAAAAAACCTTTTGAATTTTTATATAAAATGCGAAGAAACGTTTTCCCCAACCTAATATATATATATATATATCTATATATATATATATATATATATATATATATATATATATATATATATATATATACTTAGATTGGTTTGAAGTTAGTTATATTTATATTTGTCCTTTGCTTAGATTGGTTTGAAGTTAGTTATTATTTAGTTTTGTCCTTTGCTCTTATGGTTTGTTGTAAATATTATGTTTTTTTATTTTACCGGTCAAAATTCCTTTTTATATCACCTGGCTTTTCTACATACTCGACATTGGCAAAATCAATACATAATTGGCATTGCAGCCATCACCTTAAAAAAAAAAACGAGACACCGTTTTCCTACATAAGAAGTGTTATTATTAATTCCTATGATTGACTTATTTATCTGTACTGAGCTTAAATTTAATTTATGAAACATTTTCTGGGTAATAAAGCTTGAAGCACTGCCACTGTCTGACACGGCGCGAACCACATATTCGAATATTGCAATCGTACAATTTAATCAGTGCAGTTGATAACAATACGTCGCTAGATTGTATAAGGTTTACAGATAATGTTACGTTAGCTGTGCTACGACTATCAACCGCAACAGAAGTCGATGCTGGTAATATTTAAATAAAATACCGAAAAATATGGCTGCCAGGCTTCGGGGGTGTGTACACGGCGTTGGAAGAACAAAAACGGAGGTTGCGCTTGCTTCTAACGGGGACTCGCGTGACACTGACTTTTCAAATTGGCCAATAGCACCGTGTGGCGCACCCCGTCGTGTTGCCCTTATTTTAATTATAAAGTAACAAATATTCCGCCGTAAACAGCGCGACTAGTGACATAATAATAAGCCGCGCCTAAAAAGCAACATCATAGTTTTATTAAAGTTAATAAAATACATATAAGCAAAATACACAATGTATTGTATGTGTGCGTCGCCTACACGAAGAGTTATCTTTTTCAGTAACATGCATATGAGAGTGTTGTGTCGACGCTTGCATACTTTACAATCTAGCTTTTTACAATGATTAGTAGTACTAGTAATGTCCTAGTTTAAAACAGTTATAGCAAATTTTATAACTTGGCAGTAACTTTAATCTTGCTTCGTTACTACGCAAGAAATTGAGGACAAGTGAACAAACTGTGATCTAAATTACATTTTTGACAAGGCTTTATATGTATACTTGATTCGATTTTAGAATTACTTGGGCTTTATATGGAAAGCATAGCTTTCAATTTAGGACTGGATTTATTTAGTACGGAATGACTATGACGCGACATCTCTAAGGTTTCAATAAAATTAGCTCGGCTACGTAGGAATTGCAGAAACAATTAGCAAGTGGTTGTTGCGTCTTTGTTAATGCAACCTTTAAATTCTTCCCACTCACGGTATGTCTCCTGGTCTAGCTTTTGTGTAATCAGAAAAATTAAAAGTGTCCCCCAATGTGCTACGAGCTCACCCTAGGATTCAAGTAAGGTAAGTTCTTATCTAAAGTGTCAACTAACCGCTTTAAAGAAACAAAGGACTCCTTTGTAGAGCATTCAATATTAAATAAGACGGAGACGTGATTCTGTATTAAAAGTCGTTTATTATCGAATCTCTCACACAAAATGTCCCATGCAACTGAATAATTATTAGCAGAAAACTCTAATGATTGGATGACGACAGCCGCGAAACCTTCCAGAGAAGCCAACAAAGGAATTTATTTATTTCATCGATCTCATCATTAGAATGGATAAGACTATTAAAGGAGTATCCGAAATCTAACCAATTCTCATAGGAACCTCTGAATTTAGGCAGTTTTATGGTCGGCAACTTAACAAATTTTGTTTGTCTGATTGAGAATATTTCTAACTACCAGCATTGGAACACCTATCGCACGCTGAGCCAGTTATCTTTTCGTTGTTGCTTACCTAACAAACCTTAAGCTTTAGCTATGACTTTATAGTACTGCGATTCAAAGGATAAATGTTCAGCTAATTGTATGTCGGGTTTGTCAGCAACGTATTCCAGACGTAACTGACCCTCATCGTACTGGTTATATAACACGCAACCATGTAAAGGCGTTGAAAGTGAATGTACATAGCTGATAAATAGTAGTCAAACGCCATTTGAAACTGACTCATTTTATAATTAAGTCTCTTTCCTCTGCCATTCTGGAAGATGGGTAGTCAAACTGGAATTGTACAATTTAAAAGCTTAATATATGAACAGTAAACTCTTATATAAGTTTTTTAACACCAGTACAGTAATAAAAGTAATTACATACATACATACATACATAACTTCACGCCAGTTCCCTTGCGGGGTAGGCACGAACAACAGAGCGCCATTTAGGCTTATTCTTACATACCTCACTTGCTTCTTTGACATTCATAACTCTTGTCATGCATAAAAGTAATTAATTTAGGTAAACAATTAATTTGATAACATAAATAAGTAATTTATAAGTACGCATACAACTAGAATTTTCAACCAAACAGCTAATAATTTTATTTAATTTTATCTCAATTAAAGGGAAGTGTTTCTATTACCTAATACATATTTAATAATTAATTCAAAAAAAAAGAACAATCATATTGTGTAATAATTAAGTAATAACAATAGTGAACAATGCAATTATTTTAAGTATTGAATGTGAACAAAAATGGAATTGACATAGAAGTTGAACTTTGACCTATACATATATGACCTATACTATACATTACTTATATGTATGAAGAAATATCTGTTATACAGCTTTATAATGTAGTTACCAATATGTAATCATGCATAAATGATGTACAAATCCTGTACTGTACACAAAGGTACAATTTATTACTCTAATAACTGACTTCAAAATTCAATAAAATTTCCAAAGGTTACCTACAATGCAACAGATATTTATTAACGTTTTAAATGTTAAAAATACAATAAGTAATCTTACTAACCTTTTCTTTCACTAATTTATACCTATACTAACACCATGAATAGAGTGTTGCGTAAAAATTAAAGGTATAAAAGTAGATTTTATCACCACGTATCCACTGTGAAATATTGTTCGACTCAGTTGGCAAAGTTTCCTTATTTCCACTCACTCTCCAAAATATATCATGTAAATCGCTGATTCCTCTTAACTTCTGTTACAGTTATTTAGTAGCATAGTTGTTCTTGTCATGTTTCCGTTTAAAGTTAATCGGATTATTTCTAAACGATCTCATATTTCTAAACGATACAATCGACCATTTCCTTAATCAATAGTAATGTTATATTTTTATTTCTTCTGTGTTTAGCGCCTGTTTTATATAGAGTAGTTGTATAATTTACAATAATTTTGTTACAATATTTATCTTTTGTATAATGTGATAATTGTGTAGATTATAATTCAAAATGTCTTAATTGTATATCGACGGTATTCACTACATTTTGTGTCCATGTTGGCAGACGCGATGGATTTATACTGTGTTCGGATTATTTTATTGCATATAAAACTTTAAGTATAATATTTTATACAATATCTTATATAAAATATTATCTGAAATGTCCAAACAATATTGTATTAAATTCTTGTCATGCATAACCCTTTAATTAAAATAGTTTATCAATGACTTCAATCCGCTATCGGTTGTATCAATATGCTGTTTCTTAAACTGTAAAATTGTTGGAGGGTTGGCGAGGTGTTCCAAAAATGCTCGACGACTGTTAATATTAGTCTGTAATGTGTTAAAACCGTAAGGTTCTCTGATTATAAAGTATTGTTACCAGTTGCTGTTCTTTTACTACCATAAACCCTTCTGAGTTGTTGCAAGTATTACACTTCACATCCGGCTCGAAGGACCATATTGCGGAGACAGGATAAATAATTAAAAGCCGACATTTCAAAGATTGTTCTTCCTTGTAATCTGTGTACAGAGAGATCCACCGTCCGTATCCACCGTCATAATTGTATGACGGTGGATACAAAAAAAAGGCGTTAATTTTAAACGCCTGTAGAACGCAAGAAATCCTAATTGGTATGTACAATTTGGCCGGCGCTTCTTAACACATCGTATCATGAAGTTGGATCCAGAAACCGTAAACTCTTTTGAAACAGCTTATAGTAAACCGGGACAATTACCTGCTTATACAGAAATTGTTACTTTTATTCGAGAACAATTTAAAGTCTTGGAAATAACCTCTAGGTCTGAATTAAAACCTAAAACTTATCACAATAAAAATTCCGTTAAAATATCTCTTATCTTATATACCTACACAAGTTAACAAAAACAGTTGTATTTTTAGTAATAAAACTGACCATATTCATTTATATGAATGTTCGGATTTTAAAAATATTGTTCCTGAAAAAGTTTTAATTTTTTAAATCAAAAACATGGCTGTATAAATTGCCTAAGTTTACCGCATATTTCTGCTAAATGTAAATCGAACCGTACTTGTACAAGAGGTCAAAAACGTCATCATTCACTTTTACATTTTAATACTACTTTAAATCTCGAAACTTCTAATACATTGAGTGATATGAACAACGTCGAGCTCAAGGGCAACAAGTGACACCAAGCGCGCACGAGCCATCTTTCGCGCTATCTATGCATAGCTACACATGTGCTCGCTCGATAGTGAATCGAGCAGCATGCCGCGTTCTAATGCTTTTTTATCCACAGCCTTAGATCATATAAACGTCTAGATCACGCATCAATTGCACAAATACGGCCCAAAAACAGTGCACCAAAATTGGTGCACTGGCTTCAATGGCTTCCCACGCCTGTTAGTGTCGTTTCGATTACTTTACTGGTTAGAGCTCTCGCAAAAAAAAAAATTATGCCGGCCTGCGCTATTAAAATGTGTCGGAACTATTTTAAAACGGGAAAGGATAAGTATGAGATGTCATTTAATCGGAAAACTTAACACTTTTCTCATGATTTCTTTGTAAAAACGTGAAATTTAATTTCGACATTTTCAAGGTTATCGAATTGATTGATGTTGACAGGTGAGAAGTGTGCCTTATTTTCCAAAATTTGGGGACTTGGTACAATTTTTTTTTTATTTATGAAATATGAATAATTGAAAAAATCTATAGAAAACAGACATGTAATGTTTGTGTGTCCGGTTTTCTTAAAATAGTTTATATTACATTTTAGACTTCCTACGGATCCAATTGTAGCATATTGTTGGACAAAGAGATGGATTTTGAAAGGAAATATTTTGAATCATTTTCGGAAATATTTTTACACTATGTTTTTTATATTTTCTTATCAACGGCACAATTGTATTGAAATAAAGTAACTAAAATAATTATATATGATCGTGACCGATAAGATGTAAGTTGTGTGAAGGATAATTACGAAAATTTAAGAATACTTAACCATCATACAAAATTATTTCTAATCTAACCTTAGCGCTTTGGACAATATAAACTTTTTAATGTAACCTTATGACGTTTGACATAGAATTGACAGAATGCGTGCTGCAAATATCGTCAAAGAGGATGTAAAAAGAACTGAATATCGTTTAAAGCAGATGCTTCGGTCCGAGTTATCTGTACTAATATTATAAAGAGGTAAAGTTTGTAAGTTTGTGACGTTGTAGGGGGTAATCTCGGGATCTACTAAACCGATTTTAAAAATTATTTTACTGTTGGAAAGCTACGTTAACAGGGAGTGTCATAGGCTATATAACATGACGCTTTATACCACGGGAGCGGGACAGACCACGGGTGAATCCGCGCCGGGCCGCTAGTAATATTATAGATAACTCTTTATTGTCATAATTAAGATATTAATTTTGTCTATATTCTGTTAGCTGCATCTCCATTAATTCCTAATAAAGAAATAATTTAATATATTAATATAATAAAAAACAAATTATAGTTCAGAAAATAATCAAACTGAACTAGTTTGAATAAAAACATTTGGATATGAATATTTTTATTTGTATAATAGCCCTTTTCAAGTGGTTTAGTTGCTTATAAGTCCCTGCATTAAACTATCCTGTGTACCTACCCCGTAGTTCCTACTACTGATATAAGCTTTGGATTACACATAAAGCCTACTACCCAATATAAACCTATCGAATCGTTCCAAGTCTACTATTACAAATGATTTCACTGACTTTTAGCGCAGGATAATCTTTGGGTTATAAATAATCATCTAATAACCTTCGTGAACATGATGTGTAACACAAAAATAATTTGCCATTATGAATAGTTTTTTTAGAATTATTACATTAGTATTGATAATTAACAGACTTATAAATATGTACTAATATCTGTACAGACATTTTATTGCGAATTAAAATTACTACATGTGCTATGAATGTGTTATGATTTTATTTGAGAAACTTGATACGTAAGTTGATAGCGCCTGGTCATCGATACAATATTGCGTTGCGTAATCATAGCTGCAGACAAAACGTTTTTTTTTTTTTGTTTTTACCCAAAAGCTTTTTTGGCTCTAATGAGCGTATGTTTAAATCAAGTGAAGCATGATTTACTTCAGATAGCAATTTGGGTTCATTTGATCTCCATTTTCGCAATGACATACCAACGGAACCTAGTACAGTGGTTATTTGCTCACGCATATTTGTTACGTCACTTAAAACATCACCACCCGACAGTAAATCGTCAACATAAAAGTCATGCATGATAACTTCAGAAATATTCTAAACAGAACATTCGAGAGCAAGTTGTTTAAGGCAACTTGTTGCCATATATGGGGCACTCTCTGTACCGTAAGTCACGGTATTTAATTCAAATATTTTAATAGAACCACTAGGACTATCACGCCAGTGAATTCGCTGAAGGTGCCAGTCGTCCGGATGTACCATTATGCACCTGTACATTTTCTCTATGTCAGCTGATAAAATATACTTGTGCTGTCTAAAACACAACAAAATGGATAACAAATCATCCTGAACGACGGGGCCTACCATCTGTATATCGTTTAAAAAAACGCCAGGTGTCGTGAGACAACTTGCGTTAAACAACACTATAAGTTTAGTTGTTATGCTTCTATCACGAAGTACTTACTCCATGATGCGGTATAAAGTACCCGACAAAGTCTTAGGCTGTTTACAAACAGACATATGATCTAGTGATTTATATTCAGCCATAAAATCATAGTACAATTGCCTATTATTAGAATTATTATCTAATCTTCTTTCTAAAGATAAAAGGCAATGCACTGCTGTCTTGTGAGATTCACCTAATACCTTAAAATCTCGTTTGAGTGGTAGAGGCACACAAAAACGTCCGTCGCCAAGACGGTAAGTGTTTTGTTAATATATTAAATTTAAAGTCTTTTGCGTATTCCGAATGTATATTTTATGTTTTATAGCTTTTTATGTACTTAATTTATATATATTATATATTAGCAATATTTATGTTAGACGTATGTAAGGCGAGTGACATGTATGATTCATAATAATATTATGTAGTAATGAAATGAGATTGTAATTATTGAAAAAGTTCTGTTTATCGCAGACAGTAAGTATTTTTAATAAAATCCTCTTCACACCTTATTGAAAACGAATTAATTGCTTATTAATATCATTCATACTATTTTCCTGACAATGATACTGAACGTTGGTAACGTTACATTTTATGTCGGACGACGACAATGCAGTATTTACAACCTCAACAGACCTAGATACTAACCATCCTAATCTGGTTTCATGCAAGACGGTCTTACTTATTGCCTACACTTACTTTTTGTACATACATACATACATACATACATAACTTCACGCCAGTTCCCTTGCGGGGTAGGCACGTACAACAGAGTGCCATTTAGGCTTATTCTTACACACCTCACTTGCCTCTTTGACATTCATAACTCTTGTCATGCAAGCTCGTCTGTGTTACTTTTTGTGACCCTAACAAATTCCAAAAGATATCGCCAATTAGCATATCAATCTCGGCAAGCTTATAAAAAGTAGGATCAGCTAAGCAAATGTTTGTAGGAAGTTCAAGTTGAGATAAATTCACCTCTCGAATAGGATTACTAGTTGTAATAGATGGCGAAATAAAACAACAAACATTAGTTCAATAACTGTCATCTAAAGACATTAAATAAACGAGACACCCTATTAATTGCCCTCGTCCTGTTAATAGTAGTGTTCCTTTAACTTTATCGCATAAATCATTTGTAAATTCTTGACTGCGAATAAAATTATCTTATAATAGATTGTATATATATATATATATATATATATATATATATATATATATATATATATATATATATATATATATATATATATATATATATATATATATATATATATATATATGTATATATATGTGTATATATATTTTTTTTTTTTTTATTAGGTTGGGGTAAAAGTCTTTTCGCATATAGTATGTCTGAACTTGTAATAAGATCTCTTTGGCTATACCATTTGATTCTGGCTGGTTTTGCTATCATTAAAAAGTTTTAATTTTAAAGAAGACAATTCCAAATTCAAATTAGGAAAATGTGTGATTTTCATTTGTTTTTCTTATTGTTAAAATGAGTGAATCTAACGAAGAAATTCGATACATTTTTAAATTTTACTACAAAAAAGGTAAAAATGCAACACAAGCCGCGAAAAAAAATTGTGATGTTTATGGACCTAATGCAGTATCTGTGAGAATAGCGCAAATTTGGTTTAAGCGTTTTCAATCCGGAAATTTTGATATGAAAGATGCACGTCGCTCTGGTCGCCCTGTTACGGACAAAATTGATGCCATTTTTGAAAAAGTGGAGCGAGATCGGCATATTAGTAGTTACGATGTAGCTGGAGAACTGGGAATTGACCACAAAACGGTTTTGGCGCATTTGAAAAATCCTGGGTACACAAAAAAGCTCGATATTTGGGTGCCTCATGAGCTCACTGAAAAAAACCTAACGAACCGTGTACTCATTTGTGATTCTTTATTACGACGTAATGAAACCGAACCATTATTGAAGAAGCTGATAACTGGTGATGAAAAGTGGATCTCGTACGACAAGAACGTGCGAAAAAGATCGTGGTCAAAGGCCGGTCAGGCTTCACAGACCGTGGTGAAACCCGGGTTAACTCGCAACAAGGTGATGCTGTGTGTATGGTGTGATTGGAAGGGCATTATTCATTATGAGCTGTTACCGCCAGGCAGGACCATCGATTCTGAACTGTACTGCGAACAACTGATGAGATTAAAGCAAAAAGTTGAGAGAAAGCGGCCGGAATTAATCAACAGAAGGGGTGTGGTTTTTCACCATAATAACGCTAGACCTCGCACATCTTTAGCCACTCAGCAAAAATTACCAGAGTTTGGCTGGAAGGTGTTAATGCATCCACCGTATAGTCCTGACCTTGCACCTTCAGATTTTCACCTGTTTCGGTCTCTGCAGAATTCCTTAGGCAGTGTCAGGTTCACATCACGAGAGGACTGCCAAAACCACTTGTCGCAGTTTTTTGATCAGAAGCCCCAAAATTTTTATAGCAATGGGATCACGTTCCTACTTACAAGATGGCAAAAAGTGATCCAACAAAATGGCACCTACATACTTTGGTCAAATGTAAATAATCTTCATAAAAAAAACCTTTTGAATTTTTATATAAAATGCGAAGAAACGTTTTCCCCAACCTAATATATATATATATATATCTATATATATATATATATATATATATATATATATATATATATATATATATATATTATACTTAGATTGGTTTGAAGTTAGTTATTATTTAGTTTTGTCCTTTGCTCTTATGGTTTGTTGTAAATATTATGTTTATTGTAGTGTATTAGATTGGCAGAATTTTCTTTTTCTTTTTATTTTACCGGTCAAAATTCCTTTTTATATCACCTGGCTTTTCTACATACTCGACATTGGCAAAATCAATACATAATTGGCATTGCAGCCATCACCTTAAAAAAAAAAACGAGACACCGTTTTCCTACATAAGAAGTGTTATTATTAATTCCTATGATTGACTTATTTATCTGTACTGAGCTTAAATTTAATTTATGAAACATTTTCTGGGTAATAAAGCTTGAAGCACTGCCACTGTCTGACACGGCGCGAACCACATATTCGAATATTGCAATCGTACAATTTAATCAGTGCAGTTGATAACAATACGTCGCTAGATTGTATAAGGTTTACAGATAATGTTACGTTAGCTGTGCTACGACTATCAACCGCAACAGAAGTCGATGCTGGTAATATTTAAATAAAATACCGAAAAATATGGCTGCCAGGCTTCGGGGGTGTGTACACGGCGTTGGAAGAACAAAAACGGAGGTTGCGCTTGCTTCTAACGGGGACTCGCGTGACACTGACTTTTCAAATTGGCCAATAGCACCGTGTGGCGCACCCCGTCGTGTTGCCCTTATTTTAATTATAAAGTAACAAATATTCCGCCGTAAACAGCGCGACTAGTGACATAATAATAAGCCGCGCCTAAAAAGCAACATCATAGTTTTATTAAAGTTAATAAAATACATATAAGCAAAATACACAATGTATTGTATGTGTGCGTCGCCTACACGAAGAGTTATCTTTTTCAGTAACATGCATATGAGAGTGTTGTGTCGACGCTTGCATACTTTACAATCTAGCTTTTTACAATGATTAGTAGTACTAGTAATGTCCTAGTTTAAAACAGTTATAGCAAATTTTATAACTTGGCAGTAACTTTAATCTTGCTTCGTTACTACGCAAGAAATTGAGGACAAGTGAACAAACTGTGATCTAAATTACATTTTTGACAAGGCTTTATATGTATACTTGATTCGATTTTAGAATTACTTGGGCTTTATATGGAAAGCATAGCTTTCAATTTAGGACTGGATTTATTTAGTACGGAATGACTATGACGCGACATCTCTAAGGTTTCAATAAAATTAGCTCGGCTACGTAGGAATTGCAGAAACAATTAGCAAGTGGTTGTTGCGTCTTTGTTAATGCAACCTTTAAATTCTTCCCACTCACGGTATGTCTCCTGGTCTAGCTTTTGTGTAATCAGAAAAATTAAAAGTGTCCCCCAATGTGCTACGAGCTCACCCTAGGATTCAAGTAAGGTAAGTTCTTATCTAAAGTGTCAACTAACCGCTTTAAAGAAACAAAGGACTCCTTTGTAGAGCATTCAATATTAAATAAGACGGAGACGTGATTCTGTATTAAAAGTCGTTTATTATCGAATCTCTCACACAAAATGTCCCATGCAACTGAATAATTATTAGCAGAAAACTCTAATGATTGGATGACGACAGCCGCGAAACCTTCCAGAGAAGCCAACAAAGGAATTTATTTATTTCATCGATCTCATCATTAGAATGGATAAGACTATTAAAGGAGTATCCGAAATCTAACCAATTCTCATAGGAACCTCTGAATTTAGGCAGTTTTATGGTCGGCAACTTAACAAATTTTGTTTGTCTGATTGAGAATATTTCTAACTACCAGCATTGGAACACCTATCGCACGCTGAGCCAGTTATCTTTTCGTTGTTGCTTACCTAACAAACCTTAAGCTTTAGCTATGACTTTATAGTACTGCGATTCAAAGGATAAATGTTCAGCTAATTGTATGTCGGGTTTGTCAGCAACGTATTCCAGACGTAACTGACCCTCATCGTACTGGTTATATAACACGCAACCATGTAAAGGCGTTGAAAGTGAATGTACATAGCTGATAAATAGTAGTCAAACGCCATTTGAAACTGACTCATTTTATAATTAAGTCTCTTTCCTCTGCCATTCTGGAAGATGGGTAGTCAAACTGGAATTGTACAATTTAAAAGCTTAATATATGAACAGTAAACTCTTATATAAGTTTTTTAACACCAGTACAGTAATAAAAGTAATTACATACATACATACATACATAACTTCACGCCAGTTCCCTTGCGGGGTAGGCACGAACAACAGAGCGCCATTTAGGCTTATTCTTACATACCTCACTTGCTTCTTTGACATTCATAACTCTTGTCATGCATAAAAGTAATTAATTTAGGTAAACAATTAATTTGATAACATAAATAAGTAATTTATAAGTACGCATACAACTAGAATTTTCAACCAAACAGCTAATAATTTTATTTAATTTTATCTCAATTAAAGGGAAGTGTTTCTATTACCTAATACATATTTAATAATTAATTCAAAAAAAAAGAACAATCATATTGTGTAATAATTAAGTAATAACAATAGTGAACAATGCAATTATTTTAAGTATTGAATGTGAACAAAAATGGAATTGACATAGAAGTTGAACTTTGACCTATACATATATGACCTATACTATACATTACTTATATGTATGAAGAAATATCTGTTATACAGCTTTATAATGTAGTTACCAATATGTAATCATGCATAAATGATGTACAAATCCTGTACTGTACACAAAGGTACAATTTATTACTCTAATAACTGACTTCAAAATTCAATAAAATTTCCAAAGGTTACCTACAATGCAACAGATATTTATTAACGTTTTAAATGTTAAAAATACAATAAGTAATCTTACTAACCTTTTCTTTCACTAATTTATACCTATACTAACACCATGAATAGAGTGTTGCGTAAAAATTAAAGGTATAAAAGTAGATTTTATCACCACGTATCCACTGTGAAATATTGTTCGACTCAGTTGGCAAAGTTTCGTTATTTCCACTCACTCTCCAAAATATATCATGTAAATCGCTGATTCCTCTTAACTTCTGTTACAGTTATTTAGTAGCATAGTTGTTCTTGTCATGTTTCCGTTTAAAGTTAATCGGATTATTTCTAAACGATCTCATATTTCTAAACGATACAATCGACCATTTCCTTAATCAATAGTAATGTTATATTTTTATTTCTTCTGTGTTTAGCGCCTGTTTTATATAGAGTAGTTGTATAATTTACAATAATTTTGTTACAATATTTATCTTTTGTATAATGTGATAATTGTGTAGATTATAATTCAAAATGTCTTAATTGTATATCGACGGTATTCACTACATTTTGTGTCCATGTTGGCAGACGCGATGGATTTATACTGTGTTCGGATTATTTTATTGCATATAAAACTTTAAGTATAATATTTTATACAATATCTTATATAAAATATTATCTGAAATGTCCAAACAATATTGTATTAAATTCTTGTCATGCATAACCCTTTAATTAAAATAGTTTATCAATGACTTCAATCCGCTATCGGTTGTATCAATATGCTGTTTCTTAAACTGTAAAATTGTTGGAGGGTTGGCGAGGTGTTCCAAAAATGCTCGACGACTGTTAATATTAGTCTGTAATGTGTTAAAACCGTAAGGTTCTCTGATTATAAAGTATTGTTACCAGTTGCTGTTCTTTTACTACCATAAACCCTTCTGAGTTGTTGCAAGTATTACACTTCACATCCGGCTCGAAGGACCATATTGCGGAGACAGGATAAATAATTAAAAGCCGACATTTCAAAGATTGTTCTTCCTTGTAATCTGTGTACAGAGAGATCCACCGTCCGTATCCACCGTCATAATTGTATGACGGTGGATACAAAAAAAAGGCGTTAATTTTAAACGCCTGTAGAACGCAAGAAATCCTAATTGGTATGTACAATTTGGCCGGCGCTTCTTAACACATCGTATCATGAAGTTGGATCCAGAAACCGTAAACTCTTTTGAAACAGCTTATAGTAAACCGGGACAATTACCTGCTTATACAGAAATTGTTACTTTTATTCGAGAACAATTTAAAGTCTTGGAAATAACCTCTAGGTCTGAATTAAAACCTAAAACTTATCACAATAAAAATTCCGTTAAAATATCTCTTATCTTATATACCTACACAAGTTAACAAAAACAGTTGTATTTTTAGTAATAAAACTGACCATATTCATTTATATGAATGTTCGGATTTTAAAAATATTGTTCCTGAAAAAGTTTTAATTTTTTAAATCAAAAACATGGCTGTATAAATTGCCTAAGTTTACCGCATATTTCTGCTAAATGTAAATCGAACCGTACTTGTACAAGAGGTCAAAAACGTCATCATTCACTTTTACATTTTAATACTACTTTAAATCTCGAAACTTCTAATACATTGAGTGATATGAACAACGTCGAGCTCAAGGGCAACAAGTGACACCAAGCGCGCACGAGCCATCTTTCGCGCTATCTATGCATAGCTACACATGTGCTCGCTCGATAGTGAATCGAGCAGCATGCCGCGTTCTAATGCTTTTTTATCCACAGCCTTAGATCATATAAACGTCTAGATCACGCATCAATTGCACAAATACGGCCCAAAAACAGTGCACCAAAATTGGTGCACTGGCTTCAATGGCTTCCCACGCCTGTTAGTGTCGTTTCGATTACTTTACTGGTTAGAGCTCTCGCAAAAAAAAAAATTATGCCGGCCTGCGCTATTAAAATGTGTCGGAACTATTTTAAAACGGGAAAGGATAAGTATGAGATGTCATTTAATCGGAAAACTTAACACTTTTCTCATGATTTCTTTGTAAAAACGTGAAATTTAATTTCGACATTTTCAAGGTTATCGAATTGATTGATGTTGACAGGTGAGAAGTGTGCCTTATTTTCCAAAATTTGGGGACTTGGTACAATTTTTTTTTTATTTATGAAATATGAATAATTGAAAAAATCTATAGAAAACAGACATGTAATGTTTGTGTGTCCGGTTTTCTTAAAATAGTTTATATTACATTTTAGACTTCCTACGGATCCAATTGTAGCATATTGTTGGACAAAGAGATGGATTTTGAAAGGAAATATTTTGAATCATTTTCGGAAATATTTTTACACTATGTTTTTTATATTTTCTTATCAACGGCACAATTGTATTGAAATAAAGTAACTAAAATAATTATATATGATCGTGACCGATAAGATGTAAGTTGTGTGAAGGATAATTACGAAAATTTAAGAATACTTAACCATCATACAAAATTATTTCTAATCTAACCTTAGCGCTTTGGACAATATAAACTTTTTAATGTAACCTTATGACGTTTGACATAGAATTGACAGAATGCGTGCTGCAAATATCGTCAAAGAGGATGTAAAAAGAACTGAATATCGTTTAAAGCAGATGCTTCGGTCCGAGTTATCTGTACTAATATTATAAAGAGGTAAAGTTTGTAAGTTTGTGACGTTGTAGGGGGTAATCTCGGGATCTACTAAACCGATTTTAAAAATTATTTTACTGTTGGAAAGCTACGTTAACAGGGAGTGTCATAGGCTATATAACATGACGCTTTATACCACGGGAGCGGGACAGACCACGGGTGAATCCGCGCCGGGCCGCTAGTAATATTATAGATAACTCTTTATTGTCATAATTAAGATATTAATTTTGTCTATATTCTGTTAGCTGCATCTCCATTAATTCCTAATAAAGAAATAATTTAATATATTAATATAATAAAAAACAAATTATAGTTCAGAAAATAATCAAACTGAACTAGTTTGAATAAAAACATTTGGATATGAATATTTTTATTTGTATAATAGCCCTTTTCAAGTGGTTTAGTTGCTTATAAGTCCCTGCATTAAACTATCCTGTGTACCTACCCCGTAGTTCCTACTACTGATATAAGCTTTGGATTACACATAAAGCCTACTACCCAATATAAACCTATCGAATCGTTCCAAGTCTACTATTACAAATGATTTCACTGACTTTTAGCGCAGGATAATCTTTGGGTTATAAATAATCATCTAATAACCTTCGTGAACATGATGTGTAACACAAAAATAATTTGCCATTATGAATAGTTTTTTTAGAATTATTACATTAGTATTGATAATTAACAGACTTATAAATATGTACTAATATCTGTACAGACATTTTATTGCGAATTAAAATTACTACATGTGCTATGAATGTGTTATGATTTTATTTGTGCATGTATTTTTTTATGGTTCGTTCCAAGACACACAACTTTTGTTGCTAATACTTTATTTAAAAAAAACTGAAGCATCTGAGTAATATTAAATTATAACACATAAAGCGATTAAATCATAACGATCATTTAAACTTTTCACTTACTTAAAAAAATATTTAATTATAAAAAATGGGGTAATATTTTTTTCCTGATATCCCGAAAATGCAGAGTGAATTTAGCAACGCTTCGCGTTTTTGATGCCGTTTTTGGCGATGTTGTTTGTTAGCAATGCTCTCTCTAGACATGTTATATCTCAATGTCCACAGCGCAGGTATGTGCTTATGAAATTAACTCTCAGAATAGATTACTTGTTCGATGCTTGATAGATAATGCATCTCAAAATCATATTATGACAATGTCTTGTAAAAAACTTAAACATTTCATAGTTAACTAATTCATTTATTAAAGGAGTTGTTTCGAGCAGTCGTCCGATATATGGTTCTACCTTAGATCATATAAACGTCTAGATCACGCATCAAGTGCCCAAAAAGGGCCCAAAAAAAGTGCACCAAAATTGGTGCACTGGTGGCTTATCAGTCTCACGCGTGTTAGTGGCATTTTGACTTTTTTACTAGTTGTTTAACTCTCGCAAAAAAAAACATTATGCCGTCCTGTGTCATTAAAATGTGTCGCAACTATTTTAAAAGAGGAAAAGATAAGGATAATATCTCATTTCATCGGTAAGTTTAACACTTCTCTCGTGATTTCTTTATAAAAACATGAAATTTAATTTCAATATTTCAAAGCTTATCGAATTGATTAATGATGTCAGGTGAGAAGTGGGAGTTATTTGCCAAAATTTGGGGACTTTTGTTACCATTTTTCTTTTTATGAAATATGAATAATTGAAAAAATCTATAGAAAACAGACACACATGTAATGTTTGTGTCTCCGGTTTTCTTAAACCAGTTTACATTACGTTTTAGACTTCCTGCGGATCCAGTTGTAGCAAATTCTTGGATAAAAGTAATTCGAGAATCGCAAGATGACCACTACTGGAATTCCAACAAAAGGTCGCTTGTGTGTTCCAGTCATTTCGAAGAAAAAGAAATCGGAAAAAGGTTTTAGGAGAATTAAAAAAGGAGCTGTACCAAGCAAGGTGTGTATTGAAATAGCAGTATTTATTCAATTATATTAATAGCAATAGTGATTCATACATTTCAATAATATTTTTTCTTATTGGTTTTGGAAATGAACCGTTCACCATGAAATTCGACATTTATTTATTTATTTATTTGGACAACACAACAGATAACAATCAGTAATTTATTTATATAATATAGTTTGTAAATTATTACAACTAGATTGAAATCCAAGCGTGCTGACACATCAATGTTAAAATGATATTTTCGCAAACAAAATGATGTGGATAATGTCAGTAATTATTCAATAATTGCTTAAATCTAGGACATTAGTTTTAGTGATACATTATAAGGTAATAGACTAAGAAAAATAGAGCATTAAATAAATGACTAAACAGGTGAAGAGGTGTGATCTTTCAGCATAGAAATTATCATTTTTTTAAAAGCTAAAGGTTTTGCATTTAATATATCTAATTTATTGTTTTTTGTAGAGAGTTCGTTGTAGACACGACACATTCTTATCAACGGATTATAGTATGATGTGTTGTCTTTACAAACTTTCAAGATGAATGTTTTGTTATGTACACGTTTATTACGTTTCGTGTTAAGGGTCAAGATACTTAATAAATAAGACGAATCCAATTTACCATGCGGTAATTTATGCTAATAGACGAGGTCATGTTGTGTGCGACCAACATGTAAAGGAGCGACTTTAAATTTTGCGAGTCGTTCAGTGTAGCTTGTTAGACTGCGCCCAAGACCACTTTTATAACTTAAAATCCTAAGACATTTTCTTTGAGGGTTTACATTACAGACTTATTTTGATACTGCCATATGTATGTACTTGCGGTAACGGAGATAAACATAATATACTTTTTAAAACAGAACACACGGGATATTTGAAGTATCATGCAAGGAAAGTTGAAATAACCAATATATTGTTGCAGTGCCTGTTTTTGCTGGATAGAAAATTTACAACAAATGAACAAGGAGTAAGTTTTCTGTGCTATATAATTTAAGTTACTTTTTACTGTTTAGTTTCCTCTAAAGCAATTTTAGTTATCGCTAAAAGAGAAGAGAGGGAAACATTTTAAACGTATTTTTTTGTATAGATTCATTTTATGTTACCTAAAAACATGTTATGAATTTATGGAGATGTGGTGTACTGACATTTTTTTAGTACATTATTGTTATAATTAAGATATTAATTTTGTCTATATTCTGTTAGCTGCATATTTTATTGCAGGAGTTCAGCAGACAGGCAGACGGCCCACTGGATGGAAAGCAGTTACCATCGCCTATGGACATTTGTAACACCAAAGGTGCTACAAATGCGCTGCTGCTCTCTTAAGTGAGTCTGGAACCTGGTCACTAACGCCGGAACACAACTCAAAGTTGTTGTGGCGGCATGCTTTAGACCAGGGGTGGTAGCCATCCAGTCGGGCAAATGCCTTACCACCTGGCTGGGGTTGTTTAGTCGCCTCTTACGACAGGCCGCCCGGCCGCAGGAAATTGTATTCTTTCTCCGTTCCTGCACGGATAAAAAATCTCCATGCATCTCCATTAATTCCAAATAAAGAACTAATTTAACATATTAATATGTTAAAAAATAAATTATAGTTTGTAAAATAATCAAAACGAACTAGTTTGAATAAATTTTTATTTTAATAATAGCCCTTTTCAAGTGGTTTAGTTCCTCTTAAGTCCTCACACTAAACTATTCCGTGTACCTATCCCGTAGTTCCTACTACTGATATAAATGTAGATTATACATAAGACACCCAGTATGAACCCAGTCCACTACCTATTGGAAATTATTTCACTGATTTTTAGCGCAGGATAATCTTTGGGGGATAATTAGTCGTCTAATAACCTTCTTGAACATGTTATGTAACACAAAAATAATTTCCCTTTATGAATAGTTTTTTTAGAATGATTACATTATTTGGAATATTTTTATCCCGGAAACTATCCTATTTTTCGGGATAAAAAGTATCCTGTGTCCATCCTTGGCATCGAAAATATTATATACTGAGCCAAATCGGTCCAGTAGTATTTCAGTGAAAGCGTAACAGACACAGCGACAGAGTTAATTTGGCATTTATAATATTAATAATAAGGATTTGCTCGTTTAAAGTTATAATATTATAATATGTTGCTACGTAATAGTGAAGTGGAATCGCAAAAAAGCAAAGGTCAGAGGTGGCTGTAACTGGTGCCGTCAGTCACCTTTTTTAAAGGTCGTAATAATATTTTAAAGACTTATTTATTTAAAAAATCAAGTTCAATCTGAGTTCATTAGTAAATTAGCCTTCGACTTACAGGTTGGCTGGGGTCTCAACACCCAAGAGGGCAAAGTATCCCAGGTGTTGGCGGTGTTCCTCCCTATTGTGGACTTGGAGAAATGTAGCAACGAAAGCCCATACGCGTGCAACCCGTACATCACTACAGATAAGATATGAACAGAATATACTAATGGTAGGTATATGAACATAATGTATAACACTAGCAGAGCCCATCAGACGTTGTTTTTACACACACACACACACACACGCACACGCACATGCACATGCACACATATATATATATATATATATATATATATATATATATATATATATATATATATATATATTATGTCGCAGATTGCTGCATATTATGGAAGATCGGTATGGCCGTGGTAGGTAATATGAAGGTATTTCATTAATGGAAACTATGTATTTGCTGTGCTAAGAACATATTGTGACTTTAAATTGAGGGTACTTATGTTTTTCTTATAATACCTGTACTTGATTTTATTTAGTAGTATTTTACTTTAATAAAACTGGGTTGTTTTTATACACTGAGGATTATATTGTTGAGTACTTCATAAATGTTTTTAGGATTTTTAATAACCTTTATAATATGTTTCAGATTATAAGATTGTTAAAAGGTGAACACCGTGTTGTTGGTTCGACAGTATAAAAGGAGGTGGAATTGCCTAATACGGGACACTCTATCCGTTGATATGCAAGAAGAGTAAGATGAGCCTTAGAAATAAGGTGACTCTATACAAAACTTGCATCCGCCCCATCATGACCTATGCGAGTGTGGTCTTCGGCCACGCCAGTGATGCAAGCATCTGGAGACTGCAAAGAATCCAGAATCACTTTATGCGTGCTGCAGTCGACGCCCCGCGCTATATGCGGTTCGCCGACCTGCATCGCGATCTGGAGCTTCCCTCCATCACACCGAACGCTCCCATGAGAAATCGTCGCCCTCGCAATGTACTCATTGACGAGCCCGATGAAATCACCCGTCTCCTCGCGACTATGAACCCCCCGAGGCTCAGAACATCAGCCTGGCATAACAGACGCAGACAAAACAGACGCCGGAGAGCCCCCGGCTCGGATCCTCTTACACAAAGGTAAGACCCCACCAATCTCACTCACTCACTACAGACACAAGTAGCCATACAAGATTAGCATAGGCGTGTTGCTGGAGAGTTTCTTCCGCCGCTTCTTCTCCTCCAGCTATAACACGTTGCGAAGCGGTAGTAATGATAGACTAGGATCGGCTCCGCCGGCGGAGTCGATAATTGGTCCCCAAATAATCACTTCAGCCTGTTGGCTTAGCTCTTTCAGCCTTTAACGGCTAATTCTCAATATAGAGTCAATCCCCCGCAGCGGTCGAGCCGAGGTCGAACCTCACAGGAGGTGCCTCCTCGAGCGTGCTGCTTCCGGGCTGATGCGTGAAAGAATAACAAATATACATCCATACGGATGTTTGTAATAATGTATGGATATACATATATTCTTACAAACTTTCGCGTTTATAATATTATTACGACTGACAAAGACAAATTCGCACCTGCATTTTATTACCTTACGGCATTTGGACTTCTTTTGTTTACTTTGTTTAAAATTTATGATTAACAAACAGCCCATTGTGTATTGTAACCTTTTACGGCCTACTGTTGTATTGTGACCACTGCCAGGTATCTCGGATTTAAAATACAAGCTGATTCTAACACATTCGGTCCACGCGGTCGGGCAGACATATTGCATCGGTATAGTATAAAGCAATGCCCCAACTGAGAGATGAGGCAGTCGAGCGAGAAACATAAGCGTAGCAAGACTTGTGTACATTCGGTAATCTATTTAGTGACGGACGTTGCGCGTGTATTTGAATTACGATCTTCTGCATTACATACATACATACATAACTTCACGCCAGTTCCCTTGCGGGGTAGGCACGAACAACATTACGTTCGAACTTATTGCGTTCGGTTATATTTGTACCTGTGTTATACATGTTTGTATAGTTCTAATAAACTCTATAATAATTCCAACGGCATTTTAATTCAAGTCCTGCAACTCGTAACAATATTTATAGGAAATAGGAATAGGATACTTTAAAAATAATCGTATAAACACGATGGTCGCATGTCACTTACCAAATACTGCTAGATCAGTCTGTTCGGTGGTAAAAACTGATGAATCACTCAAGCGGCACAAATATGCAAACCTCGGTGAGAGATGTATGTTTGTACTGTCTGCTATTGAAACGTTTGGATTGTGTTATTGTGAGGCCATGAGCCTCTACAAAGACTTCTCGATACGACTCAACTACTCATTGACTCTGGGTGTTCAGAGGGCCGGTGTTTACCTCAGATAAGGGATCAATATGCCAAGCCAGCGAATTAGCTAGTGTAACAGCCTTGCAGAGATTCGGGTAAAAACGTACCAAATATTAACTATTTGGGCAGGGATTCCCTTTATTTATTGTTCAGCCTTTGATGTGACTATTCATACAGCACAGTAAGCAATGAACACCGTCTACACGCCGGTACGCCTTTTATCCGAAAATACTATTATACTACCCTACAAAACAATAATATTGCATCCATGATAGTGTTGCCAGGATCTCTAAAACATCCATAACAATCAGTCACTGATGCACTAAATTATCTAGACGATAATTTAGTTAGGCTTATAAAATTAACTAACGGGTAGAAAATGGTAATTTAATTGTAAATCGAATCATCTTATCAGATGATTCGATTTATCGATTAAACGACTAAAAATAGTATCTATAATGATTGTCTGTGTGGTATTAATATAAACTATGGTTCTCATGACTACTGCGGTGGACACCTTGTAACACTAGCTTTCTGGGAACCTTACCATTGCCTTGACCTAGGCTCAGTATTCTACTTACAGTCTTTAGGGGGTTATAGACAAACCTGACATAGGCAGAACTGTTATATATTACACTTTTAACAAAAAAGTAAGGTCAGCAAAAAATGTAGTTACAAGGTCCTGCATGACGCCGACGATATGCTTTTTAAAAAAGGGAGCGAAGCCCCGGGCTAAAGTTAGTTTATTGTAACTGTCAAGCGCAATATACCACCAAAGCCGCTGACCCGCCGATAGAGCGCTCCGACACAGCCCCCCATCACAGCCTCCCGACGTCATACGGTGGCCTATATGAAAAGAATCATGTCGGCAACATGGGCCCGCGCGTGCGGTCCGCCGACATATTGGCGGCATGTGTACTTGCGATTGCAAGCACTCAGATTCACGGTGACACTCAAGCTGTAGTGGCGTCCTGTATTTTTTGTTTCACATCTCGAGCCGCCGACATGCCGTCGACAAAATTTTCCGACTTGCAATAAGTGAAGCCGCCAACTGCTGGCAAAAAGTTACCAACATAAGTCGGCGGCTTTAGCGTGTTGCTTTTTAAGCCCCAATCGATTTTTCATCGCGGAGAAAGGGGAATGCTGCGGGCGAGCACTCCGCCACATACCATCCGACGACACATACATTGCATGTAACATAATCATTGAAGAACCTATACTAATCAGAACGAACTAATAGTATCCTACTAGGTTTCAGAACTATATGCTAAGATAACCACACATTGCAGGGACGTCAGTGTGCAAGGGCGACAGCGGCGGCGGCCTGACGTTCCACAGAGTCGAGAACGGCATCTACTATTTACAAGGCGTCGTGTCCACCGCCCCCAACTACGGCCTCCTCCAATGCAACGCGTTCACTTGGGCCACATTCACCAGTGTCTTAAAACATTTCGGATTCATTTATTCCAATATCAAATAAGTTTGTTGTGCACTGAAATACACATATTTTGAAAAATAAATTTCGTATTACATCTGCTAAGTCCTTGTATTAATAAAGAGTTCCGTAGCCAGTATGAAACGGAACCCTTTTTTTGTTAACGCAAGGGAAATGGCAACGCAAGGGAAAACTTTCGTACCATATTGGGTCCAGTCAACGGAGAGAGGACCAACCACGGCGAGAAGAGCCGCGCAGCGTGTGCGTGGACTTTGGTAGAGGAGACCAACTACCACGCTAAACCTAAGCCTGCGCCCATACCCGCGTTTGTGTTGGAAGAACATGAGGTCAAGAGCGAAACTTTGGCCACTCCAGTCAGAATGACCCACTTCACCACCAGAAGTTATATCCGGTGCATCCCCAAGCTGTAGCAGACCCCTGCGATGGAATCATGGAAGGAGTTTTTGCGCATACCTGCATCTTCGGCGGCCATTCTGACGACTCTTACTCATGAAACGGAAACCTTGTTAAGTAGTTGTGTTCAGAGATGTGACTTGTCTAAGATACAAGTTTCTGAAATACAGATACAAGTATCTGAAATAGAGATACAAGGTACAAAATATGTATCTTCATCTTGTATCTAGATACTTTTTAAAAATGTATTTTGTATCTAGTATTTAAATACCATTTGTCAAGTATCTTAGTATTTAGTAAATACTTTATTTGCGAAATACATTTTGTCATAATTTCCTGTATTTTTTTATTTATTTTTGCTATAAGACTATTGACGGTGACAACTATCGGCACAGTGCGCGTTGACTCCAGACGCCACATAGCGGTAACCTCATGAGCAAGATCTAAGTATTCACTTAGTTTTTCTTTTTTCTTTCTTCACGAGGTTATCGTCATGCGGGATACTGATGTCAACGAGTATTGCTCGTCGCGCAAATCGATCTTTTATCACGATATCAGGCTTATTGGCTACAATAGTCATGGATCGATCCCAGTAGAGCGTGGCACGACTGTTTTCAAGAACTGGCCCCGGCGAATACTGGTAATGAGACATCTCTGTTTCCACAAGACTGTATCGAAGGGCCAGTTGGTGGTGGATAATCCTGGCTACGAGGTTATGTCTGTGCAAGTATTCGCCGTTATAAAGATATGAACAGCCGGAAACAATATGCTCGAGGGATTCACCTGGGCGGTGACATGCTCGACAGATGTCTAAGGTACCATCCTTCAGGATATTTATTATGATGATGTTATTTGTCTTAATATACATACATACATACATACATAACTTCACGCCAGTTCCCTTGCGGGGTAGGCACGAACAACAGAGTGCCATTTAGGCTTATTCTTACACACCTCACTTGCCTCTGACATTCATAACTCTTGTCATGCAAGCTCGTCTGTTCTTAAGGCTCCTGACATCACCTTCTGCTAGTACACGATCAATTTGGTCATGGAAGGTGTGTCGTGGCCTTCCACGACTTCTGCATCCATCTACTTTTGCATTGTATATCTGTTTAGTCATTCTTTGTCTTAATATCTTCGTCCATAATTGCAAAGACAAAACCTTCGGTTTTTCCAGAGGTTACTGAACCGTAGCCAGTTTACCAACGCTGACAGGTCTACATCAGGCCCTGTTAAGGCCCGATAAAACCTGCCATGCAGCTCCTTGCTCTTTCATACTTTTATGTGGTCGGAGGTGCTCAGTACTACCCGATTGCACCAATTCTCTTTAGCCTACGAAAGCGTGGTAAGACTTTTGTCTACTGCCACAACATCTTTATGCAAGCCCACGTTTATTTTAAGGAAATATGCCCTGAGATTGTTCACCTCGCGATTGTGCAGATCCTTAGCATTTAGAAAGCCTCGGCCTCCGCATGAATAACAGTGAATATGTGGACTGTTCAAAATCAATAGCAGAAGGTATCCAAAACCTGCAAGGAGATAGAGATATTTGATGGTTGTCAATAGACAAATGCTGGATCAGCGGGGGGTCCATGGGCGGAGCTGGTTCCGCACCATGTGGTAGGGGCATCTTCAGGGATCTTAATTAAGGCTAACCAGCAGTTTCTCCCATGCCACTGATTTGGCTTTCCTAATGGCTTTTGAAGCACCTTTTTGGTGCTTCTGTACTCCTCGTATAAATTCCTCTCCACGATCACTGTATCGTCGGCGCGGCGGCGCCTCGTCCTAAATCTGGCGTATTGGTAGTTCGCTAAGATTCACATAAAGTAGCAGGGCTAGTTTTTACATATATCATATATGATATTGTAATAAAGAAAGATACATACAGTTGCCAGACACTTCCTGTGGTCCATAATTTTAGACAGACACTTAAAAAAAATGGAAACTTCATTTTAGGAAGGCTGAATTTTATATATATTATCAAGTACAATATCTTAGAGTATTTTCCAATAAGCCAGACACATCTGACGGGCCAAACATTCTCCCAGAATCGTTAAGAGTTCCGCTATGCGAGGAAGCGCGAGAACATAGAGCTAGATCAGGGGTGGTGGCTATCCAGACGGGCAAATATCCTAACACCAGGCTGTAGGTTGTTTTTTCACCTCTTATGACGGGCCGCTCGACCGAAGGAAATTGTATTCTTTCTCCATTCCTGCATGGATAAATACTAAATTAAAACTAAACTAAAACAATTTCTATCATTTAATTTAATACCCTTCATTTAATTAAGATGAAGGGAGGCCATCTTAACGCCTGCTCGTTTCTATGAAATCAATGTTATAATTAATTTAAATATATTGTGTTCACATTCTTGTTGCTATTTCGAGATATTTTTATTTGAGTGTTAAGTTTCGGATCAAGATTATGTTACCGGTTCTGCAACTTCTAAGTTGCATAACAAATTTTGATGTAACTCGTTATTAGTATTCGTTGTAGCTCGACAAAACATGTTTTGCGTGCGATGTTTTATATTTTTAAGCATTGGTAAGTAATTATATTTATTTTAGAAGACATAGTAATACTTCATTGCCATTGATTTTTACTTTTTGCACTTACTTATTTATTATTAACTAGACATGGACAGTTGACTATCAAGATCTTTGATTTGACAGTTTTTAAACAACTGCTTTCTTTACTGATTCTGCAAATAAAATTTGTACCACACATAAAAGCAAAGTTTTCTATAGAGGCATTACTTATGTATAGTTTAAAGGAACATAAGTGTTTTTATTTGCCCATATTTGCACTGTATCAAAAACGATGTGTTTATGGCTACTGCAAAGTATTTACTATTTCCGCAAAAAAGTATAGATACTAAGCTGTATTATTAAATCTATTTTATGTCTTTAATATAAAATTAGTAGAGGCGCTGAGTTTATAAAATACACTAAGGGCCTTACTTATAATAATCCCATTGAGAAAGGATAAGCCGTCTCTTAAGTAAGTAATTTAATACTAGCGGGATTTTATATTGTTTGATTTTGTAAAACTTTTAGCATTTTCTTTAAAAATTAGCCCTTTAGCTACGATAGCACCAATTTAATGCCTTTTTACTGATATATAAACAGATTCGATCCCCTTATTCCCGTACTCGGTGACAATTAGCTGTTTCAAATAAATTGCCTCTTAGCAGTTATTTAAACTACTTCTCGATGTTGGTTACTTTTGATAGTTATTTATGAGTTACTTTACCACCTCTTATCCTTAGGAGGAGTTTATGGGTAAGATTTTCACTAACCAGTTGCTGAACAGTTTCTTAAAAATTAAATTTCCTACAAGAACATCGGAAATCTAAAATATTATTTTAATTTTATGAGAGTAAAGACAAAAAAAAGAGTTCACCTACAATTTATATAGGGGAATGAAAAATCGTCGTGTTAAGTTAAGAAATATATATAACTAGAGTTTACCCCGCGGCTCCGCCGCGGGTCAAACTCTAGTCCGTGCCTCTTGTTTAAAGAGCAGGCGTTAATACAGGTTACATTGTATTATATTTCTATGTCGGTGCTATTTGCCCTCGGAAGATTTACTTTGTAGTGGAACACTTACAAGCCAATAGATGGCGCTGCATTTTATATCGTAAACTATCCCATCTACCGGAATGAATAGTATCTATGTCCATTTTCGGTATTCAGACAGACAGATCGAGTTACTATTGCATTTTTTTATAGATTATGAATATTTATATCTATAAACTTGAGAAATGGTTGGTCCTCCATACAAACTTTAATCCCCTATTTCAACCTGTTCTAGTTTTATGTATAAAACTTAATATTGTAAACTACACAAACGACCAAAAAACTACCAAAACTACCGAAACTACCTAAACGACCAAAATCAATAAAATTACGAAAATGGCAAACCATATATAAAAAAAACTATCTTAGTTTCCGGGATAAATTTTACATAAAACTGTCCCGGTATCCAGGATGAAAAGTATTCCTTGGCCACCCTCGTATTCAAATTACATATGTACTGAGTTTTAGCCAAATCGCTCCAGCAGTTTTTCCGTGTAAACGGAACAAACAGACAGAGTTACTTTCGCATTTATAATATATAAATACACATAAGTGTTCGAAATAGCGAGGCCGATTTTGATTTTGTCGGTTTGTTTGTCTGTTTGTTCGGGACTCACGTAAAAACTACTGGGCCGATTTCGATGTTGTTATCACTAATCGACAGCAAATTCTTAGACTTAAAACCTGCGCTGCTTTTTATCCTGGGAATCCCGCGGGAATTTGTCTGGGAATGATATAAAATGGTCAGATTGTAAAAAATCGAATTCGTATGCTATTTTTTTACTGGTCGATAATAGCAAGTATATTTTAAAAATGTATCATATTTTTATCGCGGGAATTCCACGGGATTTTTCCCGGCAGCGGTTTGGTGTTGGTCGGTATAAAAATTTCCTTTTCCCGACACTGTATTCACTAAAACGATAGATCACATTCTTTTTTAAGTGCTACTATTTGTGTCCCGATAACCTCGCGGGATTTTTTTCCGAGTATGGTACAAATTAGTTAGATTGCATAAATATTAGCTGATTTCAATACAATTTCCCTAAAACGATAGCTTAAGTCCTTTTTTAAGTGATGCGATACTTAAATTTCGGGACTTCTCGAGACTGTTATTATTACTACGAATCAGGTTGGCTTTGACTCACCTCTAGGTTTTGCTGGGCAGTTGTATAGATTATATGGACTCAGTTTGTTTTTTATTATTATATGTAAAAACGGAATTAAGTTTTCATGTAAGTAAAATGAAGCTACTGCCTAGGGCTTGCACACAACGACTTTGTTTTATACTATGTAAAGATATTCATAATTACGACGTTTTATAGGTGCAGCAGTCAAGATAGCGGCAGAAGATACAATATTGTGAGTACATAGCGACATATGTTATTTGTTTTGTTGTGTGTCTTGCTACAATGATTTTATATATGTGTTATTTAAATTGTTGCTTTAATGTACTGTTTTAAGGCTGCAATTTATTAGCCTTCATCAATCTGCATTATACTGCATATATTGTTGTTATGTGGGTTGTATTGTGCAACGTGACTTCACTTTATGGTTCCAGATGGAAGAACAGCGCTAGTCTTTGTTGGCTAACATTATGCTGAGGCTGAGTCCAATTTAGTACTTATTTTGTTTCTATTGTCTTCCGATTTCTATTTATATTAACTTAGTGAAGCAAGTGAGGTGTGTAAGAATAAGCCTAAATGGCGCTCTGTCGTTCGTGCCTACCCCACAAGGGAACTGGCGTGAAGTTATGTATGTATGTAGTTTTTGTCCTTAATAAAATATTTTTCTTTGTCTCCTTAATATCCTTTATTATAGCAGGATTCCACTTGTATAACTGTCTTTTATCACGGCTCATACGACACGGATACATACATACATTATCCGTGCAGGAACGGAGAAAGAATACAATTTCCTGCGGCCGGGCGGCTTGTCGTAAGAGGCGACTTAACAACCCACAGCCAGGTGGTAGGGCATTTGCCCGACTGGATGGCTACCACCCCTGGTCTAGAGCATGTCGCCATAACAACTTTGAGTTGTGTTCCGGCATTAGTGACCAGGTTCCAGTTTCCCTTAAGAGAGCAGCAGCGCATTTGCAGCACCTTTGGTGTTGCAAATGTCCATAGGCGATGGTAACCGCTTTCCATCCAGTGGGTCGTCTGCCTGTCTGCTGAATTCCTGCAATAAAAAAAAAAAAAAAAAAAAAAACATAACTTCACGCCAGTGCCCCTGCAGGGTAGGCACGAACAACAGAGCGCCATTCAGGCTTATTCTTACACACCTCACTTGCTTCTTTGACATTCATAACTCTTGTCATGCACGCTCGTCTGTTCTTAAGGCTCCTGACATCACCTTCTGCTAGTACACGATCAATTTGATCATGGAAGGTGTGTCGTGGTCTACTATATAACACAAAATACGTTTCTGAAAATCAAATTCCACTGGCATTTTGAAATTCGACACAGAACTTTTAGTATTATAATAGTGTAGGCAATGGTCACAGCACATACAGCCCAAGTCATGACTGTATGTATGATTTAAACAATGTTGTTTTTTTTCAGATTTTAATTTAAAATGCTACAATTAATCAGTCAAATAACTTTTACTACTTTCGCCAGGTGGTAGGGCATTTGCCCGACTGGATGGCTACCACCCCTGGTCTAAAGTATGCCGCCATAACAACTTTGAGTTGTGTTCCGGCATTAGTGATCAGGTTCCAGTCTCCTTTAAGAGAGCAGCAGCGCATTTGTAGCAACTTTGGTGTTGCAAATGTCCATAGGCGATGGTAACCGCTTTCCATCAAGTGGGCCGTCTGCCTGTCTGCTGAACTCCTGCAATAAAAAATAAATAAAAAAATACTAATATATCTATTTACTAGCCGCGTTATTTAAAAGATGAACTATTTTAAAGTCGTACTAGCGAATTATTTTGATGTGTTGACCAACACCAATGCGGCGCTTTATGGAACTAACTTCACGCGTCCTAAACACTAGCCTTCTAATCTTAATTTTAATCCAATGTTGCTTCAGTGGTACCGAATCACGTCACTTCAAAATTGACATTGGGATTGAATTGGTCTTGAGATTAATTTGGAGAATAAGGCTGCCTGTTCTCACCTTTGGGACCGCTCAGCTTAAAGACCAACTTGAAGCGCTAGAGTCAATTGAGTGAAGAGCCAATAGGTTAATTGGTAGGAACCAGCTTGTCAATACAAGGCTTCAAGCCTAGAGCATCGACGCCGAGTTGCCAGTGTATCAGTATTTTATAGGATTAATTTTGAAATGTGCGGTTGAACCGTTTGACTTGATTACCCCTACACCATTCTGTCTTTGGACGATAAGGCGCTCTGGTCTACGCTATCATTTCACAGTGTAAATACCACCAGTGCGAATGAAATGCCTTCACGTTCCTTCTGCGTACCGTAGAGCTGTGAAGTGCACCACAAAATTGTGTTTCCTGAAAATTAAAAATCCGGGTGTCTATAAGTCTCTTGTGAATAAGTATTACTTAAGTAAGCGTACTCCATCTTCGACCGTATCATCGTCCGACAAGGTCGTGGTCAAACACGAACCTATCAACCTTAAAAAAGGCTGATTGATTATTAATAATCTATATACTATAATAAATCTGTAAACAATTCTAGTTTGCACGATACGTTTAATTTTTTTTTTTTAAATCATGTGGAATAATTCGGACCAGGAAATTCCGAAAATGCAATTTTTAGAATTTTTCTCTGTCTTGTCTGTTTGCTAGAGCATCATGTGAAAACTACTGAACGGATTTAAATGAAACTCGATATAGAGCTAACTTACATCCAGAGGCGTAAATTAGGATATTTTTATCCCTTTTCCGTGGGATAGACGAAAATAGCGAAAAAGGTGACGCTGCGATTGCATCCTTTTTGGAAACTACTGAACGTATATGAATGAATTTCAACATAGTGCTGACTTATAATCCGAGTTAACACTTAGGATACATTTTATTCCGATTAATGATATTGTTACCTTAAAATGGATGGACTAGGGAAATAGATTTTTTTTAATTCACTAACAAATACCTACGCGGTCATGACAACATAATATCTTTCAATGTATTATTTCAAATCAGGTTGGCTTCGACGCGCGTTTATGTTTTGCTGATCAGTTGTGTAGACTGTATGGTCTTTGTTATTATAATATGTAAAAAACCGTATTAAGTTTTATATAAGTAACCCAGAGCTACTACCTAGGGTTTTTCACTAACTGGAAAACTCTAGTTAATATATAAGACAAGGCTTTCTATGATATTTGTTTCTTCTTTATCTACAATGAAAGAAAATAATTACGTTTTTTTTTTATTGACACTTACAGAAGTAAGGTGATCGACACCACCAACATAACTAACGTGTGCATAAGACCAACTCCGGGCAATGGGACAAAATTCAATGTAGACGGTGTACCCTACATTATAAATAATAATGATATATACAACTCTTTCTATATTACTGTTAATTGTGAAGAAAGTTATGAATTTGTCGGAAAGAAAACTGTACAGTGTGTTAACGGGACGTATCTGGAACCGCTTGGAGAATGTAAGTCTCTCTTCAAGAAATAGCAGGGGCCCAATTCTGCTATTTCAATATCTTGGCGCTGGATAGATATTAAAAACACGTTTCTACTGCGGTAATGTTTAAAATTCTTATTCTACCAAGTACACAATAGCGTCTCGATATCTTCGCTATTACCATCAACAGACATGGTGGTAGCTGAAATGAACTTCAAAAGCTATCAAATTTTTTAAACTTTTTTGCAAGTTTGCACTAATAAATATTTATAAAGACAGTGTGGCGAGCCACAGGTATGTCATTGGAATTAATAGAATACAAAAAGGCAAACCTACAATTGAGACGAAAGTCTCCGGAGGTTTTGGAGAGATAGTAATAGCAGAATCGGGAGCCAGGTATGACAATGGCCTAGTTGATAAATTCTGGTAATTGCTTGACAGTCCGCGCACAACGAGGGATTCCGTATAGATGATACATGTCTACGTCCACTATTCTCATTATTTGGTTACAGAACAAAAGCCAGTAAATTAAAAATACCCCATTTCTCAAAAATTACTCAACGGATACTGTTCAATTAAATTTTCTTTAAAGTAATTCTGAAGCTACTCTACGTACAAGTAACATTTTTATATTTTTCTTGAGAGTTAAAAAGTAAGAGGGCAGAACAGTTTTCAGTTAATGCCTTGACACCTAATAAATACAAAAATAAATGTTGACGTCTCAACAGTTAAGACGTTAAGCCAGCCAAATGTCGAAACCACCGCTGTCATGCCACAGTAATAAAATTACGAATTTTGCCATTGGTTACGTCTCGTATCAAATAGAATGAAGAATTAAACTTAAAACCTTTTTTAATTTTTTTTATAAAAATATTTTTTTTTCATTAACTTTGTGTGATTTTTAAGATCTAACTGACGATATATTTCACACGACTAAGTGCATGGAAAAATCTACGTTCGAACAAATCGTCAAAGTTTTGTTGAACTTTAAATATGTGATGTATTATCGAAAACGATACTACATTACACATATCAATAATAAAGTATGACAAGTCCCTAATATTATATATATTAAAAACAAGATTTACCCTATAATGAAACCCCGTGGCATACCCATAAATGTACTACAAGATTTAATATTATTAATTTTTACACTCTGAAAACGTAAATCTAAAAGGTCCTCCCAAATCCTACATTACCAGGATATCTCAGGTTATTCCACTCTCGCATTCTGGTGTACTCTTATTTAAAACATATTTTTAGATTTTAAAAAAATTACGAGGTAGCGCCCTGCTGGAATAATACATCGGATGATTCTCTTAAGATTAGTTTTGTTCGATGAGAGAGAGTTCCGATGGGCAACTTAACCCTTCTCCCTGACACCATTTTCCTTACTCCATCCCCTCCCCTATTCCATTCCTCCTGTTTGTCCTTTCTATCCCATTCTTTTATTTGCAATTCCTTCTTCTTATTCCTGCTATCCCAATCCACTATCACGTCTTTACTATCCCATCTTAAAGGCTGATAATGCGTTGGCGTCGACCCTGGTATTAAAACTATTATAATGGACGACGGTAACCATTTCTCATTACGCCTACCTGTTTGTCAGCAACGAAATTTTAAAAAATCAGAATATATAATATAGAATTAAGACTATAAACTTGAAAGATTTCATTTTCTACGAAATATTTAAGAGCTGAGCTTTTGACGGTGGAGCTTCCTCCAATCGTCTCTGTTTTTTGGGTAGCTGTTCTTTTTTTATGTTTTCTTAATCCATGAGTTCAGCACACAGGCAGAGGATCCACCTAATGGAAAGCGCTTATCATCGCCTTTGGACATTAGTAAGACCAAAGGTACTAACAATATACTGCCGCACTCTATACAGGGGTGAAAGCTACCCAGACGGGCAAATACCTTACCACCTGGCTGTGGGTTGATTTGTCGCCTTTTACGACAAGCCGCACGGCCGCAGGAAATTATATTCTTTCTCCGTTCTTGCTCGGATTACACAATCAATAATTGCTCATCACCTCTACTTGTGTGTCGGCAGAATCGGTATAGGGCCACGACCGAGAGCTCATTACTCTGGTGTGGGCGCAGAGGGTAAATAACTCTCTGGTGATGAAGTACGGGAGCCGCCTGACTTAGGCGTGTCGGCTGCTCGCGTCAGCCCATCTATGACGTCTGATGGCCTTTCTGCGGCAAGGTGGATTATCGCGACCTCTCGAGCATCACCCTAACTAATCTCAGCTGATGAGGTCATGTTGGGTTAGTAGCCAGCGTACAAGTAGTTCATTTTCAGTGCGGTGGCCGGACTTGCAGAGGGTTAATCCAGTGGAGATGTGTGTGGCAGCCATTGTAGGCACAGTCGAATATTAGCGCTGACATAGCCAGAAATTCCTCTACGCTGGAAATGTTGTCGTGGGCGATGACGTCGTTTCTCATGTATCAATCCGCGCCCGAGCACATATGCAGAGAGATGCTCTGTTGCACCTGTAGCAGCTTATTGTTGGTGGCAGAGTACAGCGCATACCACACCGGGGATAAATAGATGAAACTCGAAGATAGCTCTTGTAGACCGCGATCCGGCAGATATCCTGCATCCTGCGATGATCCGGCCTGCCTGCGAGGCAGGGAGACCGAATGATAGTGCAGGGCTCTAACTACGTGAGCTTGATTGAAAGTGTGCTCAACCTAGGGCCCCGAACTTAACGCTTTGTCGATGTGCACTCACAGACAGCTGCCTTGGGGAACACCGGTAGAAGTGGTATGCTTCTGTGAAATTCATGCCAAACCCTGTTGAAAGCCTTATCGACATCCAGGAATACTGCAACAGTGGACCTTTCGTGGTTTAGCTCGTGAGCCAGATAATCAATACATTACTTGCATCAGCTCGAGTATGGTATTATAGCTACTGTGGAATCAACCGCTCCGCACGAGGCTCAATGCACTGAGCAAGTGGCCGCAGTCGTTCTGTTTCCGTGTCCATCCATTCCATGGGAAGGCCATCTTTTCCTGTGCTCTTCTTATTTCTTCTGTATCGATGTCCGGAGGTAGGCCGCTGTCGGCGATTTTAAGCTTTTCGGTTAGAGCACTGTAGCAGCACCATTGTACCTCCAGGTCCGCCTGCGTTGCCACCATTAAATACTTTTGGAGTTCGGAATTCTTCCGGACTTTGGGGGGTAAATCATACGCCGTCGCCGAATGGGCGTCCAGCCCAGTTTATTGCGTAGCGTGCAAAGTGTTACGTCCAATTTGGTAGTTTGTCCACCACTATTTAAAAAATTGTTTTAAATACTGACATGTGAAAAGCGAGTGGGGAATGACGTGTCGCATCATCTAGTCATATGAAATTTATTTGTTCTCCAGACTTACGTTTTTGCTGGGCCGTTGTCATCCCTAGGATTCCTTTTTCATAATAATAATTACTACAAATAGTTGTAAAAATTTAAACTTTTAATAACAAAAAATAATTTTTGGTCAACAGGTGTCCCTAATTTACCTACAAATGCCGATGAGTAAGTTTATATTAATGTATTATAAGTGCTCATTAACACTATTTTCTAATGAATATTCGTTTGAAGTTCAGTGATTAATTTTACATACATACATACATAACTTCACGCCAGTTTCCTTGCGGGGTAGGCACGAACAACAGAGTGCCATTTAGGCTTATTCTTACACACCTCACTTGCTTCTTTGACATTCATAACTCTTGTCATGCACGCTCGTCTGTTCTTAAGGCTCCTGACATCACCTTCTGCTAGTGATTAATTTTATTTAATATTAATGATTGGTTTTAACTTTATTATACTATATATTAAAACTGTATGTGATTTCGATATATTTGGGTAAAATTTGATTATAAATAATGCGTCACAAATCAATTGTGCAAACCCCTGTCAATCCCGAATCACACATCAACGATTTGGATACTACTTACCAGACCCCTTCATGCGGGGAATGTAGCTAGGCCTAGCACTGAGTAGTAAACACGGATCATCAAATACACTTGCTACTCGACAAAGTACCAATGTAGGTTCCCATGTAAGTAAAGATGCCGTCATTAAATTTGGTATTCCATGAGGAAGCATATTAGATCCTACCCTATTTCTTCTGTACATTAACGGCCTACGAACTAACATTAATCTTATAAATGGGGAAGTTATTACTTATGCAGATGATACTGTATTGCTATTTCACGGCGGTACATAGGATTAAACTCAACGCGTAGCTAGCTCAGGATTGTGTCGACATGGCTAAAACAAAATGTCCTCAGTCTCAATGTGAATAAAACTCACTTAATCACTTTCAGCATAAATCAAGCTCTCAACCACTGGGATCTTTCTGTCTTGATATCTATGATACAGCTGAAATCAATGCCTTTCTTGTTTGTGGTGCAATTCTGAGTCTATCTGCACAAACACTTAACGTGGACGGTATATATAAAATACCTTGTAAACAGAGTAAGAACGTTAAAATAAGCCTTTAAGCAACTATGCTATGTTCTTGAATGCGATTCTCTACTTAAAGTATAATACTGCCCTAGCAGAATTAATACTATGTTACTGCAATACTGCTTCGAGTTCAGCAGCACCAACTCAACTTCTAGCTCTTGAACGGGCCCATGAGGCCTTATTAGAGTACATGGCTTTTAAGCCTAGATTATATTCTACAGACTCCCTTTATTTTGAATGTAAAGTTCTGAATGTCCGCTAAGGGGCCATACATAAATCGGGGTGTTCGACGAAACGTGACATTGTGTGACAATGGATGGGAGGGATCCTAAATTTCGTGACGTCACATGTCAAAATGATTAAGAAAACGAAATTTGAACTATTAAAGAAAATCTTCATAATAATACCACCTCTATCTGTATGTCAATAGTATTAAAATTATTAAAAAAATAATTTTAATGGAAATAAAAGTAATTACGTAAATGCAAACTACGTGATATAACACTAGGGTGGAAGGAGTCTCACGAGTGTGACCAGCTGTGACAAGGACGGGGGAGGGTCAAAAATCAAGAAATTCGTGTGATGTAATTTGTGAATGGCCCCTAACTATACGAGGAATAATTTTGATACAACACATTCTTGTCACAAAAAATGCTTTGGAAGATTTGGAAACCTGATCTTTAAACAATCAAGCTGTCGTACAAGCTTCGGTGCCAAATACATAAACTTTCTGGGTTCAAAATTGATAGTACAAACAGTAAATTAGTTTTGGTTACCATGGCTATCGACTAAAAAAGGTTTAACCACTTACTAAACTCTTTATTATTTAAAGACGCTAAAGAACTTTTACATTCTCCTAAGTAGTTATCTTTTACTGACCGTCATTTGAAAATACATACTCCGGCAAAATTAGCGGAATGATAGTAAAATCCCCAAAAAACATGCTGTTTTTTCAAAATACTGGCTGGTTATACTATGGTTTTCTTATTTTGCTCTCATTATCTTTTTATTTTTATTAAATTATGATGTATATACAAACTCTTTTGCTTTCAGCCAGATATCAAACAACGCCCTCTGTGAACTACCTGAACATCCAAAGCACGGCAGTTATGAGTACACAGGCAATGCCAATGCGGACATACCGCACATGTTCGATTCCATCACATTAATATATAAATGTAATTACGGATATGAACTGAAAGGCAATCATGAAAATAAATGTTTTGATGGATTCTGGAGCAAAGATACGGCAATATGCAAACGTGAGTTGAATATATTTATTCACTGCGGCGTGGACTTAAGGAAGCTGCCGCAGATAATAGTTAGGCCGGCTAGGTTGAATAAAGCAACTTAAGAATGTTGAAAATTGTTTATTTAGGGTTCTTAGTTAGTTATGAACTCTTCCCGATCATCTATTTTGGATTAGTAAACATGCGCCTGCGGGCGACTAGCTGAGTAGGCGTTCTCCAGCGGAAGGCCCACAGACGCATGTCAGCACTTATTAACTTTAATGTTTGTCTCTTAGATTATTCATTATTAAACGAGAGATCTGCATTTCGGTCGTACATGTATTTTGTGTTTTTTTTAAACCATTTGGCCCGAGCCAAGACTTGACTAGCGCAACTGGTAGGAATGTTCGTAAAGGCTGCCCGTCTTTCGTACATCGTTAGGGGGTCAGAATCTACCCAAGTACGTGAGTGCGGTGTGAAAAAGCTTCGAGCGATTCACGAACTAAATAAATAAGTCTTTCTTGAACGGGCTACCAAGGATGGGAGTCGCGGGCAGTTGGTGAGTAAAACCTTTTTGCCTTCCTTATCATTTTTACTTCTTATCTTTTGAGGGTTAAAATATTTCGTTATTCTTGGGATCAGACATATCTCATTATAACTTTTCTGGTTAAAATCAATATAGGTGTATAGGTTAAACTTTGGCCAAGCACTAAAATCTAAAAGTGTAGTAATTTTATTAATTAATTATTAGTTTCAAATAAATAAACTTCTTTTCTAAAATAGTTTAATTGTATTTAGTTATATTTTATTTTTCGTCGCCTCTATAGAGTTCATAAGTTTGTTAAAATGGAACTACGTGACACTCCATTACCCAGTCCGACAATAACACCCATACCAAATGAGATGCTACGTCTTATTCCCCAATTTTGAGGGGACACACGCTAATTAAACCTTTTCTTAACAAGATGCGAATATATTATAATTAGTAGTTAATTAGTGATCCGCGTAGCGAAGAATGCATAAAAATACAATTGCAATCTTGTAAAATTAAATCGGGAGAAAGGTATTTAGATTTTTGTAATAGAGTTCAAGACATTGTTAATTTCAAAAGTAAATCTAAGATATGATACCGATATAAAAAGGGCTAAAATAGCTATTTACAACAATACAGCCTTAAACGTCTTTATATATAATTTGCCCGATAATTTGGTGCGCATAGTTAGGCTTAAAGAACCCTCGACTTTAGAATACGCCCTTAGCATCGTAATGGAAGAAATCAACTTCCAGGAGCAGTATGCTCGGCGAAACCGTAATCATAGTAACAATAAACCAGCAGCTCCCACAGGGTCCCAGCTTTAAATACAACAATAATCTTCAATCATTTAACCAACAAGTTGGGTTCCGACCCTTACTTCCACAGAAGTTTAACTTTGGCATTCTACCAAATGTTCAAAATTTCAAGCCCATTTTACCAATGCAGCAACGGACATTCGGTAACAGACCAAAGTTGACATATCGTAACCCTCAATTTGGGTATCGCCCACCACAATTTGAATACCGCCCTTAATTAGGTTTTAACACAGTTTGGGTACAAACCACCCCAAATAGGCTACAAGCACCCTCAGACTCCCATTATGACTCCACAACAATTTGGTAATAGGACCCTACAAAAACCTAACAATTCTACCGACTTCTCTGTGAGGACAGCACCCTTAAGGCCACAAAATCAAGGTTTCAGGTTCAACGAACTGATGCTAGGCAACGAAAACACAGAACTTTCTGACGACTTTAATTATGACTATAACTATGACCAGAAATATGCACATAATTATAATGATATTAACCCATACCCTTATTATGATGTCCAATTTACGGAAGCTTACGAAGACCATGTTCACAAATCAGATAATAATGACGTCCTTGTTACCAAGAACGAAAATTTTCATATACCAGCCTCCCTCGAAGACGAAAAATCTTAGAATTAAACTGTGATCATAATCTTAAACTACCTTACATTTATATTCCAGAAATAGATGCAAAATTTATGATAGACACGGGAAGCACGAGGTCTTTTATTAGCCCTCGTAAAGCTTATGAATTTTATTTTCAATATATAATAGAAGAACCATTTCAAGTTGTCAGTACACATGCATCCAGCCAACCTAATAAAGTTATTGAAATCCCCTTAATGCCTATTTATAACCGTATCGATAACCACACATCTTATATTTATGATGTCGACGAGTGATATGAAGGCTTGATCGGCAATGATCTCCTTAAACAATTAAACGCTATCTATCATTGACCTCAAAAACGAAGTCCTTAAAACAAATATACCAATCATTAACAATTTGAATTACGTCGTTGAAATACCACCGCGTTGTGAAAAGCGTATTAAAATCCCAACTAATCAATTCAGGCGTAGCTATTATATTATAGATTATAAAGAATTTACACCCGATTTACGAATGCCTAGTGCATTAATAGATTGTGTCAATGGCTATGCATTGAGGCGCTATGGGTATTTAGAGTGACCCACCGCAGAATAGAATTCGGGAGTCAGTTAAGCCGAATAAAAGAACAGTAACAATTAATAAGACAACTTACCCACTTAAGATTCGCTGATGAGTTAATACTAATAACTGACAACGCGAATACCCTTCAACATATGCTACAACAGCTAACTGAGGCAAGTAGAGTAGTTGGTCTTACTATAAATAAATCAAAAACAAAAGTAATGACAAACAGAGAAAAAATATTTATAAAAGTAGACAATGAAGAAATTGAATATGTAAAACTATACATACTTAGGGCAATTAATATCTTTTAGAGACCGGACAGTCATAGAAATAGAAAGCAGAGTGGCCTGTGTTTGGAAAAGATACTGGTTCCTTAAAGAGGTATTTAAAAGGAAACACTTTCCTATGGCAGCCAAGAAAAAAGTGTTTAATTCTTGCATCTTGCCATGTCTTACGTATGGGTGCCAAACATGGGCATTGACTCAGAAACATCTTTTAAAACTAAGATCGTTTCAAAGGGGAATTGAAAGGAGTATGTTGGGCGTGACACTAAAAGAGCGCAAAAGAGCAGCAGACATTAGATCTACAACAAAGGTGGAAGACGTACTAAAGAAAATAAGACGGTTAAAATGGCGATGGACAGGACATATGACAAGGGAAAGTAGAATGAAATGAACTAAAATTATAACAGAATGGCAGTCACGTGATGGCAAAAGAAGAAGAGGCAGACAAGCTAAAAGATGGACAGATGATATCAAGTTGATCGGAGGGACAACCTGGTCTAGAAAACCTACCAATAGAGAAGAATGGAAGCAGCTGGAAGAGGTCTATGTGTCACTAGACACGCTGAGCACTGAACCGGGAAACCCGATGTATTAGATTTAAGTTAAAACAATTTGCTATTGTATGTAAAATCATTGTTTAGTTTCTGCAATAAAGACTATTAAAAAAAAACAATAATTTATTACAATAAATAATTAAATAAACTTAGATAGAAAAGGTAGTCAGGGGGAAATCGATGTACCGTTTCACTTTGCACAACCGCGGAACACTTACTTTGACCACGGAAGGATAAAGAAAAGTTAGGACGGCACTGGCCTGAGCTATGGTCGTCCCACGCGAAGAGTAGAAGGCCGAGTCCAGCTGGCAGCACCGCCGAAGGTAGCAGGCTCGACGTGAAGCGTCGATTGGTGAGGCGCGACGGGAGTGCAGCTCACCGTCACATACGGCATTTTAGAATGCCGTTGGTAGTGGTAGACAGGCTTGTAGAGGGCCCGTAGGTAGGAGACAGGCTTGTAGCTACCCCGAACCTGAAACCTGGAACGATCGTATAGCTTAGGGTCGTTCACAGACACTGCCTGCCAAGCCTCCGTGCGCACAATCCGTTGGATTTTGAAAATAAGCCCCGGCCGCACCGGTAGGTACGTGGGTATAACGGAATGGCGGGTCGGTGGAAGCTTAACAGAGCAGTGTAGTATTTTAAAAATAAGTCAGTCTATAAGCACCTGAGTACTTGACACGCTGGAAACAATATGGCAGAGGGGTAGTATAATTATAAACGATGGAAACTCAACCTTAGGGATGATCAGGTCCACGTTATTTTTAAATTAACAGTTTACGGTACATAATTTTTGATGCGTGGTGTCCCTGCAAAGGTTTTGGTAGCACTAAGCGGTGGTCTCTCGAGTAATGCCACGATTGGCCAGCCGTGTATCGGGTCCCACTGTTTAGAATGCACGCGGCTTTGAGATGCGGTAAGCCATGCGCACGTTTTGCGAACCTTAATGGTTCCGACGTAGTATTGATTTAGTTTGTATGGGAATTTAAGTTTCTAAATTTCAACAATTATATTATTCGTGTAGATATATATTGTGTAAAGAATGTTATAAAAAGAGGTTACTTACTACATAAGCGGATATTTTAAAATATCGTAAATTTTATTTCCAGCAAAATATGAATACCTAGTCGACCCATTAGAAAATGGGTAAGTGAACTACTGCTTTTATTTTTATAACGTCATAATCATACGTACACATTATTACAACTTAAGCGAGTTATTTTGTTTGATTTTTATTCCAACGTTTCGGCCACTTTTCAGAAGCCGTGCACCGAAACACGACCAACTTGATTGACAATTCTCTTTCTATTTTACCTCTCACCCATTATAATTTATTATTATTTACTGGTAAATTAGATTAGGCTCTCATAAAGTAAATAATAACCACAAACAAAAATCAAAATTAATAATTGAAATGAATACGTGGGCTAAATAAAAACTTTAACAACACTCATTGACACTTGACATCTTTGTCGTAAGTGATCACAGTTACTGAAAATGGGTCGATACGTCGGAATAAAAATTAAATAAGATACCGCACTGAAAATCGTTAAAAAGTTGTTTGCTTTTTGTAAACGTAAACGCTTGTTATATTACATACATGTTATATATTACATACAAAAACAATGGCAGTTCTCACTAAAAAAATATCTATAGAGAACTATGTGGTATAAAACATACGTATTTTTCAGTACAAGAAGAAACCTAACACACTGCATAATTCCTGACGCTCCTAAGCATGGATCTTACTCCTTAATAGGCGAGCAACATCCGAAAATACCAAATACCTACACAAAGGTCTTTGTGGACATTACGTGTAACGAGGGGTACCAGATCCATGGAGAAGAGTCTATAAGTTGCACGTATGGAAGGTGGACGGCTGTAATGCCTTTATGCGGGCGTAAGCAATGCGGTTTAATGTACTACATACTAGAGAAGGCGTCCGTAACTGGCTTATTTGAACACTCGTCATGGTCCATAAACAAGAATTCGCTTAGTCTGCGCCGGGCAGTTGTCGATACTTTAGGTGTTTAAATGAAAAGTAACTATTAAAAAAATGCATTAATTTGTACTTGGATACTGTGGAAACCACTCAAGAAACTCAAATAAACTTCAAGGGGTGATTTTTCACCGACAAGTTTTTTGTATTCTCGATAAAATATCTTATTTTAATTAAATTTTCACCATTTTAACACGTCTCGACGCGTCATCGCTGCGGCCATGTTCAGGCGAATTCAAATTAGAGAGTATCTCTAAGCGATCTAGCGCAGCATGTTTTAATAGTTTGATTAGACGGCATAAGTAGTGTTTTGACACTGCAGCAATTATATGAGTCGGTCCGATTCAGTCCAGCCCCACGCAGGCCTCCGCTTTCATCAAGTTCGAAATGATTTGCTTTGAACACTTTCTCTAGTACGTGGTACATATAACTCAATGGGCGTAAGTACGTTTTTACTGTTTTATAAGCATTTTGATTAATATGGAACACTTTTGCTAACTTAGCGCTTTGACGCTAGATGTAATACCTTTTTGGATGTTATTTAAAGGTTAGCACTTTTTTTAGTTTGTATATATATATATCTCTTCACTGAAATATAGACGTATAATGTAATACTCAAACGACATATATTGATAATAAATTTAAGCATTATACCGATGGTTATTATGGAAATGTGTAATTGTGCGTCCGTTTACCCGTACATTTTCTATGATTGGATAAAAGATTCATTGACATCATCTGAGACATATTTACGCTGGATTGCTGACAGGAAGTGGTAAATGATGTTCATACGCCTGATTTAGCGTATGAGGGAGACAACTCTAATGCATGATTATAATAACGATGCATCAATCTCGTACAGCGTTTCCGGCGTAGAAAATAATTTCAAAGAAAATTGTTTTAATTAATCAATAAAATGTTTGTAATTCTTAGTAGTTTCTTCTATAGCATAAAAAAACAAATCGGTGAATTGAAAATAATTTGTAGTATAACAGACTAGTGTGGAAGGGAAACACATATTTTTGTCGATCCCAAATGAACTGGGAGAAGATGAAAGAAAACAAAAGGCAATGGAAACATTCCACTTGTCTTTGATTGTGAATATTTGTGCTACGGGTACAGATCTTACTGTTTTATACTTCTTTACGGTATAGATGTCATATAAAGGGTGTCTTTGGTTTTATAAGAACAGAGTGAAATTACAAAAATTTACCACATGTATTTTAAAACATTGTTTACTGACACTGACTTATAATTTTCTTTAAAAGGACAGTATCAGCACAAGTAGACGCGATACAAACAAACGTGAGCACGAAGCAAGCGGTGCAGAATCTTGTGTTAATCGAGCCGTAGCAAATGGTGGACAATTGACGAATGAAACACGGGGACGCATTATTGCATCCTCAGGACTCCCATACGCTATTCAATACTTACTATTACAGGTCCATGCGATCTCAAGAAAGATCGTAAGGTAGACTACATGTGTGAGTCCGATAATGGTTTGGTGATTTGCAATGATAAGGTGCGTCCTGGTGAAATTGTCTTACCAAAATGCAAAGACAATGTCAACCGTGATGACCTCACGGTGATGAGATGCAATAAGGATGGTTCCTTCGACCATACCGAAACTTGCGCAGAAAAGGATATAGCTGTTGGTGAGTATCAGCATCGAAATTACTTTCACCTCGCTGTCTCATTGGGAAATTATGGCGTCTAGGGAACTTTATAGAAGCTTTTTATGACTTCTTGAACTTTTAATGTACGAAATAAAGGAGAGATAATATTGTTAGGATTTAGCGGGACTCGAATTAAAATTCGTATAACACAGGTACAAATATAACCGAACACAACAAATACAAACATAATGCAGAAGGTCGTAATTCAATAAAACGCGCAAAATCCGTCACTAATAGATTCCCGAATGTACACACGTCACGCTCGTATCGTAGTCGTAGCTCAACTGAACCCCTCTCTCAATCAGGCCATCGTTGTATACTGCACAAATGTATATGTGCCCGCCCGGCAACGTCGACCGAATTTCCTAGAATAAGCTTGTAGTTTATAGTCCGTAACACCTGGATAATGGTCTGTAAGAGGCCGTAAACAAGTACAATAGAACAATAGGATGTTCTTCACAATACTAGAAACGTGTGCCAATAAATAAGTAAACAAAAGAAGACGATCATAAAAGAATTAACAATTAGTTCAAATGCCGACAGGTAATAAAATGTGCTTTTACAGACTGTACGTGGAATTTGTCTTAGTCGAAGCCTAAGTTGTAACAATATATTAACGCTAAATTCAAAATATGACTTAAACGAATTCGACAGAAGCGATTCGCCGTGCCTCGCCTTGCACCTGCGACTTGAACCAGGCATGCATCTCTCATATGGTTATATAATTATGCTAGGATATGTCCGTGCCTTAGTCCACCCTTGACTTGAAATTTCCACAGTATTTCCGTGACACAAAATACTGTAGTATTTGAAAAAGAATGTAAGCTATCGTTTTTGTGAAAACTGTGTCGTAGTAATCTAAGTTTTCGCACCCGCACAATTATAAACCGTTCCCGAGAAAATTCCTGCGGGATTACCGAGATAAAAATTATCACACTGTCGCGGCACGATTCACTAAAAGAAGGTACACACCGGTCCAGCCGAGTATGCAATCAGTACGCTCGCGCCGGTGTGTACACGCAATATCAAAATTGCCTATGAAAAACGCTCATTGTCTACGGCCAACCGCCAATATTCGAAATTCAAGAAAAAAAAAGGACGAAAATTTGTACGCGCAACAACTATTTTATAAAATTATTGTAAAATCGCAAATTTTTGAAAATATACGCATTTCAAGCCAAAGGGTGCTTCATTGAAGACTTCCTACGCTTCATATGGTCTTTCAGTTGGCAAATCCACAATTTTTAGAGTCCCAAGACATCGACATATTAATAGGCGCAGATCGATTTTGGGACCTACTTATCGAAGGCAGGATACATTTATCAAACGGTCCAACGTTACAAAATATGCAATTTGGTTGGATAGTGTCAGGCCCTGTAAATTCTACCATACGCAGCCGTGACGCTATACAATGTAGTATCGCGCAATCTATACATAATTCTAACAGTAAGCAGTCATGTCAGTTCTGGTAGTCTTAGGAACTACCAAGGGTTCAGGTCGCATTGTCTGACAAGCTGAGTTGCGAACGATCTTTCGTTGACACTAATACACGCAATAGTGTCGGAGGATTCCGCATTCGCATTCCACTTGAAAATGACAACTGAATCTTTGGTATAGACATGTTCGCAAACAGAACAACAGTCTGCTGCTTTACAAAGGGACTCGCGCACCCATCTATACACAAACAGAAGTATATTACATTCAACCACATATAATATTGTCAATATTTTAACTACACGCTGTCGTTGGAAGAATTCGCATTTCATTTTCTAACTACACATGACACATTACTTTTCATTCACACCATTCATCATATAAACTTTCAATATAATATATCTATTTAATTACAATCAATCACACATAATTTCGAATTTAATTTATATTTATATTTTACTAAAATTATTCAGGTGGCTTAGTTCAATTAGTTGTTATTTTCTTAAAGTGATTTCCCTTGTAGTAAGCATTTGTACATATTTTCCACTTTTATATGAGCATTCACGAGTCATGCACAGGTCTACAACGCGCTGGTTTTCACGTTGTATTGACAGTGATGGCTACTGACACAAATGTATTTCGCAAGATAAGTAATGCACCAGTGCGTTACTTATATAGGATTGAGAGGTAGGACTCATAATCATTTAAATGAGTGATTTAAGTACCTCACGTCATCTTTAACTTGACTAACTTTTATGCTGAGGAGTTGAATACTCGAAACCAATGCTCGTACTGAATCGCATAGATAGGGTCGCAAGAACTGTCACGGGGTACGTTTGCCTGTTTACGTGCATTGTTACACGCGCAATGCTCTTTAACTCGTAGGCAATCTGTCCCTTGATGTATATTTACTCACATAAACTCGCAATAGTTTATGACGAAGTAAATCGCAGATGACTTTCTCAACTATTACCTACAATTTTAGAGCGACTATGAATAACTTTTCTAAAAAATTTACATCTAAAATCATGACTACGCCACTAGTCTACACATTAAATTCACCGTCAATCTTTCACACTTGTTTCATTTCGGTGTTCTGTGTCAAACGGGAGTCATGTCTCATAAACTCCATTTACACCGTGTAAATGGAAACGCGCATAACATGACTTTTGAGGAGCGAAGCACTTTGTTAACACAAGTGGATGCCATCCTCAACTCTCATCCAGTCTGTATCCCATTCTTTAATCCACACTATTTCCATCCCTTGTGTCCTGCCTGCTTTCTCGTTAGCCGTACCATGACATCTCCTGTGTGTGCTGACGACAGAGTCACATCAGAGCATCGTCTGTCATGTTACCAGCGAGTGGAGCTGCTAGGACAGTATTTCTGGACGCAATAGATGAAGGAGTACATCTCAGCCACGCAGACGAGGAGCAAGTGGAGGGAAACACCACAAATTTGCTAACTGCATGCGCAAATTGTTATCAAGACTAACATGCTACCTACTAAAGTGGCACTTCAAACATCGTGAGGAAACATTACCTGGCGCAGAAGACGGCGCCACGAGAGTAGTGGAGATTCGGACGACATCTGGTCTCATCAAGCGCTGAGGCTCAAATTTTGGATGATGCAGCATCCAAGGCCGGGGGTATGTCGCGGCACGATTCACTAAAAGAAGGTACACACCGGTCCAGCCGAGTATGCAATCAGTACGCTCGCGCCGGTGTGTACACGCAATATCAAAATTGCCTATGAAAAACGCTCATTGTCTACGGCCAACCGCCAATATTCGAAATTCAAGAAAAAATAAAGGACTAAAATTTGTACGCGCAACAACTATTTTATAAAATTATTGTAAAATCGCAAATTATTGAAAATATACGCATTTCAAGCCAAAGGGTGCTTCATTGAAGACTTCCTACGCTTCACACACATTTTAATACATTAAATTGTCTATCGATCAAAAAGAAATTACATTGGAATTCGTTTTTTTTTCAATCTGGCCAATTTAAATAATTCCTAAAACAATTCCTGCGAGATTCTCATGATAAAGTAGCGTAGAGGTTAAATCTAAGAATTAACTGTCAATTAGCAAAAACCGAATTGAAATCGGCCCAGTAGTTATTACGTGATTCCCGAGCAAACAAATAGACAATAAATCTTAAAAAAATTGCATTGCGTTCTCCATCGTTAATATACTCTATTCTAGTTATTTTTTAAACAGCTTCAATGTACAGACACGGGATGCTTATAATTTTATATATGTAATATTATAGATAATCTAGACATAGGTAGCTAGCGAATGAGTAACAATAATGAGTTTCCATGTTAAAACTTTCTCTCAATTGCTCAGTCAATTTTGTGTGACACATAGGCAGATAAACAACAGAGTAAAGCCATAAGGGTTTCTTCTTACCTTTAGATATCCGAAACCTAAAAATCACATAGGTATCGAGTAATAGAAGTAAGACATTGGAATAAAGTATAACACACTTTCTCGTAATTTACATCGAAAATAGAAAATGTTTAATGTGTCTGGATTTCAGTATTATATAGAAGATTATTTCTTATAACTAGGACAAGATTAACAATGTTATAAGTAAAATTATATAAAACAATAAAAGTTTCAAAGAGGTTGTACTACAAATTAAATTGGGTTTAAAAACTGCTAATAGTACAGCTTATGATGGCATTAGAACATGTTATATATAAGAAAAAAAATTCGAAGCAATTTAGCCACTTTTACGTCATGTAATAATTAATTGCAGTTATACTCACAAAGAAAGACTTCCAGAAAAATTTAACATTGTCTCAAAGCCAGACTATCTTTATGAATTTAAGCAAGGGATTTTGATTACCTGGACCACAACGTATTACGACTATTTACGACAAATCTTTAATCGTTTGTTAAAAAGGGGTAATACAAGTATAATAAACCTTATTGAATAATATCTACAACAATACACAATTATTACAAATGATCGCTAAAAGCGGAAGTAACAAATTAGATATATATAAAATTTCAGGAAAGTGACTGGTTACACTGGTGTACCACAAGGCGGTGTATTATGTCCATTACTATTATTGTATTATATTAATCAAAATCACGATGAATAATGACATGATGTTGTTTGTTTAGACTTAGATAGGCCTTACATGACATGCCTTAATATTTTCAGCATGCGGATTGATAACGGTTAGTGATGGATTAATACTCGGCGGATTTGAAGTGCAGTGGGGCGAGGTGCCATGGCACGCTGGCATTTATTCCAAACATTTCATGCCATATACGCCTATATGCGGAGGGACCATCGTCACCAGCACTGCTGTTATATCAGGTACTTTAAATGACATCCATTGATTTCCTACATGCATTGATTGTAGAAAAAAGTAAGGAAAGACAGGGGACTAACCATATTCACTTATAGGTGTAAGTTGCTGGACTGTAGTTTTTTTTGAGTTCGCTGGATTTTTCATAAACTTTTTATATCACGTTATCACAGATAACTATACTATAATAGTTTATACGTGGTAGAGCCATGGTGGAATCACTGTCATGATTACAGCCTGCTGGGCTGGCTCGATCGGTGTGATACCACGCTCTCACAAGATATCGGCGTGAAATGGTTATCTAATCGTGTTTCGTACGAAGAGTGACAGTTCCGATGGCCCACTGTCCCCTCCCACATATCCCATCCCTTATGTGTTGTTGGCTTCGAAAACTGCTGGTCCATACGCGTTCATGAGTCGGTTCTGAATGGTGGGGCGTGTCACGTTGGTGTGGGGGGGCCAGGGAGACCCGATGAAACGGTGTACCGCTGGCAGCCCGTCGGTTGTAGAGGCCCAAACCCTTGTTATCCTGGCTTGGGAGGCTGTCCTTCCGCTGGCGAAAAATTCCCAACAGTTAGTAGCCGTGCCGGGTTAGGGGGGGCCCGGAGTGAAACCCAGTGATTAATTTAGGGTTGGATCGGGGGCCCTTCCGTCCCTCTCGCCAGCGATACACATTACCCGACGACTTAGGATCTACTGGAAACCGTAGCTTTACCCATGAGGTTTTCGAGACAACAACATTCACTCTGTTTATTATCCCTTCTTCTTCTTCTGCAAGCGGGCGGTTTCCGCAACTCGACGACAAAGCGCCTATTTTGCGTGCGAGGGTGGATGAGGGTTTACTCCATCCAGTCCAGCTCTTCCAAGAAGTCCACCAGCTTCTTGACGTTGCTGAAGACTTCTCGGAGACTACCTGGGGCGTCCAGATACTTCGCCCTGTATTGGGCCACCTCTCCGCATTCAAGCAGGACATGGGCAGCTGTTTCTTCTTCCTCCAAGCATGCTCTGCACAGGGGGCTGTCAGTGACCCCTATATTGAAAAAATGTCTGTTAAAATTGCCATGTCCAGTGGCTGCACTAATGACTAGTCTCAGCCGGGACCGACTGAGCTTTAAGATAATCCTGGAGAAACGCAGGTTTACTCGAGGCATTGCCAGCTTGGCTTGCCTGCAATCCTCCAGGTTGTCCCAAAGTTGTTGATGTAGTGCCCTTGTCCTTTGATTTATGTAGTTTCTAAACCAACTGTGTGGCAAAGGCAGGAAAGGCTCTGGTCCAACTGGTTGGGTTTCGGAACCTCTCCTTGCTAGTTGATCTGCCGCATCATTACCTCGGGCACCACTGTGTCCTTTGCTCCATTGAAGGGTTAAGGTGTTGTTCTTACCTGCCGCCTCGTTTAGATCCGAGTGGCATTCGTATATTAAATTTGAATAAATAACCCTGCTACTAAGGGCTTGTAGTACCGACCTGCTGTCAGAGAGTATTCTGATACTGTGATCATTGACATCTCTAGCAACGATTGCTTTAGCTGCAAGCAGGATGCCCATGCACTCTGCTTGATATACTGTATTAAACTTACCCAGGGGCTCGGATATGTTAATATTTAGGTCTTCCGAGAAGACTCCCGTGCCTGAGCCCGAGCTAGTCTTTGACCCATCAGTGTAGAGGCTAAGCTCATGATGGGAAAGATAACTGTCGTTACCTTCCACGAGTTCAACCTTGTATTTTTGTCGAAAATGAGCTTTCTCTATTCTGTCACTGACCGCTTCCACCAAAGGTGAGTTGGAGTAGGCTTCCGAGAGAATGCTGAAATGTCTTACCTTGTCAAACCTAAGTGTTTTCAGGTGTTTTAATCTTAGGGCCGCCATTGCTGCCTCTTGTTGTACAAACAGGTGCAGTGGAGGGATGTTAAGAGCTATTTCTAGAGCCGCGGTGGGCGTTGTCCTCATGCATCCCGTCACAACACAACACGCTTGTCTTTGTAGTCTCTGAAGTTTGGCCGTGCAGGTCGCAAGCTTAATCCTTGTCCACCAAACCACAGAGCCATAAGTTAGCATGAGTCTAACCACAGCTGTATAGAGCCATAGAAAGAGTTTGGGATGAAGTCCCCAACGCTTAACGATCATCCTACGGCATTGCCATAAGGTCACACTGGATGCGTTGACTTTGTTGTCAACATGGCTGCTCCAGTTTAACTTGTTGTCTAGGGTTATCCCAAGATATTTGACCTCATTTGATAACTGAAGTGTGGTTCCAAAGAGGGTCGATAGTCTGTAATTACCTAAGACTCTCTTGTTTGTAAAGAGAACAACCTGCGTTTTCTGTGGGTTGGTAGAGAGTTCATGCTCGTTGCACCACTTCTCCACTACACGCAGGGCTGCCTGTAACCTATCACATACCATGCTGACATTATTACCTAAATTTAGTATGATGATGTCATCAGCATAGCCAACTGTGTAAAAGTATTGACTGTTTAATTTGGAAATGAGACCGTTCACAATCACAACCAAGTTCCACAGAAATGGGGAAAGTACTCCTCTTTGAGGACATCCTCGAACCACATGGGCGCCTTTCGTGTCTTCCCCAACCTTTATAAATCTGTTACTTAACATGTTAATTATCCAGTCAATTAGCAGGGTTTCCACTCCGTGTCTACGGAGCGCTATATCGATGCTGGTGAAATTGGTTTTGTCAAAGGCCCCCTCTATGTCTATGAAGCAGCCCAGACAGACCAGCTTGTTTTGGAGAGCAGACTCAACTTTACCTACCACGTAATGGAGTGCAGACTCGGTAGATCTGCCAGGGCAGTAGGCTTGTTGGTGCTTGTGAATGGGTAGATTGCGTAGCGCATTGTCTCTAAGATGCCTGTCGCATAGTCTCTCCAAGGTTTTAAGGAGAAACGACGACAGACTTATAGGTCTAAACGACTTTGGATTAGTGTAATCACTCTTACCTTGCTTGGGTATGAAGATAACCCTGATTTCTCGCCAGGCAAGGGGAATGTATTTATGTGCCAGGCATGCCTGAAAGATGCATGCTAGGATGGAAATCAATTTTTCCCCGACCCATTGTAGTAGTGCCGGGAAGATGTTATCATTTCCTGCTGACTTACAAGGCTGGAAGCTGTCAACCGTCCATTTCACCTTACTGAAGGTAACGATCTCACAGGATGTTTGCCAGCAGTGTTCTGTAACTGAAGAGTTGATTTCCACACATCTAGGAGTTTGTTCTATTTGACACCCCGGGAAGTGTGTTTGTAATAGTACCGTATTTGATGCCTCCTGGTTCAGTGTCATTGTGCCATCGTCCCTGCATAGGTTGCCAACAGCACAAGGCCCCTATTTGGCCAGGAACTTTCTAACACGGTTCGCTTGTGGTGTGGAGTTAATGCTTTCGCAAAATTTTCTCCATGAATTTGATTTCCAGTTTCTGATGCGCTTTTTATGTAGAGATTTAGCTTCCTTGTAGGTATCCCAATCCCTATCCGCACCTGTGTTAATTGCTTTGTTAAAGGCTCTCCTAATCTTTACGCGCAGTTTTTCGAGTTCTTTGTCCCACCAGCCATTTTTGTCAGCCTTGGCACAAGGTACCTTTAGAGGACAGGCCTTATGGTAGCAATTTATTATGGTAGCATTCAAGGTGTCTACCTGCTGTTCAATCAGTGCCGTACTTACCAGCCTAGCAGTTGATGATTGTTTGTCCAGTTCATGCGCTATAAGTTGTTTATAGCGTGACCGGTCAGTTTTCTTTGGGCACCTTCTAGGTGACGCCGAAGTGCTAGTTTGTTGTAAGTCATAGCGGATCCACCTGTGATCGGAACACAATGCTTCCTTCGACACGTGCCACCCCGTTATCAGGTTTAGAGCCTTAGGGGTCGCTAGCGTCAGGTCGATTATTGTACTGCACCGTCTTCCTACAAAGGTGGGCTCGCTGCCATTATTTACTATGTCTAAACTAGTAGTTAAAAGATATTCAACAAGATAGTTACCTCTGTTGTTGCTTGCTTTCATACGCACTATATGTGCACAGAGAGTGATGGGCATTGGAGTCTGTAGATATGATCAATTCCCAGACATTTTTCTCGCAGAAACTGATCAGTCTGTTAACTTCTGCAGGTGGTACCTCGTCTGTCTCATGCATATAGGATGATGCAATAACGAGGTTGAAGTTGTTAATACCTTGATTTGATTTGAGCGATATAGCATACAGGTCTCTGGAAAAGAATTCCATTAAAGACTGTGCACTTATATTACCCCTGACATATATACAGGCTCTCGCCCCCCCCCAGAGTTATCAAGGAAAAGCTTACCGCCAATGTTGGAAAGTCCGCATATGTTGCCGCCCCTGATCCACGGCTCCTGGATCAGTGCGATGACCGGTGCTGTTGATGCAACCTCCAACCATCTGCGTAGTTGAGCCATAGCGGTTATGCTGTGATGGAGGTTGCATTGTAGGATCCGGATGCTATTGTAGGAAGGGGGATCCTTTTGGATCACCCTCCTCTTCCAGTCCTAATCTGGAGAGGTCCAGGAGTTCGTCGTCACTTGACGCTTTGATTTCTTATCCCTTAAAAATATGACAACTATGGCTATTCAAAAGAAAAAGAAGAACGTTTCTACAGCTGCAACCCCTTCCACATTTTGCGTGGACTTCTGTAACTTTTGGGAACTTCATTCCAACTTAAATGCCGTTCACCCCCACCTGGACACGGTAAAGCCGGTCCTCCTCTTCCTAACGGAAACTCAGATATCGCCACCTGATGACACATCCTATCTTGAATATCCTGGCTACAGTCTGCATTGGGTAGCTTTAAAGACAGGGACCTGTCAATTCTCTGGACACGTGTGGATTGCGGTAGTCACAAGCGCTTCTATGCGTGCCTTTACAGGTCTCATAGTGGTGACTCTGAAGCCGACAGATTATTCGGAGACGTCCAAGAAACCATAGATAGCCTTCTAAAGCAAAACCCTTCCGCAGAGGTTGTAGTCCTTGGCGATTTTATTGCCCACACAAGGAGTGGCTGGGGTCGCGTACGACCGACCACGCTGGGAAATGTGCCGCAAACCTTGCCCTAGCTTATGGTCTCACCCAGATGGTATAATATATAAATCCTACCAGGATACCAGATATTGAGAACCACACACTTTCTCTGCTGGATCTCTTGCTGACTACCCACCCGGAGGTTACCAGGTGTCCGTCGAAGCCCCTTTGGGATCCTCCGACCACTGCCTGGTACGCTCTGTGGTCCCTGTAGTGGAAAACGGCCGTCCCTGTCCCTCTGGGACACACCATGTATGTCACTACAAGTCTGCTGATTGGGACGGTTTGCGAGAATTTTACACTTCTTTCCCATGGCTGCAAATCTGCTTCTCATCAGACAATCCCTCCATTTGCGTAGATGCCATAGCGGACACAATTTTGTCGGGAATGCACTGTTTCATTCCCAACAGTGTTGTCCGTACAAGTGGCCGTTCGCGATCCTGGTTTGATGCATCTTGCGCTGAAGCTTTGAAGCGCAAGCAATACGCTTATCGAGCCTGGATTGCAACGCGTAATAGTCGGGATCCAGCTACACCCGATTTGAATAAGCAGTTTAACACTGCGGCCAGATCCAGCAAGAAGTGTATAGCCGAGGCTAAGATGCGGTACGTTCAGAACATCGGCGACAAATTAATCAGCTTCCCTTCTGGGAGTCGCGTTTTTTGGTCTCTCGCCAAGGCTGTAGAAGGCAATTTCTGCAGGTCTTCCCTGCCACCTCTACACGGACCAGATGGTTCACTGGCTACTTCCGCAAAAGAAAAGGCTGATCTCTTGTGCTCTCTTTTCGCGTCGAACTCTACTCTTGACGACGGGGGAATGGCACCATCGACCATTCCGCGATGCGCGGTAAGAATTCCTGAAATACGCTTCACGTAACGTGCGGTGCGTCGGGCTTTACAATCCCTCGACGTCAAAAGGCCAGTGGATCTGATGGTATTCCTGCGATCGTGCTTAAGACGTGTGCTCCCGGGTTGGTTTCAGTATTGACGCGCCTATTCTCGCTTTCCTATTCTGCGGGTGTAGTCACAGTTTCGTGGAAGGTGGCTTATGTCCACCCTATCCCCAAGAAGGGAGACCGCACACACCCGTCCAATTTCAGGCCTATTGCAATAACCTCCTTACTCTCTAAGGTAATGGAGCGCGTTATAAACTCGCGTCTTCTCGGGTACCTAGAGGAGAACCAGCTTCTAAATGACTGCCAATACGGATTTCGTTACGGACAGAGTGCTGGCGATCTCCTAGTGTACCTGACTCACCGATGGGCATCCGCCATTGAGAGTAAGGGGGAAGCATTGGCGGTAAGCCTGGATATTGAAAAAGCCTTCGATCGGATCTGGCATATGGCACTTCTTTCGAAGTTTCCCAGCTACGGGCTCCCCGAGGGGTTGTGCGCATGGGTAGCCAAATTTTTAATTGGGGCGGAGCATTAAGGTCTTAATTGACGGTGTGTGCTCGGAGTCGAAGCCTATTAATGCTGGCGTACCCTAAGGCTCAGTATTGTCGCCCACGCTGTTCATTCTGCATATCAATGACATGTTGCAGACCAGCAACCTCCTTCATTGTTATGCAGATGACAGCACGGGTGATGCCTTCTACACTGGCCGCGTAAATATTCCCCATGCAGAAGTGGAGGAATGTAGAATCCGGCTTGTGTCTGAAATCGAGACCTCCCTGGAACAGGTCTCGGAATGGGGTAGACGAAATCTCGTCCTTTTCAAACCCAAAAAGACAAGTCTGCACGTTCAAAAAGCCCCATTTTTGTTAGCCCCACAGTTCCAGGGCACTCCTTCCAAGATCTCCAACTCTATCGGGATCCTAGGCGTCGACATTGCGAGCGAGGTGCAATTTCGGGGTCATTTGGAGAGCAAAGCGAAAATGAATGTCAAAGAAGCAAGTGAGGTGTGTAAGAATAAGCCTCAATGGCGCTCTGTTGTACGTGCTTACCCCGCAAGGGAACTGGCGTGAAGTTATGTATGTAAAGCGAAAATCACTTCTAAAAAGCTCGGGGTGCTCAACAGGGCTAAGCGGTACTTCACACCGGGACATAGGCTTTTATAATATAAGGTCCAAGTCCGTCCTCATGTGGAGTACTGCTCCCATCTCTGGGTTGGGGCACCTCAGTACCCGCTGCTCCCACTTGACTCCTTACAGCGCCGAGCAGTCCGGATTGTCGACGATCCCGAACTTACAAGCGGCTTAGAACCTTTAAGTCTCAGAAGAGACGTAGGCGCTCTAAGCGCGTTTTACGGTCTGTACAATGAAGAGTGTTCTGAGGAGTTGTTTGGTTTGGTACCTACATCGCCATTTTACCACCGCACTGCTCGCCGGCGACTGGGAGTTCATCCAGACTTCCTCGACACCTGGAAGTTATCCACTGTACGTAGCACTCGCTCTTTTATGCTATATGTGACCAAGCTGTGGAATGAGCTCCTTCCCGCGGTTTTCCCAGAGCGCTACAATATGGGGCTCTTCAAAAAGGGCGTAAAGAGATTTTTAAAGTCTCAACGAGGTAGGCAACGCATCGGCTCCTTTAGTGTTGCAGATGTCCATAGGCGACGGTAGCCACTTGCCATCAAGTGAAACCGTCTGCCGGTTTGAAAAAAAAAACAGAGATTAATTAGTACTTCTTATTTAATTAATTCCCACGATGCCACGGCAGGACGACACGTTCGATCAGAGGTTAGATAGAGTGGGGAGATGCGGTGCAACAATGAATGGAATGGAATGAAAGGATAGGACCGGGAATGAGTTGGTGTGATAGATCAAATGCACAGTGTACATAGATTAGCTACTAACTAACAGATGGCGTTAAAAGGTGTCTTTGTTAAAATATTTCTAGAGTATTTTTACGCTCCCGTAGAGGTACAACAAGAAAAAAGGCATTAATCACTTGAACGAAATCCTTTACTGTACGTGAGTTGAATCACTTGTGATTTTGGTCATAAACTTTGAAGCATAAACACTCTTCAAGTTCTCGCCAAAGGATCCGTGTCTTTATAATGTTGTATATATAGTGTACGTTTTGTTCTCCAGCTGCCCAATGTTTTTGGAATAATCCAGAGAAAGATGTACTCCCGCACAAGTACGCAGTCGCAGTCGGAAAAATATACAGACTATGGAATGATACACATGACATTTTTGCACAGAAATCGGAAGTAAGTAATAATTTTGCTTGTGTAACAATAAATTTGTAGAGAACTTAAGTTAAATTAATTAAAAAAAGAGAGAAAAATCACGAAAGCTAATTCGAACTAGCAGAGTCAGACAATACAGTATTTTAGAATTGTTGTCCATCTCTGACCAAATTCAAAGTCAAACTAGGAGTGAGGCGTATATATCGGAACAGGTACACGGAGCAGGTTTCTCTTTGAAAAAACTTTGCTCTGTTATCTAAAGACCGAAACAACTGTTCCAAGTGTTTTGCCTGTTCCAATCTGTTCCATTATGTTCCGTTCCACAGCAAACAGTCCGAAACGAAACAGTTTGGAACAAACTCTTTTCTCTTTTCACATACAGTAATAGAAAAAGATAGCATATACATGATCCTGTTTCAAAGCAAACAGTTTGGAACAAGCTCTTTTACTCCTTTCACATACTGTAAACGAAAAAGATAGCAATAACATGCCTTAACCCTATTCCAATTATATTTTGATAATACTTGTAAATACATTCGGATACACGCATAAGTTATGGTGTATAATAATATATGTACCATTTAAATATAATATATATATATATATATATTAAAAGCCATAATGGCGGTAGTTGACTTTTTTTGCAAGTACGGCGGTAGCGTTCGCTGGCGGCACGTGCCCTGTACACGTGCGCGGCATCGTCGCCCCGCCCACCTTTCACTACGCTTAGAGTATAAAAACGGACCGCTCCGTTGTATTGGCACGCATTTCCAACGAATGCGTCGTCGAGCATGGACCATTGGCTTCCAATCAGTACTGCTCTGACAATAGATACGGAACACCGTCATTGGCGGCTAAGTACTATCTAAATAATAGACGTGGAACACTGTCCCAGTCAGTACTGTCTAAATTGCGGTAGGTGCGTGGAACGCTGTATCTAACAGCCAGTACAGCCCTAAAGTGACCGCCCCGCTCTCATGACAATAGACGTGGAACACTGTCCCAGACAGTCAGTACCGTCTAAATTGCGGTAGGTGCGTGGAACGCTGTATCTAACAGCCAGTACAGCCCTAAAGTGACCGCCCCCGCTGTCATATCTAACTGTAATTGTTTTTGTACTTTATTAATGGTTGTTTGTCTAATTAAATCAATAAATTTGTTATAAAACTAAATAAATTGTTTACGACTATATTTTTTATTATTATTTTCCACTTCTGGTCGCTAAATATATATATATATATATATATATATAATAAAATTTAAAATATAACATTATCTATCATTAAAATAACATACTTTTAAAATAATTATTATTTATTAGAGAGGTGACAATATGGTGGTAAAAATATTTAACTGAGATGAAAGGCCTAGCATGAATCCGAACTATTCTGATCATCATATCCTCTCTGAGTCTGTGACTCTGTAAGTCTGTCTGTAGTATGTAGTTAGTCTGTGATTTATTCCGATTTTTGTGTTTTGTTTCTTTGTTTGTTTTGATTATTTTCGTAAAAAAAAAAATATTGTAAACAAAGCAGTTAAATATTACTCCTTAAACCTGTTGCAACACAACAGTCTGTTATTTTAGAACAGGCAACTGGAACTGTTCTTTCGCTGGAACAGGTCTCTTATTTTACCTGTTACAGACCACCCCTAATTCAAACTTCAAATTTTATCCGTGCAGGAACGGAGAAAGAATACAATTTCCTGCGGCCGGGCGGCCTGTCGTAAGAGGCGACTAACCAACCCACAGCCAGGTGGTATTTACCCGACTGGATGGCTACCACCCCTGGTCTGAAGTATGTCGCCATAACAACCTTGCATTAGTGACCAGGTTCCAGTTTCCCTTAAGAGAGCAGCAGCGCATTGGTAGCAACTTTGCTGTTGCAAATGTCCATAGGTGATGGTAACCGCTTTCCATCGAGTAGGTTGTCTGCCTGTCTGCTGATCTCCTGCAATAAAAAAAAAAGTAAGGCGGGTCGGATCAATGAATCAAAAAACGATACTAGATCGATATAAAAGTTGTTTATGATTGCTTACATACTTAGACTAGTAAAATGTAAACCATACCGCGATCTATTCCTTCACTAGCGCCATCTATCGAAGTACAAAATTACTTTTTCTCAATACTTACTCACTTTCAATATTATTATACTAACTCGCGTTAATATTCCACCTACTATGGACAAAATGTGAACTAAATGCCTACCATGACTTAATATTTTGTTCATAATTAACTGTACTCCTAAACATAGATACAATCTGTCTAAAGAAACATAAACTAAACTACACATTTAGATTAATATATGTATATGATGATGGCGCTTGTTACATTTTATAAAACTTTACAATATACTATGGTTAACTTTAAATACATTATACAAAATCAAATTACTAGTTCAACAAAAGTTGCAACAAAATAAAGAAAACACAAAATATTGATACTAAACAAAAATAACTCATTTGTAATGAGCACAAAGTGGTAGACGGTGGTGGTGGTTCGTGCCTACCCCGCAAGGGAACTGGCGTGAAGTTATGTATGTATGTATGTACAAAGTGGTAGACACTAAAATGGATCTTCTACAAATCAGTGATTAATAACATACAAAAAGACAAAATGATGAACTAGTGAGATTTGACTACTCAAAGTTAAATTCTGGTACAAGCACAAGAGGTTCTCTGATCAAAAATGACCTGGGGTTAAAGCAGTTTGGTCTTGAGAATTTTCTCTAAATCTTGAAATAGGACGCAAATTTAATCATGCTTCTATTAGAGACAACACGGTCAGAATCGGCTTCATAAGTCAGAGTGTTGTTTCCAACAACTCTTTTTTGGTGGTGTTTTATGGACTTTATACCAGCCTCTCAAAGTCCACCAAAATTTGGATCATGGGATGGCATAAAAAAGTGCCAGTTAGTTCCATTATCTAATAGCCAATCCGCTATTTCTTTGGTGACGCTTGATTTTTAAGTGATTCCGATAAATGAAGTAATTTCCGTGGGATAGATGAATATAGGCAAAAAGTTAACGCTGCAGTCGCGTTTATGGTGTCGCCCTTGCAATTCTCTAACTAATAATGTCTTCGTTATGGTAATGCGAACGTAGTTTCGTTGGCAAATTCAAAAGGAACCAAAATCTCAATTTCGGCTGATATAGTTATACTAGCTGTTCCCGCGGTTTTACCCGTGTGGTGATGGAAAATCGTTATATTTTGGATAATTCATATTATATCTTTATAAATTATAGCCTGTGTTATTCTTATGTGTAAGCTATACTATTGGCTTAGATCATATAAACGTCTAGATAAAGCATCAATTGCACAAAAACGGCCCAAAAAAGTGCACTAAATTTGGTGCACTCCCATTAGTGTCGTTTAGACTACTTTACAAGAGGAAAGGACAAGGATAAGATGTTATTTCATCGGAAAACTTAACACTTTTCTCATTATTTCTTTATAAAAACATGAAATTTAATTTCGATATTTTAAAGGTTATCGAATTGATTGATTTATTTTCCAAAATTTGGGGAATATTGTTACGATTTTTTTATGAAATTATGAATAATTGAAAAAATCTATAGAAAACAGACATGTAATGTTTGTGTATCCGGTTTTCTTAAACCAGATTATATTACGTTTTAGATTTCCTACGAATCCCATTGTGACAAATTGTTGGATAAAAGTAATCTGAGAATCTCAAGATGAATGATGAATCAAAACAACTATTAATATAAATTTGGATTAAACATATGTATAACACACCCAGTTTGAACCCATCGAATCGTTCCAAGTCCACTATTATAAATTATTTCACTAATTTTTAGCACAGGATAATCTTTGGGGCATAACTAGTTGTCTGTCTAATAACCTTCGTGAACATGTTCTGTAACACAAAAATAATTTGTTGCTAATACTTTAATTGTTCAAAAAAAACTAAAACCTCTGAGTGATATTCAATTATAACACATAAAGCGATTAAATCATTACGATCATTTAAAGTTTTCACTTACATAATTTTTTTTTTTATAAATAATGGGGTAATATTTTTTTACCTGATATCCCGAAAACACGCACACATTGATAGATGTTCGAGAGTGAATATAGCAACGCTTCGCATTTTTGATGTCGTTTTTGGCGGTGTTGTTTGTTAGCAATGCTCTCCCTAGACATTATATCTCAATGTGAATAGATAAAGAGATTAAATTAGATTCAAAAGCTTTTTCCAGTGACCCGTTTTTTATTATGCAATTGACTTTCCTAGACTTTTTATATGTCCATGTCAACTTAAAAGCAACCGGGCATGATTGGACAGCACGAACGCAACTGATCGTTCTGTCAGGCACCCACACTATTACAATGTGCACACGTTCAACAACGAGTAAGGCTCGCTCGCAATAGTGAACTGCAACAAATGATATTTTCAAATATGTATTTTAATCTTTCAAGATCACGGAAATCAAAATACCAATGATGTATTTCGGCAGAAGCGCCAACTACCAAAGCGATCTTGCAGTCCTGAAGCTGCTGACTGCGATTGAATTCAATCGCTACGTGAGACCAATCTGTTTAGATTTCAATGAGGAAATTAACGAGAATCCGCTGGACAATGGATTGAGAAAGGTATGGTGTGCGGATTGGCACGTAAATATTGATAATAAAATAGGCTTGCAAATAAATTATTTGTAAACTCACCGCTCGCTCCGTATTCGAATTTTGAAGGTTTGTACAATTGGGTTGGTGGCGCCAATGTTACTGACGTCACTTGTCACACGCGACACTGATACGTTCCGGTGAGCGGTTTATGGTTATTGCAAGCATTACAAAACCCTTCCTTCCCCCCCACCGAAATCCGCCAGGATTTCCCGGTTATAAAACCAAGAACAATGATAGATGTTTGAATAACAAAGTTGAAAATAATTAGCATCAAATAACAATAGCTAAATACATTAGAGTAGTGGACTGTATAATAATAATAATAAAAGTTATCTATCTTAAGCTATATACTCACACAATTCGGTAATTGCGTGAGCTTATTAAAACAATTAGATACATAAAATTAACATGTTTCCTGCTCCAGAGGGAGAGGACTAAGTTTAACAACAGGTCTTATAAATTCGCTAGTTGGTGTACGAACTTTCACCACACGAATAACACCATCTGGACCGGGAAAGAGCTGCGCGACTCGACCAAGTGGCCAGTGTAAAGGTGGTGCATCGGAGTGGATGAGAACCATGTCATCGACATTAATGTTTCGACAACTTTTTTGCCATTTGTTGAAGCGTGTGTAAATATTGTTTCCGCCATAGACTCCAAAACCGTTGGGAAGCCTGCTGGACTAACTGCCAACGCGACAGTCTGTTAGTAGGTTCATCAGTCAGTACGTACTCTGGAACTGTGAGAAGCTCGCGACCTACTAAAAAATGACCCGGTGTCAGTACTTGAAATTCGTTAGGATCGCTGGACAAACCAGTTAACGGACGTGAGTTAAGTACGGCCTCGACTCGTGCGAAAAGAGTACTCAACTCTTCAAATGTTAATGAGCGATCGCCAATAACGCGCTTTAAATGTTGCTTCGCCGATTTAATACCACTTTCGTATAGCCCGCCAAAATGGCTGCCAGCTGGTGGATTGTATTTCCAGTTGATTTGACGCGAATTGAAGCCGTCTAACATTTGATTATAGTTTTCATTGTAAAATTGTACTACTTCCGCAAGATGCTTTCCTGCAGCAATAAAATTTCTGCCGTTGTCCGATACCAATGTGTGACAAAGCCCACGCCTAGCCGTAAACCGGTCGAACGTAGCCAAAAAACACTCCGCAGTGAGCGCTGAAAGAGCTTCTAGGTGAACGGCACGCGTCGCGCAACAAACAAAAAGACATAAGTAACTCTTATGAACTTTTGCGTTACGCCGGTGACTCTCTTTTGTGTAAAATGGCCCACCTATGTCAACACCCACCGTGTGAAAGGCATGTATGTCTTGGCAACGATATTTAGGTAGGTTGCCCATGATTGGCTGCAACGTAGTTGGCTTAGCCTTGAAGCATGGAATACACTTAGATATGCATGAACGAATGACACTGCGTGCTGAAATTATCCAGTATTTTTGACTTATCAAACTTTGCAGAGTACGCGGACCTACGTATAAATAAATTTTATGATAATGTTCTATCAATAAATAAGTGAAATGACACTTCTTCGGTAAAAGTAGAGGGTGTTTTTTTCCATAGGGTAGATTAGACTCGGCAAGTCTACCCCCCACCCTGAGGAATCCCAGGGGATCAATAAAGGGACTTAAATTTTTCAAAGACTTCACATTGTTTCCTTTTGATATTGATTCAATTTCATCGGAAAAATGTGCAAGTTGAACACTTTTGACAAGAATGTTATGTGCTTTAGTTAGATTTAAAATAGTAGGAACACTAGTGTTGCGCAATGATTTAGATGTTCGACAATTATCGATAAATTGCCAACATCGAGCAAACACATTAAGAAGTTTTGAAAACTTTGAATATTTCTGAATTACATCATTAATATAATTCGAATTCTTATCTTTAGTGTTACAAGCTTGTAGTAATGTTATGTTAGCTTGCTTCACTTCAGGTACATTTACAATTTTGAATTGTTCAATGTGTTTAATTGGCCAGTGGTCATATGAAGTATACAACCAGGCTGGTCCATCAAACCATTCCTTCGACGCCATTAACGTCGAAGGAAGTGCACCTCGAGAACATATATCTGCAGGGTTGAAAGTGCCACTAACGTGGAACCAACTTTCATTTGAAATGGTATCTAATATTTTCGAGATACGAGTAGCAACAAACGTTTTAAGATTATATGTAGGAGTGTTTAGCCATCCTAACACCACAGACGAATCCGTAAACAGAAATATAACATGAATCGGGATCTGTTCAAGAAGAATTGATTTTATGTATTTTACGAGCTTGGCCAATAAATGCGCAGCCATTAGTTCAAGACGAGGGATACTGACAGTTTTCAAGGGCGCGACTTTGGATTTAGCTAAAATCAAACTCACTTTGACCTCGCCATCATTATTAAGTGAACGTAAGTAAATAACTGCTGCATATCCTAAGCTGGATGCATCACAGAAACCTACGATTTGATATCGTGAATGCTTCTTGATTGTAGCCTGACGATCATGTCTTAAATTGGATAAGAGCGGTAGTTCGGACGCTATGCCAACCATTCCTTCTCTAGATCAAGGGGAAGTGGTTCATTCCAGCTGAGATTCTTGATCCAAAGCTTCTGCATAAAGGATTTTGCATAAAAAATACATGGTGCAACAAAACCGAGGGGATCGAACTGGCGACCAATTTGTGACAAAATGTTTCTTTTCGTAACTTCTCCTCCCAGGGGTACTGTGCGAAAAGAGAAACAGTCTGTATGAGGTTGCCACTGAAGACCCAGAACTTTGAATGACAGTTGATCATCGTCGAACTCAACTGGAGTCTCCCGATGAGACTCTGGTACTGCTGCGAGAACAGAGCTATGGTTACTAGCCCACTTTCTTAATACGAAGCCAGCCTTCTCCAGTAGAATGCGAAGATCTGTCTGCAGTCGTAGAGCATCCTCGATATTTGGCTCAGACCATAACAAGTCATCCATGAAAAATCCACATTTTAAGACCCGAGCAGCCAATGGATAGTTGCGTGCTTCGGTGTCTGCTAAGGTGTGCAATACCTTAATTGCCAAGTAGGGGCTGCTGGCCACACCGTAAGTTACTGTGTTGAGCTCGTAAACCTGAATAGGTTGATCTGTTGAATCTCTCCACAATATGTGTTGATATGGACGCTGCTCCTTATGATTTAGTATCTGTCAATACATTTTACAAATGTCTGCAGATAGACAAACATCATGCAAACGAAAATTAATTAAAATTTAATAATATCTGCCTGAAGTTTCGGACTGGGTAAAACAACATCATTTAAAGATTTCTGATTTGTTGTTTTGCACGATGCATCAAATACAGTCCGTAACTTTGTGGTGGTACTTGCTGGTTTGAAATTACAAAAATGTGGAATCAAATATTTTGATGCGACATTTTGTATATTTCCTAAGCGGGTCATGTGACCCAGTGATTCATACTCCGACATAAACGTTTTGTATTCAGACTTGAGCAGAGGGTCTTTATCAAATCTCTTCTCTAAATTGATCAACCTACGTATGGCCATCTGTCGAGAATCACCGAGAGCGTGGTCTGACTTAAACGGGTACTTGACAGTATACCTTCCGCTTTCATCCCGACTATGATCAGTAGCAAACTGCTCTTCTGCCAATACATCGTCCGGTTTTACCGACTTCTCTGACGGTATAGTCTCAATATCCCAAAAAGTCTCCATAACTCGATCAAGACTTACGTTACTGCTCAAGCCACAGAAGGTTTGATCTGTCTTACTGCTGCTAGCTGTCGCCATTGCAGTATTCCTTTGTGCTAGCAGGTCTAAGTCTACTGGGCCTGTTATAACGTAGCCAAATATAGATTCAATAGCGACCGGCATCCCCATTTGAACAGGCATTATTTTCTCGCCGCTGTAAATGAATGGAAACAGGTCACCAGCTATAAGTAATTCAATGGGTGCCGGCGTATGAAACGACGGATCAGCCAACACAAGATTTTGATATTCCTGGAATATCTTGTGTGGTAAAGACACTGTTGGTAAATCGCTAGCAATGTTAGATACGATTACAGCATCAGTTGTCAAAACTGGTGAATGACTGTGACGTGGTTTTAACGTACAGGTGGTCATACCAAAATGTTGAACTCGATTACCACCTAGGCCAATGGGCTCGAATGCACATTTGCGTCGTGATAAACCTAGCTTTGCTGCAAAACTTTTAGTTACATAACTGGACATAGCGCCGCTGTCGATAAATGCACGTACGGTGTGGTATTGACCCCAAGCATCTGCGACGTGGACGACCACGGTGCCCAGCAGAACTGTTTGTTCAGTGGAGCATGTAAGTGCTACTACACTCTCCTTGGACTTAGTCGAATCTGTGTGGAGAGTAATATGATGCCTTTTTTGCAGACCGTACAACTAAATTTGGACGTACAATCCTCCGTAGTGTGATTGTCACGCAAACAATTCTCACACAGACTGAGCTCTTTGACTTTAGCAGTGCGTAATTCAGGTGTAAGATCGTTGTAGTCAATGCATCTATATATCGAATGTGGCTTTTGACAATATAAATAAACAAGACAGTTTTGAATCACTCTTTTTTATATTGGCCACAGCCGAGGCGAACGTGAGCTTGTGAGGGTGAGTTTTGTTACTTTCAGAATATTTTGACATCGCGAGAGGGGGCGATTTGGAAGGGGCTTGCTTGACAGGTCCTAATGATTTACCTGTTACAGTCTTACACTCCGCCATCTCAATTACGCGCGCCTGTCTCTCAACAAATGCTAATAATTCCGTTATTGTTGGTAAGTTTCCCGGAGGCACGGATTGTTCAAACGCTCGCCTAGTGACCGGGTCGAGATTACGCAAGGAAATATAAAATAATATAAAACTTGACATGTCGAGTATGTCAAGAATTTCTAGAGCCTTGATATTTTCTTGAAAAGTGTTTAAAAATATATTTAAATTGGTAGCCGACTCGCAAACAATCGGTTTGAAGTTAAACAACTTATCTAAATAAGCAGTAGCTAGCGCGCGCTTATTCTCGTAACGCTTCATAAGCACGCTCCACACTATCGCGTAATTATCGGCGTTTACCGGCATCGATCTCACTATGGATAGCGCTGGCCCGCTAACACAAGACAGTACATAGTAATATTTCTCGATATCGCTAATACTAGAATTATCGTGTATAAGACTTTTAAATGTATCACGAAAAGTAGTCCAGTTTTCTACTTTACCGTCGAATTTAAATAGTTGAATTTCCGGTAATTTAACCCGTCGCTTATTTCCACCATTTTGTTCACTATGTTCGTTTTCCGTTTTATTTAAACCTTCGTTAAGTTTCAACGTATTCACAACACTTTTTATCGAATAATATAACTCATCAAAAGACTCGATGTCTTTGTACGATGGCACAAATTTCTTTTTGTATTTTCGTGATATAGAATTTATCTCTGCCACACATCTATCGAATTCTGTACGAATACTACCTAAGTCTTGAACCCTAGCAGAAAATTCGACTTCTAAAGATGAATTATTTTTAACCGCTTTAGACATTTCATATAAACGTTGAGCGCGAACAAAACACATTTCTTTCATCGTTATAAATGGCTGTAATAGGTCCTCATATTGTACGTCGTCCATCATTTTGATTAAGTACTAAAATGGGACTAAGTAACCGTAAGACACAACCGGGATTAACAGATGATGATATTCGGGTGAAGTTCGTACACACAAAATATAATTACTTCGATACACAACACTCCAAATGCATAAAGAATGTGACACGAAATTCCTTAATACAATGTTGCAATACTACACTTGTTTGAAAAATGAACACAAAATGACGGTCGTAATTTAACAAGAAAACGACTATTTATAAATGCAATTAGTACAAATATCGATGAAATACACAAAAAACTCACTATTTAGACTGATATTTATAATATTAGATTATTAATTTCAATATAAATTACAATTTAAGAAAATTACCTACCCACATAAAAAGTCGATAAGGTGAAGATATTTTAATTGTTCACAAAACACTTTATTTTGGTTTTAACTTTAAGTATTGATTATATAACTGGGTTATCCTGGCTCGAATAGATCAAAATGTGCGGATTGGCACGTAAATATTGATAATAAAATAGGCTTGCAATTAAATTATTTGTAAACTCACCGCTCGCTCCGTATTCGAATTTTGAAGGTTTGTACAATTGGGTTGGTGGCGCCAATGTTACTGACGTCACTTGTCACACGCGACACTGATACGTTCCGGTGAGCGGTTTATGGTTATTGCAAGCATTACAAAACCCTTCAGTATGGTGTCCTAATATTAATGGCACGTCGTTGTTCACCAGTTATTCCGGTACACTGGTATTCTTGGCATGTCCGTGGCTGTTTGTGCTGTGGATTAAAGTGACTAGTCTGACCACATTTTTTGTTGTAGTATACTTATCTTGACTTCACAGGTTGTGTGTTTACGTCATCTCGTAACTTGTAGGTATTGAGGTGAATCATATGAATGCACTACAGAATACGTTTATTTGACTAATTACATTGAATATTTTTTTCACTGATGAAGAGATTGACAATATAATATAATTATACTGAATTACTATGTATGAATTTGATACAACGAAAAGTGCGGAATTAATGGTCTCACTGGCAACATGTTATCCTAGAGATGTCGCGAGTAGCGTGGGGACGGTTTGAAGATCACCGAATCATATGTTATTGATTCATTTAAAGTCATTGAAGATTATCAGTCTCTGCTGTATCACATAGAAGATATCATGAGTGCATGCAGTGGGGCCGCATGATATATCATATATATATCATGCAGGCCCCACTGCAGCAGTGGTTGACCTGTTTGCTTCTCCAGAGATGGTGTGATACTCCACAACTGTTCTGGAGACAAGCCCGTACTCCCTTTGCTGCTATAGGGATGCAAATGGTGGTGGCATGATTTGCACCATAAAACTGTTTTCAATTTTAAAATTTAAAAAATAATGAGATTATATTGTGTAGCCATCGAAGAAGACTAAGGTATAGCATTCACCCAGTAAAATACGTAATGCATAAAATATTATGCAATTACACTTCCTTTTTAAATTGCGAAGCTGGCTTACATATGAATGAATGTTGAATGAATAATGAAAAGTGTTTACCGTCGCCTATAGATATTTGCAACACCAGGAGTGAAACCAAAGCGTTGCCAGCCTTGAGGATGCTGTAACGGACACAATGTACAATCGCGCAAAGGAGAATGAAAACAAGGTTTTTGAGGGTTTGAAAATAGCCGTTGAGTGCTTAGACAGAAGCAAGTGCAGGGCACGTAGTCGTAGTAGGTAGTCGTGGCTAACTGGTTCGGAACAATCCCGAGTGAAATACGTGCGTTCAGTTGTTTTATATGCACTCAATTAGCTTTAATTTATCATTAACAAAACACACACAGGCAAATACACAAATATTTTACATTTCATCTTTTTATATATTTATTTTATTTATTATTAGAGTTTACCCCATGGCTGCCCCGCGGGCCTTTTTTTTGGACAGCAGGCGGTAATACAAATTACATTTTATAAAATTCTTATGTTACTGCTATTTGCACCAGGAAGATTTACTTCATTTTATATCGCAAACTATCCCATCTCCCGGGATGAAAAGTATTTATGTCCATTTTCAGTATTAAAACTAAATTTAAATAAAATCACATCAAAACATATCCTAGTAATCTAGTAATTTTCCGTGAAAGCTTAACAGACAGACAGATCAAGTTACTATGGCATTTCTGTATACATACATACATACATAACTTCACGCCAGTTCCCTTGCGGGGTAAGCACGAACAACAGAGTGCCATTTAGGCACCTTCACCTTCTGCTAGTACACGATCAATTTGATCATGGAAGGTGTGTCGTGGCCTTCCACGACTTCTGCATCCATCCACTTTTGCATTGTATATCTGTTTAGTCATTCTTTCATCATGCATTCTTTCCACATGCCCGAACCACCGGAGCATTCCTTTCCTTACCTTCACCCCGACACTCTCTTTCAGATCAACTTTCTTTCTTACTTCGGTATTACGAACGTGGTCCGCGAGCGTCACTCCGCAGATTTTGCGCAGTGCTCGCATCTCGACCGCGTTTACTCTACTTTCATGCTCTCTCTTCCATACCCAACTCTCGCATCCATACGTGAGCGTAGGTACCAGCACCGCGTTGTGTATGGCGAGCTGGGCCTTCTGGCTGGCATTTCTGTATAGATGATAAATTTTTATATCTATAAACTTTAGGAGTGATTGGCCTCCCATACAAACTTTAGTCCTATATTTCAAGCCGTTCTAATTTTATTTATCTATGTGTCTATCTATCTACCAGTAAACTACATAAATGACAAAAATTACTATAATTACCAAAATGACCAAACGGCCAAAATAACCAAAACAAGTTAAATAACAGATTAAAAGTAGCTGGATTATTTCTGGATCTAAGATCAGCATTTGACTCGATTGACCATGCATTATTATTTTCTAAGTTAGAACATTATGGTGGCATAAGAGGAATTGCACTCAAAATATTTGAATCTTATTTTAAAAACCGAAAAATGTATGTACAACAAGTTCAACACACTGAAAATAATACTGGAATCTCATATAACTCTGAGGGTGCAACATATAAGTTCAGGTGTACCGCAGGGTTCAATACTAGGCCCAATTTTATTTATTTTGTTTTCAAATAATGTCTTAGATTTTATAAAAAATAATATTCCGGATGTTAATCTTGTGGGTTTTTGCCGATGATACAAATGCGGTTATTAGTGCTAAAACCATAGAATTATTCAATATTAATTTGGACTCATTAATGATACATGATTTACTGACAATAAACTTAAAATTAATATACAAAAAACAAATGTTCTATTATTCAAATCAACCACTCGAATAAATGATCAACTCAATGTTAAATTAAATAATCAAAATACTAACGTAGTAGACGTTGCAAAATTTTTGGGAGTGTATATTGATTCTTGTCTTAATTGGAAAGAAGAATCATCTTCAATAAATAATTTAATAAGTTCCGTTCCGTTTTATCCGTGCAGGAACGGAGAAAGAATACAATTTCCTGCGGCCTGGCGGCCTGTCGTAGGAGGCGACTAAACAACCCACAGCCAGGTGGTAGGGCGTTTGCCCGACTGGATGGCTACCACCCCTGGTCTAAAGCACGTCGCCATAACAACCTTGAGTTGTGTTCCGGCATTGGTGACCAGGTTCCAGTGACCCTTAAGAGAGCGGCAGCGCATTTGTACCACCTTAGGTGTTGTAAATGTCTATAGGCAATAGTAACCGCTTTGTATAAAGTGGACCGTCTGCCTGTCTGCTGCACTCCTGCAATAAAAAAAAAAGTTCATCCTGTTATGCCCTAAGAAATGCACGCAATGAAGTAAAATTGGACTACCTTAAAATGTACTACGCTTTGGTAGAATCTAAATTAAGATATAGTATACAGTGTTGGGGAAATAGCTACAAATATAACTGTGAGAAAACTTTTATTGTACAAAAAAGATGTGTAAGCACTGTGATTCGTATACCACAAACAGAGTCTTGTCGAGAACATTTTAAAAAATTGGGTATACTTACGATCCCGTGTCTTTATATACTGGTTGCCCTCAGTTGTCTCGCAAAAAATATTACAGAGTTTGAGACGCAAGAAGAAAGAAAATATAAAGAAGCTATAAGAAGGAAAGATTTAAAAAATAAAATAATGCCATCCCTAAATGTTGTAAAGCATAGTTTCACATACCAGGGTGTTGAAATTTTCAACAAACTACCTGCTTACCAAAAGCTAAATGTATATAAAATGCAATCTTTTAAGCGTAATGTTAAAGCATTCCTTCTTAAACAAGCATATTACTTAGTTGACGATTATTTTTGTGCTTAAATAATATGATTATAAATTGATCGTGTACTAGCAGAAGGTGATGTCAGGAGCCTTAAGAACAGATGAGCGTGCATGACAAGAACTATGAATGTCCAAGAAGCAAGTGAGGTGTGTAAGAATAAGCCTAAATGGCGCTGTTGTTCGTGCCTACCCTGCAAGGGAACTGGCGTGAAATTATGTATGTATGATTATAAAAGAACGCCTACCTATCGACATTTTTGTAAATTTAATAATGTTTATTGTAAATTAGTTTTTTTTCTTTATAAAGGTAATTATGACATGCAGACACAAATATTTTTTGTTAATGAATTAATATAAATAAAATAAAAATAACCAAAGAGATCACCAAAATGACCAAAACAGCTAAATTCACCAAAATCACCAAAATGACCAAAATGACCAAAACGACCAAAATTACCAAATTGACCAAATTGACCAAAATGACTAAAATGGCCAAAATGACCAAAATGATCAAAATGACAATATAAGCAAAATGGCAAATCACAATAAAAACCTATTCTACTTTCTAGGACAACCTATACATAAATCTATCTCAAAATTTATCCCATTACCAGGGATAAAAGGTATCCCTTGTCCACCCTCGAAATTAAAGTTACATATATACCAAATTTCAGTCTAATCGATCCAATATTTTTTTCGTAAAAGCATATCGGAAAGACAAATATATTTTTATCCCGGAAAATATCCCATTTTTCGCGATAAAAAGTATCTTAGGTTCATCCTCGGCATGGAAAAAAGAAAAAAAAAATTATATATAAAGAGTTTCAGCGAAATTGGTCACGTAGTTTTTCCGTGAAAACGGAACAGACAGACAGAGTTACTTACGCATTTATAAAATTATATATGTATAATATATAATAATATGGACTTTTATTTAATTTTCTAATCTATTTACTTTTACAGGCAACAATGAGCGGGCCGTTCATCCTTCGAAATCTATCGTCAACAGATGCGATAGGAGAAATGAGATAAAAGGGATGCAATAGGGCGAAGGGAAAGTGGGCCATTTGAACTCTCACGAAATACGATTCGCTCAAGGCAAACTGTTTGCCGCCGGTATTCTTTGAGAACGTGGTGTCACACCGATCGAGCCGGCCCTAAAGCCTAGTTAGCACTAAGCTAGTAATTTAGTCGAGTACCGAGTCGTATATTATAATTGATTACCGTCCTATTTCCATTCTCCCCTTCCTCTCCAAAGTACTTGAGCGACTCATTCATGAGCAACTCAGTGTATTCCTTAACACTAACCTTTTACTAAATCCATTCCAATCCGGTTTCCGTCCTGGACATAGCACTGGCACTGCCCTAGTCAAAGTCACTGATGACATCAGGTTTGCAGCTGAGAAAGGCGAGGTTACCCTTCTCACGTTGCTAGATTTTAGCAACGCTTTTAACACTGTGAACTTTGACATCTTGATTGCTATACTGTGGTCTATAAACATATCTCCAACGGTAATTGAATGGTTTCGTAGTTACCTGTTTGGACGCCGACAGCGTGTCAGAGTTGAGGATAAGTTCTCCTCCTGGTGCAACACGTTAGCCGGTGTACCACAGGGTGGCGTACTGTCTCCATTGCCTTTCGCCATATTTATTAATACTATTTCAAATCATCTTCTTTGTCCCTACCATCTGTATGCAGATGATTTGCAAATTTACACCAGTGCTCCAATTAGTAATTTTCATGATGCTATAACTAACATTAATAGAGACCTGTTACATATTGCTAGTTGGAGTAAGGAGTTTGGACTTACTGTTAATCCGACAAAGACCCAAGCTATTGTCATTGGGAGTTCACGGATGATTACTAAGATTGACCTATCTCGGTTACCAAAAATTATGTTTGACGGTGTTATTATAAATCTTAGTGAGAAGGTCAAGAATCCAAAACTTCTGCATTCGATTCATATTTGGTTTGCGCAAATATGATCACATTTCTGAATTTCGTAGTAAGCTCGAATGGCTTCCCATCCGCCTTCGCCGGAATGCTCATATCTTATCCCTTTTGTATAATGTACTCTTTAGCCCAAAAACGCCCTCCTATTTGAAGGAACGCTTTGAGTTCTTTCAAGACAGTAGTACAAGGCTCTTGAGATCATCAGCAAATCTGCGACTAATAACGCCAATACATTCTACGCAATTTTGTCAGAAATCTTTTACTGTGCAGGCTGTAAGGTTGTGGAATGTATTGCCAATGAGCATCAGAAGTGCCAAGTCACTTACATCTTTTAATAAACTCCTCAAAGATCACTATCTAAATTTGTAAACAGTAATTTATGTATGTATATGTAACTCTATGTACATATATTTGTATATAAATATGTATGTGTATTTTTATTTACTATTAATATATGTATATATGATTGTATATATTTTAAACTATGCACACTGAATACCGACCCATTATTAGATATGTAAAATTATCTCCAGAAGGTTGTCTGGAAGAAATCGCTGTTAGCGATAATTCTTTCATTGCTTTATAGTATTTTATTCATCCCTAATACTCCACAGTACCTTAAAGAACGCTTTGAATTTATTTCTTGCTCTCACAATTTACGCCCTTCCAGTCAACAAAGACTTATTACTCCTATTCATAATACAACGTTCTTCAATAATTCTTTCACGGTTAAGGCTGTCCAACTTTGGAATTCATTGCCTTTTGCTGTCAGACAAGCAAAATCCCTAATAACATTTAAGAACTTAGTCAGGAAATTCTATCTGCAATATAACGATATGTAATTTTATATAATCAGTAGATATTATATTGCATATAGTTATATGTTTATTATGTTTAAATAGTTGCATATTATCACCATATCTTGTATATGTATATAACTTACGTGTATATTTGTATATATAGTATAGTTATATATTTATTATTAAAATGTAAGTAATCGTACAATAATTATGTATACCACCGTCGCCACTCCTAATCAAAATATTCTTGCCACGGGTTGTCTGGAAGAGATCGCTTTTTAGCGATAAGACCGCCCTTTGTACCCAACTAGACTAATTAATACTAGTTCGTAAGTTTTTCTGTAATGGTGTACAATAAAGTGTTATCTATCTATCTATCTATCTATCTATAACTAAAATACTCGCTACTGCCTAAAAATCGTTCGCACTAAGGTAGAGTACAGTACACAAATGAGTGGTGTTTTGCAAGATGAACGTTCAACGTAATAAAATGAATAAGATAATAAAGCTATTGGCAATCGCTATTTTAAAAGAGGAAGAAAATTGTCTAATAAGGAGAAAAAAAGCTATGAGTACGACAATGAATTAATAGAAGAGATGAACTAGAAGCTATGTATTTTATCTTTATTTTAGCTATGTGTGAACATAACATTCTACAAGTATTCATGTTGTAAATACGCAGAAACAAATTTTAAAGTGGTTTCTTTCCTCCAGTAAAACGACATTTTGCGGCAGCTAATGAACTCGACTAAAACTTTTACATATATTATAGTATCTATCTATGAGTAAAACGACGGGTTCGTACTTATTTAAAACAAATGAACGAGTAAACAGTGACGTGTGGTGGGAGGCGCTACTCGCCGAAAAAGATAGTACGAAATGGATCGAATCGACTAAATGATTTGCTAATCTACTCTACTATTTTGTTATTGTTCAGACACGTTTAGTTACTAAATTACTCCGTACTGGGCTAAATTACTAGCGTAGTGTAAACTAGGTTTAAAAGCAGTAATCAAGATTATGATTCCAGCATAGTTCTACCAATTCTAAACGTAATAGTTGGCACTGTTGTACCGGTTAAAAGAATAGTCTTTTTTTAAAAAAGATTTATTTATTAAACACGAAGGAGTACAACTTATTTAATCAAAAATTATAGGATAATAAAATATATGTCTAACTCTAAGGGTAGCGCGATCCGAACTGACTCGATCTGTGTGGAGCAGTCGGATGACAAGTACGGGATGCTGAGGAAGCATCCCGTCAGCATTTTAGGATACGGTTTAGGGATGTAACAACCCCCCCCAACAAGATGAAACTTATCACTTTTGTGTTAAGTTTCAGGGGTTAATTCTGAGTCTAGGAGCGGAGGTGAGTTCTATTTCAGTAGGAGCTGGCTCTGGGATAGCATCTGAGGAAGGTGATGTGGAGACCTCGCAAGACCTAACCTTACAATACTTATAATACTTGTAACCTAAAATTAAACTTATAATTAAAATACAGTAAATTACAGTAGGTATATAAAAATGTTGGTAAGTAGTAGCCTGAGGCCTTTTTATGAAATTTTCTAGTTTATTATTCAGCGAATCAAAGCTTTCTTTATGTTTCAGAAGAGATTCAAAGTTGGAGGATTTTATATTTAATTTTGGAATTGAAGTTGTGTTTAAAAGTTGTGGTTCGCTGATGTTATACATTTTTATGATATTAAAATCTACATTAACATGGGTTACATTTATCTTTACAATCTCCTTTGACTGTAATTCTATTCCACGACAGTAGCCAGTACACCCGATAGGTATTTCGATAATACCTGACCCAAATACATTTGTTTCTTGAACATTCTCATCTGGACAGTCTAATGTGAATTTGGGCTTCCTGGAGATAACAAAAATCCATCTGTTTTCTTCGAGTTCTTGCCAGATCTCTATATTACCTGATATGAGTTTTGTAGGACATACCGTAGGTAAACCGGATATTGTTTTGGAAACTATTTCACTCTCACAAGTGGGGTGAACGACACTGGATAAGATATAAGTTTTATCACAAATATAATTTTGTCCCACAGATTTACAATTTCGTATATTTTCTATATGGCAGTATTGAGCTTTATCTCTAGAAAATCCAATGTATATAGTATTAGGTACAATCATCATATATGTATCATTATTTAAAGGTATAGGTAATGGTAATACGTGATAAAGATTAAAGTCTAAAGGATTAACTAACGGTATTTTGACAACAAATACAATTTTACCATCTACATAAAATGAGTTTATATTAGAGAGTTCCATGAGAATGTGCACATTGTTTATTTCTAATGGTACCGGCAGTTCCTTAGAACTTAGTAAAAACCTATAATTAGTGTTCAAGTTATCAAAGAGTTCTTTAGGCGAATAGATAGCTGGGTATAGAACATTATTTTTGCTAAACATCAGACCACTGGATAAGTCTTCCAGCTTAAACGATAAAGTCAGGATGCTGTTCTCTAGGATTGTTACAATTTCCATAATTTTTACTTTAATGGTGAGGGTTTCCGAAGCCTGAGTCAAGTTATTTAAATTATCAGTTAGAAACACAACAAGGTTATTTAAAGATTCTTCGTTGTTTATTAATTGAGTGATGGATTTATTGAAAGTATTAAGAGTCGAGGATGTTAACACTATACTTTGAGACGATGATAATTAAAATAATCTTAAAAAGACTTACAGGAATAAACGTAAAATATACATTTAGGTTTCTATGATGACAATTCTTGACACAGGATGCCTCGAACTCTGGATGCAGGACTCACTCGATGATGGGTTCTCTATATCTTGGACTCGCTTACTGGACTTCGTGGAAACTAACGACACTGGATCTTAGACGTGACGACTGGACTCTGGATACTGGACTCTGGACAAATTCTTAACACAGGATGCTTTGACCTCTAGATGCAGGACTCGCTTCACGATGAATTCACTGTATCCCAGACTCGCTAACTGGACTTCGTGGAAACTGAACACACTGGATCTTAGACGTGACGACTGTACTCTGGATTCTGAACTTTCTGGACACTGGATTTAATGTTCTGGACCGGTTCGGAATGGCCACGATTTTGGTTACAGGATATCGCGTAGGGGATATCGTATCCCACCGCTGCCACCAAATGTTGTACCGGTTAAAAGAATAGTCTTTTTTAAAAAAAGATTTATTTATTAAACACGAAGGAGTACAACTTATTTAATAAAAAATTATAGGATAATAAAATATATGTCTAACTCTAAGGGTAGCGCGATCCGAACTGACTCGATCTGTGTGGAGCAGTCGGATGACAAGTACGGGATGCTGAGGAAGCATCCCGTCAGCATTTTAGGATACGGTTTAGGGATGTAACAGCACGAATAGCCCTAACATTCTTAAATTTCTCCGACGCCATATAGGGATAATTCGGACCAGGTGATTCCGAAAATGCAATTTTCAGAATGTTTGTCTGTCTCTAGGTAGCTGGTTGGGGTCTCCAGACCGAAGAGGGCCAAGGATCCAGCGTCTTGAAGGCGGTGTTCCTCCCTATTGCGGACTCGAAGAAATGTATCGAGGAAAGCAAATACGAATTCAGGCCATTCGTCACTGCAGACAAGATTTGCGCAGGATACAACAGTAATGGTAGATATTAAGAACTCAAACTATGTGCAGAGCCATTGTTTTGTTAATATAGTAAATTTACAAGGCTGTGTCGATTTCAGAGGTATATTTTGTCTTTTACAGCATTTTATGTTTATAATTTATATATATTATTTATGAGTAATATTTATGTTAAACGTATGTAAGGCGAGTGACATATGTGATTTATAATAATACTATGAAGTAATGAAATGAGGTTGTACTGATTGAAAAAGTTCTGTTTATCGTAGACAGCCATCTCAACAAAAATAGTTTTTGTTTGAATTTGTTGTACGTCTTTGTTAGGACTATTGCAGAAATAATATTTAAAATGAAGACGGTTGGTCAAAAACTGAATGAGACGTATTGATGAACAATATTTCTGTCTACATACCTATATACTTTATGTAATTAAGAATATTTCTTAAATAATTTCGAATTCTAGCAGATTAGGCCTGGTATTGTAATACTTGCTGCTTATGCTGCTACATAGATCCTTAAGTTTATGGTGATAAAAGAACATCTACTGGTAACTATACTTATAATCATTAATTAGTTATCTAATATTTAAGCCGTAAGGCGGCTTACATATATTTTCATCCAGTGACTCTACACACTGGACTAACATTTTTAGAACACCTCGCCATCCCTCCAACAATTTGACAGTATAAGAAACTTAGCAAATTGTCACAACCGATAGCGGATTTAAGTCATTGTTAAACTATTTTAATTAAACAGGTTAGGAATTACAAGAATTTATTACCTTATTGTTTGGAAATGTTAGATAAAATTATACATAAGATATTATATAAAATATCACATGTAATAAAATAAACCGAACACAGTACAAATCTATCGCGTCTGCCAACATGAAAACAAAATGTAGTGAATACCGTCTATGTATAGTTGAGAGATTTAGAATTATAATCTACACAATTACCACATCATATTAGAGATAAACACTGATAAATAAATTTATGGTAAATTATAGAGAACTACCCTGTACAAAGCAGGCACTAATCACAGAATAAATAAAAATATAACATTATTATTCAATTAAGGAAATGGCCGATTGTATCGTTTAGAAATAAGAGGGTACATAACAAAATTAATTATCAACCTTAAAAAGAAACATGACAAGAACAACTATGCAACTAAATAAAAAATGTAACAGTACTACCCGTGCGCAGAAGGTTTGCCGATAGCCACATCATATCACGCTTCGACGGTCAGTAGGGTTGACAAAAAAGGTTACATAAATAGTTGTTGCAATAAATTTATTATTGTATATACTTTACATAAGTATATACGATAATAGTAAGTAATACAATACAATAATAGTAAGCATTCAACGGCAAAACTCCTGCGCGCAGCTCATATGTATAGTTAAAATAATGTGCTTGCACCCACCCCTGGGTCTCTGCGTCTGGGCATCATACATCCCTTTCACCCGTTTTTTTTAGCCAGGGGAAATCCGTTTGAGGACTAAGCTGCGACAGGCACAGAAGCCTGGGGGGATAAATCGCGACCCGTGTGTGAGATTCGCCAGATCGGGGGTGGCACTAGCGTGACCAGTCAGATCTGGTGCCCCGCTATTGCCACTCCCCAGTTAGGGATACCTACTAAAACCCCTGGGTGTTCCGTCTTGCACCTTATACCAGGGCTACGGAACAACGGGATTTCCAACTCCGCGTGCCCTGGCCAGCGTGGGCCTCACGCACAGGCCTCTTCCATTGCCAAGGGACTTCTTTTGTCCCCGGGCATCATCTAGGTCTAGTCTGGGCGTGGGGCGGTTTGTGAGGCACCTCACGGGAAGAGAGATGAGCTCGCGCGAAAAACTCGCGCTCTCAGCTCAGCACGCGCAGGTGAGTGAAAACCCCTCTACCCCAAGGGGCAAGCTTAAGGCGGCTGAAGGTGGTGGCGGGAGCGGAGCAAGGAAGTCTGCTCACGCTCTCGCTCCGCCTCTACTTCGCAAGCATGACGTGCTCGCAGAAGGAGGAGCCGGCGTCCCATCCGAATTTGTTCCCGACCATGGTGCGTACCACGTCCGGGAGCGAGGTCTCAAATTCGGTATGGACGACGAGCTCCCGGCCCTGCTCCGTCCAGGCTCGACACACCTAGAGTGTGTGCAGCGCCGTGTCCTCGTTGCCCGTGTCACAATGGTGGCACCCTGACGTGGGCTCACGGCCGATCCCTTTGACCCCCTGTTCAAAACGGCCCTGACTGAATATAACACTAACAGAGACCGGCAGACAGGCTCCTATAAACAGGGAAAAAAGATATATCGGTCTCTGTGGTAGTGCAGACTAAGCCTTTAACGGCCTACCTCACTGCAGTGCAGAGGCTGCGGCTTCGATTCTTGGCATGGTAGATTTTGTAAAGGCATTTCCATTATCTCCGATTGTATGTGTGTACTGTGATTATATGTGCACGCACTTCAGGGGCGGCAGTGTGCAGGGGCGACGCCGGCGCCGGGCTGACCTTCAGCAGAGTCGAGGACGGCGTCTACAAACACTACTTGCAAGGCGTCGTGTCCGTCAGTCCTAACAACGGCCAGAAGTGCATCGCGTACGCTTGGACCGCCTTCACCAGTATCGTGAAGCACAAGATTTTCATTGATGTAAATATTCAATAATTTTTCTGTATAATTTATATGTACAAATTAAATAAAAAATAGTTTAATAATAACAAGTATTATATTATGAACATATTTACAGGTAAAAAATGTAGGTCAGATGGCTGTAAGTGGGGAGCGTTCCCAAAATGCTGGCCGCATTTCCCCGTTGTATGGCAACGCTGATCCGTTGCCCTAAATATAGGCCAGCCCTTTGGTCACGCGAGACTTCTTTCAATCTCTTTGAAAGGTCTCGATAAACTTGATAAACCTCATGTCCCCATGGCCCGAGTCTCAACTCCGATCTACTAATTTGCATCCATCACCGATGGATGCATATTTACGGCGAGGACTTCTTGATGTGTGGCAGCTCCCCCTGCGTGTGACTGTGTAATTAAAGACACATATTTTGTACTTAGATTGTGTTTGACATCTCTCAATGTTCTTCCTTTTATGATTCCATAGCCATTGCGACCAAAACTTTTACTCTTATGACTTTCTCATGTCCGTCTGTCTGTCTTTCTATGACAGTCATTTTTTCGGACACTACTCGTGTTGCGGCGGCGCTGGGTTTGGTGATAAGCAAACTGTTTCAAAATAAGAAAAAAGGAGATTGCGACAATTTTGAAGGGTAGTGGAAAGAAAAGGGCGCGCACGTACCTGATTATGGGTATGAAATGCAGCTGCTTCTCTTCTCTTCAGTGCACTTCACGGCTAAACTTTTGCAGAGTGTCATCAAATTAATGGAAATCAAGTTTAGGGGTATACATACGCCTTATATATAGACACTAGACCCGTTATTTGGTCTAGGAAGCATATTTTTAGGGTCCACCAACAAGTTTTGAATGAATAATGGTAAAAACAAAAATACGTTTGATAAACAAGGTTATGTCACTTTTGTTGAAAAAAAAGTTTGATTTGTGTTTAGGAATACACTTACACCTTTCTTTTTTTTACAAGGGGAAATCCGTTTGCGGACCCCCCGCCGGGGAGACTTCGGCGGGGGAGTATGGGACTCGCCGGCTAGAGGAGCCGGAATACCCACTAAAACCCCTTGGTGCCACCTGACGCCATGAGCCGGGGTCACGGGATATGCGTGAGCTTTTCTTCCGCGACCCCGGCTGGCGTGGGCCCACCCCAGCACTGGGGCAGGCCTCTCCGTACTCATAATTGAGAGGGGCGCGCGCGGGCACTGACGCGCCCCCTACTCGGCGGCTTTAGATGCGGGTGCCGTGCCTCCGGTCAAATACACTTACACCTGATATATAAACACTAAAACTGTCTTTTAATTTAATAAACACGTTTTGAATTAGTTATATAATTTTACCGTTCATAATAATAAATCACAGTACTGTCACATTTTTTTTACTTTACGACGATAATAGGCATAAGAAAGAAAACAAAATGTTAACAATTCGATTTGTTAATAATATCGATTTATAATTGTTTTTCTTTTTTTGTTATTATATTGCGAGTTTGAATTAGTATTGTTTTTAAACGATTTATTTTTATTAAAGAAAATCGATGTATAATTTGCTATATTCTGTTTGCCGCCGTTGTTTTTTATTCCATTTCTCTTTTAGTTATTTGAATGTACTTTGTGTTTTGTTATGGATTTTTCGACGACTTGCACTGTTTCGGTTATATTGATTATTTTTATGTTGACTGGCTTTCTCATTGGACATCGATTGCATTGCTCAACTTTGGATTTTGGCGAAATCCTCTATCTGAATTTTTGGGTGTGATATATAGGTAGATAAACGGGAGGTAAATCAATGGTGATTTGATTTAGGGATATCCTTACAGTTTATTTATAGCCACTAAGATTGTGAGGGGTGATCGACAGTCGCGACCGGTGACTTAAACGGTGAGTTGGTTGGGTTGGGTTAGTGTTTATACCAAAGCGCACGAGGCGAGCGAGCGAAGCGAGCGTGCCGCGACAGCGGCCGTCGAGTGACATAACCGACTGTCAACATTTATTCATTGATAACTATTTAAATGATGGTTACAAATCGGTTGTGACATTTGCTGAACACTCGCTTTGCTCGCTCGGCTTGTGGGCTTTAGTCTGCGTTTTAGACTCTATTAAATGTTTTTTACATTGAGTACCTTTCTTCTGCATTTCTCGTCTTTATGAAATTATGAAATTTAAACATTTGGGAATATTGTGAGCATAGTACATAATTTGTATTATATTATTGAGTTATATTAATTCTATAATATATTATCCATATGCGGGCGATTTAATTTAATTTATGATGACATGAGATGAATGATTGATGGGATGTGCGAAAGGGGAACGCACCGTCAAATTTGAAGGAAGAATTTAAATATTGTGACGAAAAAATCGTATAGGCTGAAAGAAGGCTACATGGCGGTACCAACTCGGCTGTGCAATTTTTGAAAACTTAGCCACCGGAAATGTTTTGTCGTCTTTTTACAACAGTTTTAGTATCTATTAAAAAGAATGTTTTACTTTTCATGTTGAGCTTTTTTAGCAAAAACAATGATACCTTGTTAATAACAACAATATTCAAGACTAGCTTGTTACTTGAACATATTATTCGAGAAAACTTGTGTGGCGACGTGAATGACAACTACATAAGCAATCACGAAAGCGCGAAACCGATATTATCTAAGCCTTCAAAATAGCGTGCCGTTATATGACAGCGCTCGCGCGCGTTCAACGTCCCGCCGTATCTTCTGATTGACTATTGTAAATATAATACATAGTAAGTGTGTGGTTAAAAGTGTCTAAGACTGAAGTATTCTTTATTCCCATTCACCTTGAAGAGGGACAAACACCGCTCAACGGTGACACAAACAACATACTATCATATCGCCCAACTTGTAATACGATATTCTATTACCTCTTAGAATAAATCTATAAATGCATAAAATACATAGTAATCTCCATATGAAATCGAAATATGCTAATTAGAATTCATAAACATGAGTTATATTTTTTAAATTTCGTTTTAGTTTAAATATTTTTTATCTGTTCCACAAGCACACGAAACGGTAGCTGCCATAGTGTGATGTCACTGTCCTATAAACAACAATAAACTACGAAAATACTATGTACATAACATCTAAATAATCAGTAACAACAGTAAACGTCTCTTGATTTCCTGACTTCGATTCTGTTATTGGGTTTCTCCAACATTTGTTTATATTTGTATTAAAGTATATATTTTAACACGGTTTTATTTATGCTGATAGTATAAATTTGCCAAGTATAAGTTCCGACTTCGGTTCTGCCGAACTAAGAAGTTTTTAAACTGCGATGAAGTGCGATGTAAGTATTTCTAGTGACCTAATTTAACAAATTTACAAATTTAACAAACGCGGATCTGTAAATGTTTACAAACTAAATATACTGATTGTTACAGGTCTGGAGGTCCGGAGGAGTCCTTCTGTGAACTCAAACGGGGCCAAAGTATTTGCATTAACTAAGTGTAGTTTGTCCAGAGCATAGAGCACGATCTACTCCATATGCAGCTATACTTAACACGAACAACAAAATTTGTGGAAAGTGTTCAGTGTCATGACTGTCCAGCATCTCAAGGTGGCTGTAAACACGGTATTGCTTTTTTATGTGGTTGCAGCGTCGAAGTGAAAAGCCATCCTTTACGTCGGTGGAGTGTTATTAGTGAAAGTCAAATTTAGCGATAGTAGGAGCATCTACTAAAATATAACTCACAAAAGAATCCACAAGAACTAGTGCCAGACAGTAAGCCCGATGAACCTCATTTTGTTTTATTATTTCATAATCTTTGATTATACTCATAGATGAGGATTGACAGGTTTTTACTCAAAATATTACATTTATTTGATGAGTCCTTAAAAAATATAGTTATAAGTATTACTAACCTACCTAAAATCAAGATAAAAGTAAGTTATGGCATGAATAATAAAACTACGTTTTAACGGTTTTAAGCGCGGTAATTTTATTTGATTTTGGTTTTTCCGACGTTTCGGCCACTTTTCAGTGGCCGTGATCACGGAAGACAAAGATGTCAAGTGTCAACGAGTATTGTTAAAGTTTTATTTTGCCTACCGCCAACTTATAAATTTTATTATTTTATTTTATTTTTAATTTTTTTTTTATGGTTATTATTTACTCTATGGGAGCCTAATCTAATTTACTACCGCTTCGCAACATGTTATGGCTTGAAGAGAAGAAGCGGCGCAAGAAACTCTTCAGCAAACATGCCTAGCTCTAATAATTTTATATAATATTAAAATGAACACATGAAACACACAAGGTCTACGAAGTCTGCGATCAGTGAACACACGCTGGATAAACCCAACCACTACATCAGATTCGATAACCCACAAATCCTCGCGAAAGAGAATCATTTCATACCTAGAATGATGCGTGAGGCTATTGAAATCAAAAAACACCCAAATTTCAATAGAGAAGATGGTTGGCAAGTACCACCTGTTTGGGATCCAATTATCAAAACTATTAAGACCCAAACCCAGCAAAAACCAGCTGCCAGACCTCAAGACACTGTGAGCTCTTTCTGCGTACAACGGAACACAAACCAACTTGACTGATAATTACTTTTATTTTTCCTTCCACCCATTTTAATATTATATAAAATTATTAGAGCTAGGCATGTTTGCTGAAGAGTTTCTTGCGCCGCTTCTTCTCTTCAAGCCATAACATGTTGCGAAGCGGTAGTAAATTAGATTAGGCTCCCATAGAGTAAATAATAACCATAAACAAAATTAAAAATAAAATTAAATAATTAAAATTTATAAGTTGGCGGTAGGCTAAATAAAACTTTAACAATACTCGTTGACACTTGACATCTTTGTCTTCCGTGATCACGGCCACTGAAAAGTAGCCGAAACGTCGGAAAAACCAAAATCAAATAAAATTACCGCGCTTAAAACCGTTAAAACGTAGTTTTATTATGTATACAAGTCGCGAAAACTTAAGAAAATATTATGGCATGAACTTAGATAGAGAAGAATAGCAGCATCCAAATGTTGTGAAGTTGCTGTAGCGAAACTGCTAATAAAACTCTTGTTGCTGGTCTTCTTGGTTGAAGAACTCCAAATACACCAACAATAGCAGAGAAAAAATTAGATGAGCAAGCAAGACCAGTAATTTAAAAACAATTAGGAATAAACATTACAGTGGTCTATAGTTTTAAAAGAGTGTCTGATAATTGTCACATCATCTGATATGATTGAAAGCATAACCACCTTTGAAATCCAGTGTCTCATTAGTGAAAAAACTGTAGAAAACTGTGTGGATAAAAATAGTGTTATTATAAATAAGTATTTTAAACAAGTATAAGTACAAATATAATGTGCTGGTGCAAATCAAAGTTATTTTCGTGTTTCTAATGGTTTTTGTGGCTGATATTATCAAATTTTATGAATAAAAGTTAACTATTGTTATCAATATGTTATGACTATTAGTGAGAGTCATTTTCTTTTAAAAAAATTTAATTTTTCTTATTTTATATATGTATAATAAATTAAATATGTAACTTACTACTTACATGGTTCTTTATTTTTATATTCATATAATATTGTGTAACTATGTAGGTCTGAGTACAAAGAATGTTTTTAGCAAAAAATAACAAACAATTCTTTAAAAACAGTTTAATGGCCGGTTCCTATATAGTTATTCTATTTATTTACTTGTCTTATCATTGGTTAAACTTTGACATTACTTATATGGAGCATATGTCAAATTTTAACTAAAATAAGATAATGAGCGGTCAGTAAGCTATAGGAACCGGCAATAAATGGTTCCTACATCTTGAAGTTAGTGCTAAGTAAAACAAAATGACATTTCAAATATTTTTTATAGCAATGTGAGTAGTATTTTTTTTTTACAACAATTGTCTATCAGTTAAACTATTATAAAGCTACGTAATGATAATCATCTCAGTACAACATTTTAAAATATGTAGTTTAAGTGAAAATATTCTAAAGAAATAAAACACATCATAATTTAAAGTAGTTTTATTTAATGAGTGTCTTGCAATTTTGCAAGTGTAGCAATGAGCAGGCTGTCTTTATACGTAAGTAAATCTAACATACCTAACAAATTTAAATTTATAACAATGTAATTTTAGCATGCTAAAATTTGTAAGTCTATATATCACTCTCTTAACACGTATTCTTATGGCTATCTGCTTTGTCTGTTTCTCTTCTTCAATTGTAAGCTTGAATCCAGAAGAAACCCTGATGTGATCTCAAGAAAATGAACCCTCTTTGAGATATAAACAATCTAAGATGCTTAAACTTCCTATCAGCCCAAATACATGTATAAAATACTACAAGACTTAAAGTAGTATGCATCACAGCTCTGCATAAATAAAACTTATAGTACTGCGTTGTTGATTACATACAGATGACAGTAAAATGTTTGTTTATAAGACAGTGACATCATCAAAATGGTGGACAGCGTTTCTGCGCGGACTTGTCAGATTTAAAATTCAAATGACATTTTAAAGCACTTAAAGATTTCATAAAATAAAAATAAAAATTCCAGTAGGTTATTATTACCAAAGGATCGAATTAAGTCACATTCCAAAAAATGGTGTAATACCGTATTCGCTGTTTAAAAACAAATATAAATGACTATTCATGTGTATTAGCTGTAGGTTTTCATCATTAAATAAATATATATGAGTAGTAGTAGTACAATTCGCCACAATGGCAGACAAAGGATCTTCCATTATATACATATAGCAAATTCTGATGTAAAAATCTTCGTATAACTCACTTAAATTTATAGGCTTTCAACCTATGCCTTTCAATGGAGTTATTGCAAGAACTCGAAAGCCCACATTAGACTACACAGCTTACATTTCTCTCTCTTTCATTTAAAATCACACGTCTTAACCAATGTGTCAAAGAACATATCTGCAAAATTTGTCCCTAAAAGAGATGTCCCTATATTATCGTTAAAAGAACTAGCCCTACAACGTATTTAGTTGCCAATATTGAGGAACCGGAGAAAGTTTTAGGAAAGTTTCACATATCAAAGATTAGTCACCTTCATCAGAGAGACGAACCGCCTTCGTCACCTCGTTTTATAGTACCCAAACGTCCAAGAGGTCGTCCTTGTATGCAAGCTTGTCCTGTTATCTCAGTCCATGAGCGAGGACGTTCTCACGAACTCGAGGGGAAGTGTATAGCATGAACCCCTTCATAATAGCGCGCGAGTAGTATTGGGGCTGGGGGAGACAAGGGGCTCTGATAATAAATGTGGTTTACTTAACTCGTTGTTTGCTTCGAACCCGCCACAGATTTTAATAAACTGCTATGATATATAATACTGTTACGAACTCTTTTGTATATTTGTTTTTTTAATTTATTTTAATTATAAGAGATTGACATTTCTGTTTATTAGTTACCAAATATATGTATTTTCACCATAGTTGGCCAGCGTATTTTTTCAGTATTATATCTAAATTGATACAGTCCCCAACATTTTGGTCCTTCTACCGCGTCTCTTAATAACGATAGTGAATACGCGATCACGAAAAATAACGACCGGTTCCAACCTCCCGTCGGGTGGGGCTCAGGATCCTCGAGCGGCCCATTCGTCGTCGACCAGAAACATCGACGCGTCGCCGAGAAACCACGACGAGCCATCGCCGAGAAATGGACGTCACACCGCGTCGCATTATACAAATGAATCGCACAATACAGGGAGTACTAAAATTTCTATCGCTAAAGCAGTAGCTGAAGCTGAACATATTCGCCGTTTAGCCGATATAGAACGACGGCAAATCGAGTTGAAGGCAGCTGAAGCTAAGTTAGCTTTAGACAAAAAAGCCGCGGAAGCAGAGTTACGGGCTGAGCTTGTCGCTATAAATAAAAGTGGAAGCGGCATTTCACGAAGCCATAGGGTTGAGTCGTGGCTTCAAAGCCATGACAACTTTGATGGGAACTCAGCAATGGGGTCGTTTGACCAGCAGTCCAAGGTTAGCACTCCTGCGCTCGCTGTGCCACCATGCAAGGAAAATCCATTTAATAGTAACTCCTTTTATCTTCCCATTGACGACTATAAAAATAGTATAAATTTAACCAAAGCCCTAGAAGGTTTAACAAACGTATTGTCTAATAAACCGAATTCAGTTAGTGTAAACCTACCCACCTTTGATGGCAGGTCAGCGCCTGAATGGCTTTCTTTTAAACGTATTTTTACTGATACACAAAAATTTTATTCAGCAGGTGAGAACTTGGCACGTAATGCGTTAAAGGGTGCTGCGCGTGAAGCGGTCTACGTCCTTCTGGTCTCCGCGCGTGACCCGCTACAGGTTATAAGCGCGTTAGAAAACAGGTTTGGTTGTCCTGAAAAAATTGTCCTACAGGAAATAAACTCTGTACGAGCTTTACCTAAAGTTAGTACGGAATGTAAGGATCTAGCCGTGTTTGTGTGTCGCGTACAGAATTGTGTGGAAATTATTCGTCTGTTAGATCAACCAGATTACCTACGCTCTCCAGAGTTATTCAACGCACTTATAGGTAAACTAAGACCTTTATTACGTGCCTTATGGATGAATTATGCTGTAAGTTACGATGGTGGACAGAGCAAACTTGAATTGCTTGCCGAATTTTTATCTCGTGAGGTACTATTACAAAATCAATTTGGTATATGTGTCGAAACTTATTTCCCCTGTCAACATTGGATCAACAACCTTTTAGGTCACAGAATTACAGTAGACATGGGAATGACACACAAAAGTATAATAGGATCGGGATAAACAATGCTAGCATTCATTCCAAATGTTCTGCAAACAATTATAATTCTGAAAACGCAAAATCGGTAAAATTTTGCATATTTTGTAAAAATCAACATGACATTGTCAACTGTGATGACTTTTTATCGTTGTCTATAGACAACAGATGGAAATGGGTAAAATTAAACAAGGTTTGTCATCGTTGTTTACAAAAGAGAGCCCATAGGTTTAAATTTTGTAAAAATAAATCCTCATGTGGAAAACAAGGATGTGTATTTAAACATCATCAACTTTTACATAGTAGTGATATACTTAACGTAGTCGCGCATACAGACATAGCCGAGTTGGAACCAGCTTTATCTAGCTTGCCAAATCAGATGACGGAGACGACGAGAAGAGCCAGCGAAGAACCTGTTAAAGAAGAAGCTGCACATAATGCTTCGACTTTTCAACATAATAAAAGCCCTTTTCGTTCCTTATTAAAAATTATTGCTGTGAAAGTTACCGGTCCTACCGCTTCTATGAATATCTTTGCACTGCTAGACGACGGTTGCACTACGACACTGATAGATTCTAATATTTCGAAAACAATAGGTGCTGTAGGTCCTAAAGGCATTGTGAATATTAACTGTATGGGTGGACTATCAAAGTATAGTGAGTTTCACTCGGTAGATTTTTCTATACAAGGTTTGCATTCCTCAGACACATTTCAAATACATGGTGCACACTCAATTGAAAACTTAGACGTTAGTTGTCAAAATGTAGTGTGCAACGAAGAATTAAGTATGTAGAGTCATCTCTTAGATATTATTGATAGTATATGTTATGAAAATGCACAACCTATGATCGTATTAGGCGTTGATAATTATCGTTTACTAGTTCCGATTAACGCTAGAGTAGGTACAATTTCGGAACCGATAGCTATTCAAACAGCTTTATGTTGGGTTGTTTGTGGACCTATATCAAATAGTAATGTTGAGTCACACGAGGTAGTCAGTCATAATATTGAAACTAGCGAAAATTGTACTACCGATGAATTGATCAAAGAATACTTTAAATTAGAATCAATCGGTATATTTTAAAATGACTATCGTGGTAACTCGGATACTCATGCATTAAATATTTTAAACCAAACTGTAAAACGGCTTCCAGATGGTCATTTCGATGCGGGCCTTTGTGGCGGCCAGGTATCAATAACGTGCCAAAGTATTATAAATTAGTACTTCAACGTTTTTTAAGTCTTGAACCAAAAATTAAAAAGGATCACGAATATCGTAAATTATACCGCGAAAACATTCACACTATGATAAATAAAAAGTACGCAGAGATCTGTGAAGACCCGCCTACTGGTATTGTGTGGTACCTCCCTCACTTTGGGGTTACTCATCCCTACAAACCAGGTAAACTGCGTGTAGTACATGACGCCGCGGCTAAGTTTCAAGGTATTAGTTTGAATTCTCTTTTATTACCTGGGCCAGATCTTCTTCAACCATTGTTAGGATTCCTAATGCGTTTTATAGAGCATCCTATTGCCCTAACTGCAGATATTCGCGAAATGTTTCTACAAGTAAAAATTCGAGAACAGGATCGTGATGCTCAAAGATTTTTGTGGCGAGACGACACCACTCAATCAATTAAAGTTTATCGGATGTCATCCATGATTTTTGGAGCATGTTCTAGCCCTTGCAGTGCTCTTTATGTTAAAAAATTAAATGCTGACGAGTTTCATGCGGAGCTTTCAGAAGCAGCACATGCAACTATTTACGATACCTACATGGACGATTATATTGTATCACATGAAAGTGTCGAAAAGACAGCTCGTTTAGCCGCAGATATTGTTGAATTAAATAAACGAGGTGGTTTTGAGATGCGTGGTTGGGTATCTAATAATATTGCTGTTTTGTATTTTCTTCCAAAAGATCTCATATCTGAAAAGTGTTTTATAAAATATAAAGATTCTGTTGAATTGGGAAGTCCAAATGAAACTCAAACAATTCGAATTTTAGGCTTAATTTGGCGTGCTTATGACGATGTTATAACATTTAGCACAGGTATTAAAAACGATATTTTACCAAATTGTATAACAAAGCGCGACATACTTGCTTCACTGATGCGTGTTTATGACTCCTTGGGTATTTTGGGTCCAACAGTTTCTAGAGGACGTATCATGTTTCAAAATCTGTGGCGTAAAAACTTTAAATGGGATGACAAATTACCTCAAACTGAACTTGATCTTTGGAATATATGATTCAAAGATCTAAGTTCGTTAGTCAATTTGGAAATTCCTCGATGTTATAGTTTGAATGAGTCGCTGGTAGTTAAGCGTGAGCTTCATGTCTTCTGTGACGCTAGTAAGTTAGCCTACGCAGCAGAATTGGCGAATAATTTATGCTGATGGAAGCATGAAGACCGCCCTTATTTCTAGTAAAAGTAGCTCCATTAAAACCGACCTCTATTCCTAGATTAGAACTTCAAGGAGCATTAATAGCTAGTAGACTCGCAATTTTCATTACTAAAAGTCACTCATATAACCCTACAGGGCGAATATTTTGGTGTGACTTGTTAAATGTATTGGGGTGGATTCGAAGTGACCCTAGGTCGTATAAACCATTTGTCGCTCATCGTTTAGGCGAAATACTCGAGGCCACACAAGTTAGCGAATGGCGATGGATTTCGAGTGACTGTAATGTTGATGACGATGCTACCCGAATCAATCGTCAATCGTTATGTGCATCATCACGTTGGTTTGTTGATCCTAGTTTTCTACTCACTCCAGAAAGTAGTTGGCCATCATCTCCACCAGTAGATATGGCTGATAGAAACGTCAATCATGACTGTGAGCTTAAATCTTCATGCAATGTAAGTCTTGTTACTTCAGTGTCATCTCCCATGCCTCTCGTAGTTAGCTCGGATAGGCTAAGTTCTTGGTTAAAACTGTAAGAGCGACAGCTAGAGCTAATAAATTTATTGACCTGTTACGGAGGAGAGGCACAAAAAATATCACTGCAGAAGATTTACATAAAGCAGAAGTACATCTGCTAAGGCAGAATCAAATAGATTCGTTTGTAAAAGAAATAGAAAGTTGTTATATTTATAATTGATAGATTGACCCTATGGCGTCACTGTTATTATTATAACCCGGAGGGGGTTATACCTATGGTCGGTGGGGGTTAAATTAAACAATTTGAGCACAGACTACTTCTTCTTTTATTGTCCTTTAAGGAGCTAAGCAAACAAAGTACCACAATATATCCAATTATCCTTATTAAATTATCCTTATAGCTATTATAGCAAAAACAACCAGGTCTTTAATCCTGGTTACTGGCTCCGAAACCGACGGACATCAGTCCGGGAGAATTTTCAAGGCGTGGGGAACCTAGACTATTATTAAATTGTGAAATATACCGAGGGTTCTATCTCTAAATATAAATGTTTCAATGAGTAGATTAGACTTTAGTTAAGCGATAATTTTTGAGCGCCATCCGAGTCACGTGTCTCGGGGATCCGCCTCGACGCTGCATACGGCTGCCAGCGTCGGAGGCCGTGGTAGACGTAGTAGTTACGATGGTGTGAAGAATTTGATTGAAGGGTTGGCCCACTGCTGGCCAACCACGTGGACAGGAGATTGTTCTGTCCGGACCTGACTCCCTGGTATTGATAACAGATTCCAGTGAACGAGGGTAAATTATCGTATGTCACTGTTAGGGGGAAGATGAGAATTTTAAGAGCACATTTATCCTACTTCTAGTTATGCTGTTCCTAATATAACTGTTTAAACTCACCTAAAAACGGGGAAGATGAAGAAGCTTAAACTACGCTCAGGCGTCGCCGCCCTTCAGAAGGCCGACCGCCAGCGTGGAAGAAGATAAAGCTGGCCATGGCTGGAAAGTAAGCAACACCTTAATCCAATTTCGTCCTATTTCCGTACTACCTATCTTTCCAAAGTCCTCGAACACTTAGTTCATCAGCAGCTAAGTGTTTTCCTGAACCGTAATTCCCTTTTGAATCCTCACCAGTCTGGTTTTCGTCCTGGCCACAGCACCACCACAGCCCTTATTAAAATTACAGATGACATCCGGCATGGCATGGACAATGGCTTGCTGACTGTGCTATCGCTGCTCGATTTCAGCAGTGCTTTTAATAATGTTGACTTTGAAGTGCTACTCGGCATCCTACGCTCTATTAACATATCTCCTGAAGTAATCGACTGGTTTCATAGTTACCTGTAAAGACGCCGGCAGCGCATTCGAGTTGATGACGACTATTCGTCGTGGTGTGATCTCTCTGCCGGTGTTCCACAGGGCGGCGTAGTATCTCGTTTATTAATCGCTGTTTTCATAAACTCAATTTTCAATGAACTTACTTCATCCTATCACCTCTATGCAGACGATCTCCAAATTTACACGCAGGCACCGGTTGCTACACTAAATCTAGCAGTCGCAGCGATAAACTCTGACTTTGACCGCCGCATACTGCAATGGAGTAAGTCGAATGGACTTCTTGTGAATCCTGAGAAAACTCAAGTAATTATCATCGGTAGCTCACGGATGCTTTGTAAAGTTCACTGGACCTGTATGCCAAGTTTTCTCTTTGATGGGAAGCTTATCCCTATTAGTGATAAGGTCAAAAATCTTGGAGTTATATTTGATAGTGAGCTGTCCTGGAGACCCCATATAACGGAATTGAGTCGGCGGTTGTTTCTCTCCTCCAGATCACTTTGGCGGCTGAAAAACTTCCTGCCCATCGCCACCAAAATTAGCTTGCAGAGTCGTTACTTTTGCCCATACTTGATTATACCGACGCCAGCTATCTCGATTTGACTCAAGAGCAACTTAATAAACTTGAGCGCCTCCAAAACTTTTCCATAAGGTTCATATTTGGGTTACGCAAGTATGACCACGTTTCTGAATTTCGAAAAAAACTCAAGTGGTTGCCAATTCGTTTTCGCCGGAATACTCACATTCTTTCATTGCTTTATAGTATTTTATTCATCCCTAATACTCCACAGTACCTTAAAGAACGCTTCGAATTTATTTCTTGCTCTCACAATTTACGCCCTTCCACTTATTACTCCTATTCATAATACAACGTTCTTCAATAATTAAGGTTAAGGCTGTCCAACTTTGGAATTCATTGCCTGTTGCTGTCAGACAAGCAAAATCCCTAATAACATTTAAGAACTTAGTCAGGAAATTCTATCTGCAATATAATGATATGTAATTTTATATAATTAGTAGATATTATATTGCATATAGTTATATGTTTATTATGTTTAAATAGTTGCATATTATCACCATATCTTGTATATGTATATAACTTATGTGTATATTTATATATATAGTATAGTTATATATTTATTATTAAAATGTAAGTACATACATACATACATACATACATAACTTCACGCCAGTTCCCTTGCGGGGTAGGCACGAACAACAGAGCGCCATTTAGGCTTATTCTTACATACCTCACTTGCTTCTTTGACATTCATAACTCTTGTAAAATGTAAGTAATCGTACAATAATTATGTATACCACCGTCGCCACTCCTAATCAAAATATTCTTGCCACGGGTTGTCTGGAAGAGATCGCTTTTTAGCGATAAGACCGCCCTTTGTACCCAACTAGACTAATTACAATACAAAAAAAATACAAAAATCTTTGTTACATAGCCAACAACAACATTATTGTGTTACATACAAGTAAAAAGTACAAAAAGACAGAATTGTCCAAAGAAACGCAACCTGTGAAGTCAGGTGGTTGCCAAGACCCCGGACTAGGAACAAACCTGTTTTACAGTTAGCATTGGCAGGCATCCGACTGCAAGAAATTTCTTGTATTTAAAGGCTAATTTGTCACATACAGAGAAAATTCTGAATCCTAAACTAGTAAAACTGTAAAATATTAGGATTCAGATGAAATTATATTTATATTTTGTTATTTATTTAAGTGTTTGCATAGTATAGGGTGTGTGTGTACGTGTGGGGTATGTGTGCCTGTATGTGTGTGGGTGTGTGTGTACACATGGGTGTGAGTGTGTTACGATAATTACAGAGTGTATGGTACCAAGAGTAGAGACCGTCAATCTAATCAAACAAATAGTGGGTACACGTATATTAAATATTAAATAAATACTTGTATCAAAATTGCTCATTCAATAATAAGCCGTTCTGTATTGTTATAACTAAGGGAGTGGAACCATTTAATTAATTTATTCTTTACTTCATACCTTTTGAGCGAATATATTTTTAAATGTCTGTTAATTTTATTGTAGAGATAGCCGTGTAAGAACTTGAAGTGGCGTTTAGCAAATGATGTCCTACAGGATACTGTAGGACAAACCCTATCGTGGCGTCGTTTTCGGGAATATATGGTAGGATCGTAATTAACTTTACAATGCGTTCTTATAATGACATATAGAATATATAATTGTCTTACAGATAGAAGATTTGCGTCTTGATACAGCTGGTGAGTGGAGTAACGGAAAGGTTTTATGTATAAAACTTTTAGAACAGCTCTTTGGGCTCGTTCAATTTTTAAAAGATGAGTTTTGCAGGCTCCTCCCCAAGAAGTTATGCAATAGGTTACCAAAGATTCGCATAAAGCAAAATAGGTCATTCTTATAATATGTGGGTCTGCAACATTTCTTAATTTTTTGAAAACGTAAATAAGTTTCCTAATACGGCTTGTAAGGGTATTAATATGCTGATTCCATTTAAGGTTGCTGGTAATATGAATTCCTAAATATTTTATTTGTGATGTGCTAGATAAAGTTGGGCAGTTACAGTTAGAAGTAGGATTAATACAGGAATGAGCTCTGATATGAAAATCATTGGATGGTAAAGAGGTAGAACTAATTTAAAAAGGGATAAAGAAAGTTTTGGACATATTTAAGGTAAGGCGATTAAAAGACAACCAATGCATAATATGGGTGAAGGCTAGTTCAGCATTCTTTTTAGTTTCAGTCCAGGTCGTGCCACGAATGAGAATTGCAGTGTCGTCTGCGTAAGTGATAATTCTACAATTGGGTAAGTTTAAAAGACACAGGTCATTTATATATACATTAAACAAGGTTGGGCCGAGTATGCTTCCCTGAGGTACGCCGATAACAAGACTTTCAGCATCACTTAAGACATCAGAGATTTTTACAACTTGACTGCGTTTTGATAAATAATCTTTAAAAATCTCTAATGCTAATCCTCTAACACCCAATCTTTCTAACTTGGTCAAAAGTATTGAGATTGTGACGGTATCAAATGCCTTGGATAAGTCAAGGAATATACCAAGGCATTTATTCCCTTGGTCAAGATTTTCGACTATATGATTGACTAAGGAAGTAACGGCATCATTAGTAGATCTGGCACGTCTAAAACCATGCTGGTTAGCAGCAAGGAGGTTTTTTGTCTCGAGATAATTGACTAGACGAACGTTAAGGACCTTCTCAAGAATCTTTGACATGACTGGGAGAACTGATATCGGTCGATAGTTATTGACTGAAGCCGGATCCCCGCTTTTGAAAATTGGGTGAACAACTGCTTTTTTATAAACATTAGGAAAAAAACCTTTAGCGAGAGATATATTACAGATATGGGTTACAATAGGTGATATAACATCAACTGCGGACTTTAAGACAGACGTATAAATATTATCCCAACCAGCAGCGCAATCATTTCGAAGATTCATAATTATGGTTTTAATTTCATCAGGGTCTGTAGGTAGTATAACAAATGAGCTGGATGGTGGAGTATTAGAGTTGAATTCTGGTTGTTGTAAATGATTAAATTTAGAAGCTAAATCTTGGCCAATGTTCACGAAAAAACGATTGACTGTGTTTACAGATTCAGTGGGGGTAGCATTTAATTTTAATAATGAGTTTGATGACGAAGATGTACTAGTAGTAAGATTTGATGCATTTTTAATGATTTTCCAGACAGCTTTGCTATTTTTCGCTTTTTCAAGTGATGAATTTAGATGTGTTCTTTTAAGATTTTTAAGGATTTTGTTTAAGAAATTTCTATAGCGTAAGTAACTGATTCGTAATATATTGTTATTGGGGTCTCTTTTAAGTTTAAGGTGCATTGCATCTCGGTTTCGTATACAACGGAGTAACCCAGGTGTTATCCAAGGTTTAATGATTAGTCTAGACCGAGGGACATTAGAGGTGTTTGTGTGTGATTTTATTATACGTGTAATGTTATCAATAAGCATATCTGCAGCTTCATTGGGATCTGGAGTTGCGGTAATGGGGGAGAAATCTGTTTGAAGAATTATATTGGTTATCGCATTAAAATTTATTTTAGTTCTTACTGCTGGTGGTATTAGTATATTAGTTTTTGTAAGTAGGGCACGTAAATTTGGACAGTGATCTGTGATGAATGATTGGATCACAATAGTGGTTGCCTCACTGTTTGATCTTAGAAAAACATGGTCGAGACAATTTGCTTCTCTTGTGGGATAGGTATGAGCTGGTAATAAACCATGAAGTGACATCATATTTAAATAGTCATCAGAACGGCGGTCATAATTATTTTCTTTAATGTCAATATTGAGATCTCCCAAAATACAGACGCTATTGTAGGAACTTAGTGATAGCAGTAACTTATCTAAACTATACAAAAAAGAGTCAATATTATACACAGAGGGAGATCTATAAATCGCTACCACCGCCATTTCGTTATTGATTTTACATATTAAACAGTTAGAATCTTTGAAATATTTTGGTTCCGATATTATATAATTAATATGCTTTTTAACGTAAATTACGATACCGTTATTCTGTCTGACGTGAGAGGTTGTAGAATGAGTATAATAACCTTCTAGGCGCGGAAGAGGCGTAGACTTCAATAACCAACACTCGGACAGTAGGATAATATCACAATGTAATTTTAAGAGATGTAACATAGCCTTAAATTCATCAAAAATTTTATTGATACTGCGAATGTTTAAGTGAATAATTAAGAGTTTAATTTTCCCATTTATATATTTGTAGCATTGGTCCGGCGGGCATACATACGCTTTTGAAACATATATTGCCTCCAATTCAGATGATAATTCTTTCAAGTCCGTCATAGTGTGTTAATAACAGAGAAAGAAATATAATATTTTCAGAGGCACAAAATAAGTTTCAAAATTGTGTCTATGACTTCACAAAAACTACCACTAAGTACCAACTGTAAATAGATATTCAAACTGTAATTAAGGATTTGTGTTGTTTGTTTAGGATAATTAATACTAGTTCGTAAGTTTTTCTGTAATGGTGTACAATAAAGTGTTATCTACCTATCTATCTATCTAAGAATGGTCAACTGCTATCAAGAAAAAACAAGTTCTTGCATCTTAGCCCTACTATTGCAGAAGATCACCTTCTAAGGCTCAAGGGCAGAATTGATCGCACACCTCATGTTGCCCAAGAAACCAAACGACCGATAATCTTGGATTCGAGGAATAAAACTGTTAAACTTTTTTTTTTTTTCTTTTTTTTATTGCAGGAGTTCAGCAGACAGGCAGACGGCCCACACGACGGTTACCATCGCCTATGGACATTTGCAACATCAAATGTGCTACAAATGCGCTGCTGCTCTCTTAAGGGAGACTGGAACCTGGTCACTAATGCCGGAACACAACACAAGGTTGTTATGGTGGCATACTCTAGACCAGGGGTGGTCGCCATCCAGTCGAGCAAATATTGCTCTGAGCGAAACTGCTTATCGCTCATTATCATACAAAGGCTGCACATGGAAACACTGATATGGTAGTCACCGAATTGAGGCAATTATTTCGTCGACTATTGAGAAAGCTGGTGCCTCTTCCCATTTGAAGAATAATGGGAGAATGTTACGAACTCTTTCGTATATTTGTTTTTTAAATTTATTTTAATTATAAGAGAATGACATTTCTGTTTATTAATTACCAAATATATGTATTTTCACCATCGTTGTCCAGCTTATTTTTTCAGTATTATATCTAAATTCATACAGTCCCTAACAAATACTTTTGGGTTATTTAAATTTAATGTACATTAAACAACGTAAAAATTAATTAGATATATGCATATCATAAAAAGCGCAAAATTTTGCGCTGGAAATTGTTTAATAAAAATGGGAGCTGGGTTGCCCTTACAAGCGCTATATCTGGCTCCAAAAGCGCTAAAGTAGCAGCCCTGATGAGCCGAGCGCCGGGGAAGTCCCATAAACGAGAAAATGAGCGAGAGAGCGAGCGAGGATATACCTCGTCCTCCGACGACCTCGTCCCTCTACATCGCGTTCTGCGCATCGGTAAATGTGATGTTCCGAGCCGCCATTAAGTTTGCATCGAACTATACCAAAATGAACATAACGACGAAAATAGCAAAAATGACAAAAAAAAAACAAAACCTATCCTACTTTCTGGGATGACCTTTACATAAATCTATCCCTTTTTTGGGATGAAAAGCATCCTACGTCCATCCTAGATATTGAACTTACATATATACAGCAATTTTTTTCAGCCAAATCGGTCGAATCGTTTTTTCCTTGAAAGCATAACAGACACTATTTGTTTAAAATATCTAATCTAAATATATTTTTATCCCGGAAACTAGCCCATTTTTCGGGATAAAAAGTATCCTATGTCCATCCAAATATTGTATACTGAGCCAAATCGGTTCAGTAGTATTTCAGTGAAAGCACAATAAATAGACAGAGAGACAGAGTTAATTTCGCATTTATAATATTAATAATAAGTATTTGCTCGTATAAAGTTATAACAATATGTTGCTACATAATGATGCAGTTGAATAGTAATAAGCAAAGGTCAGAGGTAGCTGTAACTGGTTCCGTCAGTCATCTTTTTTAAAGGATGACCTTTAATAATAATATTTTAAAGACTTATTTATTTAAACAATCAACAGGTGCCAAGATATTAGCTTCTAAAACAGTGAAAATCAGGGATAACATTTATAAATTCTGAACTGTGAAAAAGTGGAACATCCTGAGAAGATAACATATGTATAAATTATAGAAAGTTCCATTAAATTAAATTATAAAGCTCCATTGACAGAACTTCAGTTGTAAATTAAGCTTCGATATGCAGGTGGCTGGTTGGGGTCTCAAGACCCAAGAGGGCGAAGTATCTCAGGTGTTGAAGGCGGTGTTCCTCCCTATTGTGGACTTGGAGAAATGTAGCAACGAAAGCCCGTACGCGTTCAAGCCGTACATCAATTCAGACAAGATATGCGGAGGATATACTAATGGTAGGTGTATGAACGTAATGTATAACACCAGCAGAATGTACTGCTTGGACCGGTTTAGCACTCCCAGCTTCTAGGAGGCAAGTTTTGCCTTGCCTTTAACATGGCCCCTGAACTGCACATCGGTGGTAAGGGTAGTTCCTTGGAACTGAAGCGCTTACTCGAATGGAGTTTTATCGGCAGAGAATACGCAGACCTGCGTCTTTGTGGGGTGCAATGGACAATGTTTTGTCTCCCCCATTCAGCAGAGTCTCTATCTAAGGAGTACTCTATTTCAGACACAAGTCCAACCCGACTTTCCTCCACAAATAATCGACGGACGTTTGCAGAGTAGTGCGCATCGCCAGTGCTGCCATCCGCATAGCAATGTTACGTTATAGTATAATCATTGAAGAACCTATATGAACCAGAAAGAGCTAACAGTATCTGTTATGTATGTACTATGCGCTTGTCATTAGGCTAAGATTATTCTAAAAATAAACCAGTGCATTACAAGCTCGAGTTTGACTCACACGCGCCCGCTCTGTAGTTATCAGTGGCGACGCGTTACCCACATATTCGGCATTAAGGAAAAAAATGTTCGGTCTGGCTTCAACTATTGGAGTTTTATCCAGTTTTGACCATCATGGACAAGACTGGAAGACTTATAAAAGTCGGTTGGAGCAGTGGTTCATCGCGAACAACCTGGATGAAGAGTCGGACAAGGCAGGAGTCAAAAGGAAGGCAGTGTTACTCAGCGCACTCTCAGAGAGCACGTACCAACTGGCCAGCAATTTAGTATTACCAGATGACCTGGTAACACAAAATTATAGCAGCATAGTGGGAAAATTAACGGAGCATTTTACGACCAGACGATGCGGCTTTGCGGAAAGGCATAAGTTTTACGAAGCCATACAATTAAATGGGGAAACCCACTCGCAATGGGCTGCTCGACTGAGAGGACTGGCTGCTTACTGCGGTTTTAAAAACATTGAAGATGCCCTTCTAGACAAGTTTGTCATGGGAATGTTACCAGGTCCCGAGAAGGAGAAACTGTTTGTGCAGGAGATCGGCGAGCTGACCCTAGGGAAGGCTGTGAACCTGGCGGAAGAAGTTCGCTGTGCACGCACCGCTGCTGCGGCAGGATCTGCGTCGACAGCCGACGGCGTGTATAAAATGGATCGCGGAAGATCGGTTGGGGTCGGTAGGAAAGTCCCACCAGTCGGTAACAAGTGTTCAGTGTGCGGTTATAAAAATCATACGGCTAAAGAGTGTCGGTTTTCTAATTATAAATGTAAAAAGTGTAATCGTAAAGGTCATCTACGGAAAATGTGTCCCGGTAACCCGCGAGTGAGGTACCTGGAGGAAGGTAACGGCGATGACGGTAAGTTTTTGCACAATATTAGGTGCCCCGACGGGGAGCCGTTAGTTGAGTCGGTGTGTCTAGGTGGTAGGAATTTAAAATGTGAAATTGATAGCGGTTCTCCGATATCCGTAATATCTGAGAAAACTTATAAAAATAATTTCTCAAATGTTCCATTATCACCACCCTCGAAGCGGCTTTTTTCTTACGATGGCGCTAACATGTCCGTTTTGGGAACGATTACCGTAACAGTTCAATACTTAAGTCGCACAGCCCCACTGTGTATTTGTCATAAAAGATGGGGGTCGCCCCTTATTGGGGCGAGATTTCATGCGAGTATTTAAGTTACGTCTAATCTCAATACTTGCTTATTGTAAGAGCAATGAAGAAGTTTTGTCGGAGTTAATAAAATTATATCCAAAATTATTCTCAAATCAATTAGGCTGTTTTAAAAAATATGAAATAGATTTGCCGTTGAAGTCAGACGCCAAACCGGTTTTTATGAAGTCGCGACCCGTACCATACGCCTTAAAAGAAAAAATTAACGCCGAATTGCATCGGTTGGAGTCGTTAGGCATCTTGGTACCGGTCAAACATTCCGATTACGCATCACCGATAGTGCCCGTACTAAAAAGTGACGGTAGTGTTCGAATCTGTGCCGATTATTCACAAACAATTAACAAACAACTTTTTGTAGAAAAATATCCCCTACCATCGGTTCAAGATTTATTTACTAAACTTCACCACGGAATCCAGTACAGTAAATTAGATCTGTCGATGGCGTATAATCAATTTAAAATCAATGTCCCTTCACAGAAGTTAACATGTATTAATACGCCTCGCGGTCTATTTAATTATACACGGCTAGTATTTGGGTTGTCGAGCGCTCCGGCTATTTTTCAACGAGCGATCGAGTCTATAGTAGGGGACATGGACGGCGTGTTTTGTTTCTTGGACGATTTGATTTTAACAGATGTTAGTAAAGACGGTCATGAGCAGAAAGTTAACGAAGTCTTGCGTCGTCTCCAGGAGGCCGGCCTCACCCTACACAAGGATAAATGTGCGTTTTTTCAAGATCAAGTGACGTACTTAGGTTATGTTATCGACAAAAACGGTATCAGGAAAAATCCAGACAATGTTTCAGCCATTTTAGAGGCCCCTATTCCTAAAAATGTACAAGAACTACAATCCTTTTTAGGTCTTACAAACTATTATAGGAATTTTATTGCAAATGCATCCTCCATATTAAGTCCCTTGCATTTTTTATTACAAAAGGGAGTTAAATGGAACTGGAATTACGAGCAGGATAAAGCGTTCGAAAAAATAAAAAATCAAATGGCTTCCGATCAGGTTTTGGCACATTTTAATAGCCAAGCAAAGGTAATTTTAACTGTGGACGCGTCTCCGGTCGGGTTAGGGTCCATTCTGTCACAAGTGGACAGCGACGGCGTCGAAAGGCCCGTGTCATACGCGTCGCGATCACTCACGCCGGCAGAGAGGAAGTATGCCCAAATACAGAAGGAGGCAACCGCTATTATATTTGGGGTTAGGAAGTTCCATCAATTTCTGTACGGCAGGTCAGATCCTTTCATATTAAGGACAGATCATAAACCGCTTACAGCGATTTTTAAGCCGGGCCGGGGCATACCAGAGGTTACTGCAAATCGGTTACAGCGGTATGCCATATTATTGAGCGCCTATAATTACGTTATAGAATATGTAAATAGCGCAGCGAACACAGCTGATTTCTTATCACGAGCGATACCGGTTCATAAATCAGTAGGGGGGGGCGCGAGCGACCATGATGCAGCAGCGTATGTAAATTTCGTAGTCGAAGGATGCTTGCCTGTTACGCTGCAGGACGTACATTTGGAAACAGCTAGGGACCCGACACTGAAAAAAGTTTCAGATTTTGTATTAAAAGGATGGCCGCGTAAAATATCAGATCCGACACTTAAACCGTTTCATCTTTGCAAAAATGAGATTGCATTAGAAAATGGAGTCCTGATGCGCGGTTACAAGGTTATAATCCCACATGCCTTACGGAAGAAGGTATTAGAAGAACTGCACAGTTCCCATTTCGGAGTTGTAAAAATGAAATCCGAAGCCCGATCTAGGTTTTGGTTCCCGGGCATCGATGCGGAATTAGAAAAGCTCGTAGGGGCGTGCGCTGTGTGCGTGCAGCTAAAGCCCGCCCCACCACGAACTCACCTTGCGCCGTGGCCGTACCCGCCATATGCATTCCATAGGATACATATCGACTTTTTTGGTCCAATTAATTACCTACCTATTTAATAGTAGTCGATGCATTTTCGAAATGGGTGGAATGCTATGACATGAAAGGCAATTTAACTGCTAAAGCTGTTATTGCGAAGCTGTGCGACTTCATGTCACGTTACGGTATGCCAGAAATTATGGTGAGTGATAATGGAACTTCGTTTGCTTCAAAAGAGATGTCTGAATTTTGTAAATTAAATTATATAAAACAATTGTTTTCCCCGGTATATCATCCCGCGAGTAATGGTCAATCTGAATCATTCGTAAAAATTATAAAAAAAGGAATCAAGTCGATTCTATTATCAGAGCGCAAAGCAAACGATCTACACATGCACTTATGTAAATTCCTTTTCGACTATCGGAACTCTAAAAATAGTACCACAGAGACATCACCGGCACAGTTAATTTTTGGTCATAACTTGCGTTCGCGATTGGACTTAATCGTCCCTCACAATTCGCCATCGTCATCGGAATTATCTTCCCGGGTTGACCGTAAACAGTCTTTACAAGCGGAGTACTATGGAGGAGTGAACAATAAACATTTTTTGGTCGATGACTTGGTCTGGGTAAAAGAGTACGTAAACAAAAATAAGCATTCTTGGTCCAAGGGTAGAATAATGCGAAGAACAGGGAAAGTAACTTACGAAGTTCAGCTCATAAACCAAGATAAAGTGGTACAAAGACATAGAAACCAGTTATATATTTTCAAAGGGGAGAGGTCTCCACAGGAACATCGCAGCCCTGTGATAGAATGGGAAAAGGAAGCTTCGAAGGCAGCTGTCGTCGAAGCTGGCGATAGGTCTACAGTGGAAGAGGCAGAGGTGGAAGTGATTCAAAATGAATCCAAAGTTCCACAGAGTACCGCTAGTCCTGAGCGGCGTGTTTCCACTTCTAGCCCACAGAGCCCGGAACAAAGACCACCACGCGTAGACGAACCAGTAGTCGAGCCGAGCAGTGCCCAGCCTACTACCCTTGATCTCAGACCAGTTGAATCCGGCATTTCAAGGGAACGTTCACGGAGAGATAGACCTCCTGTAGACTGACTATAGGAAATACTTTTAGGGGAGGAGTGTTATGTATGTGCGATGCGCTTGTCATTAGGCTAAGATTATTCTAAAAATAAACCAGTGCATTACAAGCTCGAGTTTGACTCACACGCGCCCGCTCTGTAGTTATCAGTATCCTACAAGTTTTTATAAATATACGATGAGATAAGCAAATATTGCAGGGACGACAGTGTGCAAGGGCGACAGCGGTGGCGGCCTGAAGTACTACAGAGTCGAGAACGGAGTATACAAACACTACTTGCAAAGAGTCGTGTCCACCGCCCCCAACTACGGCCTCCACCAGTGCAACGCGTTCACTTGGGCCACATTCACCAGTGTCGTAAAGCATATTGTATTAATTTATTCAAACACTAAGCTGTGCCCGTCGTGTGCGACGTCGTCCGCGTGGTATAGTTAAAAAAAAACCCCGATTTTGAAACATTCTTCATTGGTGCTCCGCTCCTATTGGTCTTAGTGTGATAATATATAGCCTATAGCCTTCCTCGATAAATGGACTATCTAACACTGAAATAATTTTTCAAATCAGACCAGTAATTCCTGAGATCAGCGCGTTCAATCAAACAAACAAACTCTTCAGCTATATATTCTATACATCAGATCACAACCAACAAATGGCTTGCGTCCGGCTGCAGGCAGCTGTCACAGAGCTAGGCGAATGGTTTCACAAATGGAGGATACAGGTAAACCCGGAGAAAAGCGCAGCAATGTTCTTTTCCCCGGGCACGCTTCGCTCCCCCAAACGCGCTAGCCTTCGCCTAAAAACCATTTCGCTCTACGACCAACAAATCCCCTGGGCAAAGTACACCAAATATCTTGGTGTCACCCTAGATCGGAACTTGCGCTTCAACGAGCATATCACTATAGTCTGAAATAGAGCGCGATTTGTGATGGGTCGTTTAGTACCCATGATAGACAAACGAATCAAAATGTCCCTCAGACACAAGCTTACTCTGTATAAAACATGCATCCGCCCGATCATGACATACGCGAGTGTGGTATTCGGCCATGCCAAGCCTGCCCTATTAGATAAACTGCAAATTGTGCAGAATAAATTCATGCGCAGAGCCGTCGGTGCTCCCCTCTATATGCATAACGTCGACCTCCACCGCGATCTGGAGCTTCCCTCCATCAAAAACTACATTACGTCGCTCTCGCGTAAGTATTTCGATCTCGCGCCGCATCATCGAAATCCGCTCGTCGTGTCCGCGTCCGATTATAAGCCTCGGCGAAAGGCTCTCGTACGACGACCGCGTAACGTCCTCACGGACAGGGTCGACGTTATCACAAAACGGCTGGCCCGGATCAGCCCGCCCGCGGTTAGGACGGCAGGCTGGCAGGCACGGACAGACAGACACAGACGGCGGCGTCTCAGGCGCCGCCAATCAAGATCTCTCCACGGCCCTGCGAGGGACGTTAGGAGACATAGCCCCCCCACAGGGTAGACTAGGCGTGTTGCTGGGAAGTTTCTTTCGCCGTTTCTTCTCTCCCAGCCATAACACGTTACGAAACGGCAGTAAGATAGCGTAGGCCACCGCGAACCGCCGATCCCGGCCCGCCGGGATCCTTCCCCTCGGGCTTTATATTACCCGTCACCCGTTTTCAATTAGTGCTTTGTGTCGCCCTATGGTGGGCATCATTAAATTCATCCCCCTCTCATGGCAACAGTCCAGCCGAGGTAAAACTCCTTAGGGAGCTCCCTCGAGCAAGTTGCCCCCCCGGGCTCGAGCGCCTTCGCTTCGCGAAGGCACTCGCCCCAAAAACCCCGGTAAAGTTGTAAGGTCTTCGGACCAACAACATAAAGTCAAGTCCAATAAAAAAAAAATTGATTAGATTAAGATTTCTATTAATCAAAGTCATCATCCATGCAATCGATGCATCTTTGCCAATACAGTGGCAGCGTATTGGGTTAAACTTTACAATAGTGGTCACTGAATTTTAAGTAGTGGGGGGGGGCGGAGGAGGAAGAGGGGAGGAGTACTTCTCCCTTCTGCAACCCCCATTTCTAGGGGACATTTAGTTTTTGAGATATGATTTTTTTATAAACATTACTAATTTCTTTCAAAATGGTGTACTTATTTCTTATGTCTAAAGATGAGAAATGTTGAAGAGAGGTAGTGGTCAATGTAAAAAAACATTTAAAACAGTCTAAAAACGCAGACTAAAGCCCACAAGCCGAGCGAGTGAATCGAGTGTGCCATGACAGCGGTCAGCAAATGTCACAACCGATTTGTAACCATCATTTAAATAGATGTCAATGAATAAATGGTGACCAGTCGGTTCGCTTTGGTCTAAAGACTAACCCAACCTAACCAACTTACCGTTTTAATCACTGGTTGCGACTTTCGATCACCCCTCACAACCTTAGTGGCTATAAACTGTAAGGATATCCTTAACTCAAATCACCATTAATTTACCTCCCGTTTATCTATATCAGACCCAAAACTTAAGATAGAGGATTTCGCCAAAATCCAAAGTCCAGTGAGAAAGCCAGTTAACATAAAAATAATCAATATAACCGAAACAGCGCAAGTCGTCGAAAAATCCATAATAAAACACAAAATACATTCATATAACTAAAAGAGAAATGGAATAAAAAAGGCGGGAAATAGAGTATAGCAAATTATACATCATTTTTTTTTAAATGAAAACAAATCGTTTAAAAACATACTACTAAAACATACATACATACATACATACATAACTTCACGCCAGTTCCCTTGCGGGGTAGGCACGAACAACAGAGTGCCATTTAGGCCTATTCTTACACCTCACTTGCCTCTTTGACATTCATAACTACTAAAACAGACTCGCAATATATGAGCAAAAAAAAACCATTTTCGTATTTAATCGATATTATTGACATATCGAAGGGTTATTTTTTTTATGCCTATTATCGTCGTCAAGTAAAAAAAAAAGTGACAGTACTGCGATTTATTATTATGAACGTTAAAATTATAATAACTAATTAAAAACTCGTTTACTAAATTAAAAAACAGTTTTAGTGTTTATATATATCAGGTGTAAGTGTATTCCTAAACACAAATCAAACTTTTTTTCAACAAAAGTGACATAACTTTGTTTATCAATCGTATTTTTGTTTTTCCCATTATTCGTTCAAAACTTGTTGTTGGACCCTAAAAACATGTTTCCTAGCCCAAATAACAAGTTTAGTGTCTATATATAAGGCGTATGTATACCCCTAAACTTAATTTCCGTTAATCTGATGACACTCTGTGCAAAAGTTTAGCCGCGTATTGACACCCTTCTTGAAGAAATCAGCTGAATCGGAGGCAACAAATTATTCAAAGACATTCATGTACTGCCTCTCGGGTATTGAATTTTTTTCCCGCCAAGAAGTTACTGATATTACAAAAAAATGTGCTTATTTATCCTGTGTATTATATCTGTTATGTAAGTATCCTATTTTGTTTTATTTCCTACACTTTTGTATCTACGCGATAATATTCCTTAACTTCTCCTCTTCTATTGTTATACACAATCCTATGTTTTATGCTAATTCCTAAGTTATTACAAATTGTATATGCTATTTGATACTCATTAATATAAAGTTTGTATTCTATATTGATAATATACTTTTTTTTTATTGCAGGAGTTCAGCAGACAGGCAGACGGCCCACTTGATGGAAAGCGGTTACCATCGCCTATGGACATTTGCAACACCAAAGGTGCAACAAATGCGCTGCTGCTCTCTTATAGGAGACTGAAACCTGGTCACTAATGCCGGAACACAACACAAGGTTGCTATGGCGGCATACTCTAGACCAGGGGTGGTCGCCATTCAGTCGAGAAAATACCCTACCACCTGGCTGTGGGTTGTTTAGTCGCCTCCTACGACAGACCGCCAGGCCGCAGGAAATTGTATTCTTTCTCCGTTCCTGCACGGATAAAATACAAGACTTAGCTTATTTATCTTTATTGCGATTTATTACCCTGTTGGCGCCACTTATTTCCCAATTAGCAATTGTGCCTTGGGTTTATAGCATCTTGCAACCCCGCATGTTGCCGCCACTCGCGTTGCGCGTGGGCCAGTACGTTGTCAAACGCCACGCTACCGCGACGCACACAAGATAGTATCGCATCCGCCTTTAGTTATAAAGGCGGATGCGATGCAAGCTAGTTTAGCTATCGAAGATTTCCGCGTCCAGTTAGTCTACTAGAACATTCGCCTTAACAAATATATATACTTAAGTAGTCAGTGTATCTGCGTCCCTTGCGCCCAGGTGCTCGTGTAGAAGGACCTTGCCTCCTGTATCGCTACGTGATAAGCAGCGGCAGACCCCCTGAACCAGCGTTGTCGTGGGCTGGTGGCTGAAGGTACGTGAGGTAAATGCAAGATTCTATATTCTCCATGCACCAGTTCTAATTGGGGATAAGGGATGGCCATATATTGAGCACATAACCCCCCTTTTTTATACAGGAGAAATCGCTTTGAGGGGGAAAGGTCGCGGCCCGTGTGTGGGATTCCCCAGGTCAGGGTGACATTAGCACCCCACGTGGGAGATGTGAGATGCTATTGCCACGCCGCGATTAGGGATACCCACTAAAACCCCTGTCCGATCCCGAGCTTCCTTTGTCCGGGCTGTGGGCGCGCTCGTGCATTCATCACCAGCCCGGACGGACGGCGGCCGACCCCTTTGCGGGCTGACCTCACCATTTTAGTCGGAGGTCTGGGTCTCTCCGGTTCCTCAGTTTCACCGCGAGGTGAGAGACTCCGGCCTTCATGTGCGGGCGGGTCCGGTTTCCCCGCCGATCACCCCCGCACGGCCGAAGCCTACGGCGGCTGGAGGTTGCGGACCGAGGACCTACCCGCGGAGATTGCCTAACTGCGTCTTCAACCCTATTTACTATTTTTACGCAGTACGCTATAACATCCTCGTAGTACTTTTTTGACAACAGTTCTGCTATTTCACCGTGCCGGACTTCAACTATAATTCTGCTTTCTAATACTTATCGCTCGCGGGCGTACATCGGACAGTAATAAAGTAAATCCGCTACCGTCTCCAAGCTCGCGTTATCACAGAAGCACGAAGGGTTCTCCTTCAACCCGAACCGGTTCAGGTATTCGGAACACCCTCCGTGCCCTGTAAATAATTATGTATGCACGCCAGTGATACCTGTACGCCTCATCTGTTTGAGTGCACCCGTGACATCAGGCAAGAAGAGCTTGGTAACCGACGCCGACGACGAGTTTGTGTTTGTGACGCAGGAGGAAAGAAAACATAGAAAAGCCACAAGAAGGAAAGATTTTAAAAATTAAGTAATGCCATCTCTGAATGTTGTAAAGCACACTTACACATATCAGGCTGTTGAAATTTTCGACAAACTACCTACTGACCTAAAGTTGAATATATACATAAAGGAATCTTTAAAGCATTTCTTCTCAAACAAGCGTATTATTCAGTTGACGATTATTTTGTTCTTAAATGTTAATATTGTTACGAGTGCGATACTCAAATTAAAAATGCCGTTAGAATTACTATAGAGTTTATTAGAACTATACATACACGTATAACACAGGTACAAATGTAACCGAACACAACAAGTCCAAACGTAATGCAGAAAGTCGTAATTCAATAAAACGCGCAAAGTTCATCACTTATTAGATTCCCGATTGTAGTACACACGTCTCGCTTTGCTAGTGGTTATCGCTCGACTGACCTCCCCCCTCTATCAGCTCATCGTTTTATACTGCGCAACTGCAATGTCCCCGTATCTAAGTCGACTTAATCCGACACATCTGGCTAATGACTGCCATAAAATATTACAATACAACAATAGGCCGTATGCCAATAGGTAAACAAAAGAAGACGGTCATAAAAGAATTCCAATGTTATTAGTTCAAATGCTGACGGGTAATAAATGTGCTTTGTTTCAGATATGCAGGTGGATTTTGTTTTTGTCGGGGCCTGCATTGTAGCAATATGAATATATAAAAATACTTTGCTATTGACATATTTTGTAAAATTAATAATATTTATTGTAAAGGGGTTTGGGTAAATTTGTTCGGAGGTTGGCATGATTTTTTTATGAGCGGCCACTTTTTTAGCTATTGCTATTTAGTAGTTCTATTCTTGAGATAATTCTCTTCTTCAGCCAGAAGGCCCAGCTCGCCGTACACAACGCGGTGCTGGTACCTACGCTCGCGTATGGATGCGAGAGTTGGGTATGGAAGAGAGAGCATGAAAGTAGAGTAAACGCGGTCGAGATGCGAGCACTGCGCAAAATCTGCGGAGTGACGCTCGCTGACCGAGTTCGTAATACCGAAGTAAGAAAGAGAGTTGGTCTGAAAGAGAGTGTCGGGGTGAAGGTAAGGAAAGGAATGCTCCGGTGGTTCGGGCATGTGGAAAGAATGCATGATGAAAGAATGACTAAACAGATATACAATGCAAAAGTGGATGGATGCAGAAGTCGTGGAAGGCCACGACACACCTTCCATGATCAAATTGATCGTGTACTAGCAGAAGGTGATGTCAGGAGCCTTAAGAACAGACGAGTGTGCATGACAAGAGTTATGAATGTCAAAGAGGCAAGTGAGGTGTGTAAGAATAAGCCTAAATGGCACTCTGTTGTTCGTGCCTACCCCGCAAGGGAACTGGCGTGAAGTTATGTATGTATGTATGTATGTATGTATGTATGTATTCTTGAGATACAAGACTATTAAAAAAACTTGGTCCTAAGTTACATCGGAGCCGAGCTATTTAAGTTCAAAATCGTGCTGCGTGAACTTAAGGTACCGTAAAACGTGGTTAATAGAAGTCATGGGGTGATTAGTCACATTGGGGTTTGGGTAAAAGTGGCTTGACTTTTTAAGTTTGCGGCCAGCGATTACATTTATACAGTAGATAGTATACAGTAATAAAATCACTTTTTGTTTTAACGTTTTTGTCTAACATACATCAGAGCCGAAATATGTGAAAAAAATAGAATCAATAAAAACATACATTATTTTTTATTTGACTTTGTGTTTTCATGCACAAAACTGTTTAATCTGCAGTTTGTTCGTTAGTAGTATTGTTCGCGATCGGACGCCGCATGAGTACCGAGCGCATCGACCAATTACAACGTACCATTCGGCGGCAGACATTGTGCCTGTCACTCGCCGTTTGGCTTTTGAGTTAAGTGCACGCGTGTTTAATCTTGTAAACTTGTTGTTTACCTGTGTTTAACATCAACGACCTCGCTTTTCTTTCTGGACTCTGTGACTTATAATACTTCTCTTGTTGCCTGGAATTCTGAACTGGACCGCTTAACTTTAATCCCCAGTGATCTGAATTTTGAACATGGATGAAGTTAATATTAGTGTTTCTACATGTATCAGTTGTCGAAGAAGTTCAAAACCGAATTGGTGGTACTTGTCGGAGGACAATAACTTTAAAAGTTGAATTTATGCAGAATCACTCTTTTTGATACCATATTGTGCTGAAGTTAATAACATATACCAGGTGAGTCATTCATTATTTACTATTCCTAAAGATATTATGCTAAGTGCATCCAGTGTTATTTGTTACATAACTATGATTTTGAGACCTGTGTCAGTATATTTGAGTTGGGTGGTGGTTTTTTTCACTACAAAACAACAAACAATAAGACATCCTAATGTTTTACGAGTTTCATAGCGTGCCGGCGGCGTCTTTTTGATCACTCCGAATCGAATAGACTAGATAACGTTCAAAGTTCATAACTGGTTCGCCACAGCAATCATAGACTTGCTGACGCCGAATACGGGCTCGTATGATTAGTCACCGATGAGCATTTGAGAAATAGTGCATAAAACCCAATGACAATATCTCTGGAGCTGGTGTCATTACTTCCTCTTAGCTCGGGGAACAGAGAGGTGTAGCAATTAGATGAGTGCGGGGTAACGAAAAGGGCATTTTTGGGAAGCAATATACTTTTTACAACTGTAGTTTTAAGAAAAAATATGTACCGCTGTCCGATGCAGCTCAATAAGAGAATTACACGGGTTGCGCATTATGACACAATAGCAAAGTCTGCCAAAACAAAGCCTCTAGAAATGAGTAAAGCAAACAGTTTTTGGAAGATTTATTGTCACATCAAAAACAATACGTTATAAAAGAACCGCTGTAGGGTCCAAAGACTTCGCCGAAAGCCAGCTGCCTTTTATTTGAAAACATAAATTAGTATATTAGCACGTGGTCTTAGTTGTCCAATGTAAAACATAGGTACCACATAGGAACGCTATACACTACTGTCATTATTAACGTGTCATGGTTGATTACACTAACTTACGGAACCTCCAACGCTACAAGTCTCACCTTAATCTCTCTTGTCTCAATATACCTATTTCATTTTGCAGTTTAATGGAGATGAACAAATATGTCGGCCATGCTTCCAACGTGCTCAGCGGCATTTTCAAAATAATGAACAAACTGGACAACAACTGTCAACCCGTCCCGAACAAAATCAACCTACAGAACAGAGCTAAGATGAATCAATCCAAGAAGATTCTAATAACGAACCTGTTTTCATAGAACAACATGAACTTCTAGTGCAAGACCAAGCTGTGCAAGTAGATAGAGTGCAAATGGTTGAGATAACTGAGTATACACGAGCACCGTTTAATTCCCAACTGTGTATTTATACTGGTTGTAATAATATGAATCTTCACAGAATTCATGTTGATTTGAGATCCATAATTCTTCAAGAAAAAACCTTTTTTATTCCCCGTGGATCACGAGTGTGTGAAGAACACTCCAACTCTATATGGCAAGATATTGAGAATAATACACGCCGTGTGCTAAGCAGGTTTTCGGTGACCATGATAAAAGATATGATGGACATTTTAAGAAAACGTAAAACGTAATTTTATATATAACCCATAGTGATACTTGATGGGACTTATATTTATTTGCAATAAAGCAGTAACTATTATTTCCAAAGAAAATCATATAGCCTGCACAAATTCCGGCATTTACTTAAACCATTCTTAGTAGTTTGCCCTGACGGTCATATTATTGATATTTATGGTTTATATGAAGCTACCAAATCCGATGCTACTATCCTTTCTGAAATAATGCGTAGCCAAATTGACCCCTTTCATTGGTTTTTTAATAAAGACGATGTCCTGATTTTAGACAGGAGATTACGAGACAGCATCGAAGAAGTAGAATCTTGTGAGTAACGCACATACATGCCCGCCTTAAAAGATGAAACGGAATATCAACTCACTGTTTTACAGGCGAATGAATCGAGAAAAGTATCTATGTGCCGTTGGGTTGTCGAAACGATTAATGGGAGACTGAAAAATCAGTTTCGCCAGTTACGCGCTCAATATTTTAATCTAGCAGCACCCTACTTGCTAGTTGAAATTAAAATTGCCGGAGCTTTATTAAATGCATTTGGTGTGCCTTTGACTGATCATTATCTAGTCAGCGAAATTATCGACCAAGTAAGATTAAGGTTTGGTAATCAAAATCGCTTAAGTGAATATGTGTTAGAAAATAATCTAAACAGAAGACGGGCTCATTTTCAGTCTATAAATGCCGCTGATCTTGGCGGAGATGAGTTTCCAGTTTTAAGTAATGATGACCTCATCATTTATGCCCTGGGCACATATCAAGTAGAGCAAGCACGTAGCTATTATGTGAACACATAAACGGAACCTATTTAATTGAAATATTTAAAGAACCCAACCTGGAAGATTTCACAAACGTTAACTTAGATTTTAACTATCCATGGCTTTTGAGAGGAAGAATCCAATCCAGGCATGTATCGAGCCGAACTTACTATGTCTATATTTTGTTAGAACGAGGGCTTCAGGGTAGGGATGCTATTTTAGGTCATTATTGCTCTTGCATTGTTGGAAAACGTACATTAGGTTGTTGTTCCCATGTCATGTCAATCGTGTGGTATTTGGGATGGGGTAGGCACCAAAACCATTTGTCTTCTCCTACTTAGTTCCTAGATACAATAATCAGGCATGATGTAGAGAACGAAGCGTATGAAGAACCCGATATCGAAAACTAAATAAAGTGCACATTTATGACGGCTTCTGTGGTTGAGCGGGATAAGCCTTTGTCGGCGTACCTCACTGCAACGCAGAGGTTCTGGGTTCGATTCCTGGTATAGTAAATTTCGGAAACGTATTTTCTCCGTTATTTACTATGGTCTGGGTGTCTGGGATCGGCCCCAGAGTAATCCGTTGTATATTACACATAACACAAGCGTAACTTGCTTAATTTGGGGATATACAATGTGTGTGTTTGTCTGCCGATTATTATTATTATTAATGTCATTATAGTGAACGTTTTATTTAGTTTTCTTTTCTCGCGTGTGAGTATAGATATACATACATACATACATACATACATACATACATAACTTCACGCCAGTTCCCTTGCGGGGTAGGCACGAACAACAGAGCGCCATTTAGGCTTATTCTTACATACCTCACTTGCTTCTTTGACATTCATAACTCTTTTCATGCACGCTCGTCTGTTCTTAAGGCTCCTGACATCACCTTCTGCTAGTACACGATCAATTTGATCATAGAAGGTGTGTCGTGGCCTTCCACGACTTCTACATCCATCCACTTTTGCATTGTATATCTGTTTATTCATTCTTTCATCATGCATTCTTTCCACATGCCCGAACCACCGGAGCATTCCTTTCCTTACCTTCACCCCGACACTCTCTTTCAGACCAACTCTCTTTCTTACTTCGGTATTACGAACGCGGTCCGCAAGCGTCACTCCGCAGATTTTGCGCAGTGCTCGTATCTATAGATGCGAGCACTCGCAGTATAGATATATAAGACCTAATTAGTGGATTAATAAATATAATTGTAAAAAGTTTTGTGTAATAAATATAATTGTAAAAAGTTTTGTGTATTAAATGTAATTACAAGAACAGCTACTTTTTATTATGTGTATAAGTACCTATGTTCTAATAAAAAACATATTCAATTAGGGTAATAGTTCACTTTAATTAGATATGTTATGTTATTTCAAAAGCCATGCACAAAAACATGAATCTTGCAACAAATAACCTTGCATAAAACTGATACTTTAAGTTCACGCAGCACAATTTTGATCTTAAATAGCTCGGCTCCGATGTAACTCAGGACCAAGTTTTTTTAATAGTCTTGTATCTCAAGTATAGAACTATTAAATAGCAATAGCTAAAAAAGTGGCCGCTCATAAAAAAATCATGCCAACCTCCGAACAAACCCCTTTATATTTTATCAATTTATTTCTAAATGCATAAGTAAACCCAATGAAATTATTGTAAAATGATAAAATTAACAATAAGACTCATTTGAAAATAATGTAAGCGTTTATTCAGACATAAAAATAATTAAAGATAATCGAATCCAAAATTACGAAACGTGCCTATCGACCCCGTTTTATTGTATCAGTTTTATGCAAGGTTATTTGTTGCAAGATTCAGGTTTTTGTGCATGGCTTTTGAAATAATATAACATATCTAATTAAAGTGAACTATTACCCTAATACTACATACATACATACATACATAACTTCACGCCAGTTCCCTTGCGGGGTAGGCACGAACAACAGAGTGCCATTTAGGCTTATTCTTACACACCTCACTTGCCTCTTTGACATTCATAACTCTTGTCATGCAAGCTCGTCTGTTCTTAAGGCTTCTGACATCACCTTCTGCTAGTACACGATCAATTTGATCATGGAAGGTGTGTCGTGGCCTTCCACGACTTCTGCATCCATCCACTTTTGCATTGTATATCTGTTTAGTCATTCTTTCATCATGCATTCTTTCCACATGCCCGAACCACCGGAGCATTCCTTTCCTTACCTTCACCCCGACACTCTCTTTCAGACCAACTCTCTTTCTTACTTCGGTATTACGAACGCGGTCCGCGAGCGTCACTCCGCAGATTTTGCGCAGTGCTCGCATCTCGACCGCGTTTACTCTACTTTCATGCTCTTTCTTCCATACCCAACTCTCGCTTCCATACGTGAGCGTAGGTACCACCAGTAGGTATCCTAATACTACTAACGAATAAATGACAGATTAAAAAGTTTTGTGCATGAAAACCCAAAATCTAATAAAAAATAATGTATGTTTTATTGATTCTATTTTTTTCACATATTTCGGCTCCGATGTATGTTAGACAAAAACGTTAAAACAAAAAGTGATTTTATTACTGTTTACTATCTACTGTATAAATGTAATCGCTGGCCGCAAACTTAAAAAATCAAGCCACTTTTACCCAAACCCCTTTGAAATTTTTATAACGGTAATTATGACTACGTATTTATATTCAGACACAAAGTATTTTAGTTAATGAATTAATAATAAATATAATAATAATAAATAAGACTCAGTTGGCTCCTGATAGTATCGCTGGTTCCATTCGCAAACGGTTTCTTAACGGATATGCCATTTTACAGAGATTATATATTTCGATGCGCTGAATCCAACAAGTTACTTAAGACGCTAGGCAGATGAGAGCTAGACGTATAAAAGTGTAACAGCAATGTAAAATGCTGACCGCTGTATAATTTATCTACGCTCTTTATTCCCTATGTAGATCCTGCGCGATACTACTGTACCTAAATACTATGATGTTGGTTGTACACTGATCTATCTATCTATACTATAATAAATCAGTAAGTGGTTCGAGTTTGTACAGTGCTTTAAAATGTGTATAAAATCAGCAGGAATAATTCGGGCCAGGAGGTTCCGAAAATGCAGTTTTTAGGATTTTTGTACGTCTGTCTGTCTTTTTGTCTGTTTCTCTGTCTGTTAGAGCATCACGTGAAAACTATTGAACGGCTTTCAATGAAACTTGATGTAGTGCTAGCTTATATGCCGGGGCGTAACTTAGAATACTTTTTATCCCGACCGAATAGACTAAAATAGCGAAAAAATGGCGCTACGATCGCATTTTTTTTGGAAACTACTGAACGTTATGAATGAAACTCGAAATAGTGCCGGCTTATAACCCGAGTTAATACATAGGATACATTTTATCCTGATGAATGAAGTCGTTTCCATAAAATAGACGGATTAGCAAAATAGATGGCGCTGCAAACAAGTTTTTCAATTCACGAACAAAAACCTACATTGTCATGAACAACATATTTTATCATCATTCATTATATTACTTCAAATCAGGTTGGCTGCGACTCGCCTCTGTTTTGGTGGGCAGTTGTATCGACTATATGGACTTAGTTTATTTGTTATTGTATTAGTGAATTGAACAAGAAAGAGTAAAGTTTTAGGTCTAATATATATAAAACCTGATTTAGTTTTTATGTAAGTAACACAGAACTACCTAGCATTTTTCACGCGGTGTGGCCGCGGGGAAATCTCTAGTCTGTACTATAGTGAAACTGTAAATGGTTCAAGTTTGTAAAATGCGTTTAAAAATATGAATAAAATTAGGTGGGATAATTCGGACCAAGAGATTCTGAAAAAAAATTGTTTATTTTTCTGTGTCTGTTAGAGCATCACATGAAAACTACTGAACGGATTTAAGTGAAACTAGACAGAGTGATGGCTTATATCCCGAATCAACACTTAGGATTCTTTTTATCCCGATAACTGATGCCGTTTCCATAGAATAGACAGATTAGCTAAAAAAATGGCGCTGCAATCGCGTTTTTTCAATTCACTATCAAATACCTACATAGTCATAAAGAATATGTCATTCGTTGTATTACTTCAAATCATGTTGGCTTCAACTCGTCTCTGTTTTCCTGGGCAGTCGTATGGACTATAATATATGGACTTAGTTTCTTTGTTATTATTATGTGTAAAAAACTAAATTAAGTTTTTGTGTAGGTAAAATACAGCTACTGACAGGCCACTTGACACGCGGCGCAGCCGCGAGGTAAACTCTAGTTTTACTATATATTTATAGAGAAAGGAACTTTGTTACAACCAGGTATTCCAATGACATCTCTTTACATTAGTTTTTTTATATCACAGTAGTAAAAATGAAGATGAAGAGAGATTATTTTAACAGTTCTCCTATATCCGTGCAGGAACGGAGAAAGAATACAATTTCCTGCGGCCAGGCGGCCTGTCGTAAGAGGCGACCAAACAACCCACAGCCAGGTGGTAGGGCATTTGCCCGACTGGATGGCTACCACCCCTGGTCTAAAGTATGTCGCCATAAGAACCTTGAGTTGTGTTCCGGCATTAATGACCAGGTTTCAGTCTCCCTTAAGAGAGCAGCAGCGCATTTGTAGCACCTTTGGTGTTGCAAATGTCCATAGGCGATGGTAACCGCTTTCCATCAAGTGGGCCGTCTGTCTGTCTGCTGAACTCCTGCAATAAAAATAATAAAAAAATATGTAAATAATATTATAATTAGTCGAAGATGTCTTCGCATCCTTATTGTAATTACGAGTTATATTAAAAGTCAAGATGAGCTCAGCTAGCAGGAAAGCTTGCGATTTTTTTTACATATTATCATATATTGATTCACAGTAGTTAATAGTCGTTGTAGGCCCACGAAACATGTTTAACGTGTTGCTTCTTATAGTTTTGTGCTTTGGTGAGTATTTTATACAACTCAAAATGAAATAGAGCCGTCTTCACATTAATCGTGAATTTTGTTTATAAGTGGCGTAATTATTAGGCAAATAAAACATTAACGGCCTTACTTATAATAATCTCGTTACGAAACGATTAGCCATCTCTTAAATAAGAGAATCAGATCCGACCCTAATCAATGAATATCTTTTTGTTTTCACTTATAGACGTGTATTACCTGTTGTTCACCTAAGAGGAGCATAGATGAACGAAATTTGAACGATTAACGTAGGTTGTACCCAAAATATTTGACTAAAGAGGAGTTTATGGGTAAGATTTTCACTAATCAGTTGCTGAGCAGTTTCTTTAAATTTAAGAAACGATTATAAGTAAGGCCCTAATTGCGCATGTAGCAGGTATGTTTGTGGGTCCTTAACAAACCTTTTGATTTACAATTTTAGTGATATTCTTAAGAGGGCAGACTAAAGTGCAGTACTTGAAATTACCCCTAGTTCACGCTTCGAATCACGTGAATTCAGACTCTTTGCAGACTGTGCAGTTTAAATTCACTTTTTTTAATTATGTTTCTCTTCTTTATTAGTCCTGATTATTATGACAGGTTTTAAACATTATGGGACTAAGAGTCTCTTACTTAAGAGATGGCTAATTGTTTCTTAACTTGATTATTATAAGTAAGGCCATATGGGCCTTACTTATAATAATCTCGTTAAGAAAGGATTAGCCATCTCTTAAGTAAGTAATTTAATACTACCCTAGTGATTTTATATTGTTTAATTTTATAAAATCATTATCATTTTCTTTAAAAAAAGGGCTACCTTTAACTACGGTAGCGCCACCAATTTAATGCCATTTTACTGATATATTTTTAAACACAGATTCGGTCCCCTTATTCCCGTCGGTGGATAAACAGACGGCCCACCTGATGGAAAGCGGTTACCATCACCTATGGGCAATTTGTATTAACGAAGGTGCCATCAGTTTGCTGCCGCTCTTAAAGGGGGAATGGAACTTGGCCACAAATGCCGGAAGATTACTCGAGGTTATTCTGGCGGTATACTCTAGACCAAGGGTGGTAGTCATCTAGACGGGGTAAACACCCTTCCACCTGGCAGTGGGTTGTTTTGTCGCCTCCTCCGCTCGGCCGCAGAAAACTGTATCCTTTCTCCGCTCGTGCACGAATGCATAAACCTTCATTGAAAAATTATCTAACTGATGGTGTAAAGAGTTTAAAAATCCATTGCGTGGTTTAGGAGGAGTTACCGGATATACAGACAGACGGATGCAGCTACGACTTTGTTTTATACTATGTAAAGATACTCATAATTACCATATTTTATAGGTGCACCAGTCAAGGCAAATTGGGAAATAGCGGCACTAAATAAATTGTGAGTACATAGCGATATATGTTATTTGTTTCGTTGTGTGTGTTGCTACAATGATTTTATATATGTGTGTGTTATTTAAATTATTGCTTTATCATAATGTTTTTAGTCTGCAAATTATTTACCTTCATCAATCTGCATTATAATAATATATGCTATTAATATTTGTCCTTACATATGAAGTTGGCGTTTTGTCGTACTGGCCACTTTGATCTCAAATATCTCCTCTTTGGTTAGGAATTCCAATTTCAAATTTATACAGCTATTTACTTATGCTTTTGTGTTTTGAAAACCGTAATTCATTTGTTTTTTCCTATTTTGGTTTTTTCTTTGCGTCACTCAGTTTACAAAATGGCAAACTTGAAATATCCCATTATTTACGAGTACGAGTTCCATTGTGGGACCAGTGCTGCCGAAACGGCTCGAAGGATTAATTATGTGTATGGCGGCGGTGTCGCAAAAGAAAACACCGTGCGTTTTTGGGTCCAACGTATTCGTTCTGGAAATTTCGACCAGCAGAACAAGCCCCGTGGACGGCCGGAGACCAAAGTTGATAATGCAGAGTTGAAGGCTATTGTGGAAGCCGATCCATCGCAAACCACGTTCGAGATAGCTGCAGGCTGCGGTGTTAATACTACAGTAATTAAAAGCCGTGGATATGCTATTAACTATTAATTTTAGTTAAAAATGTATTAAATTGCTTTTTAAATTTCTCGCGCTACATATTATTGTGATTTTTTAAATGTGAGTATCATACAAAACGATTCCCGAGCAGTTTAATAAATCTTTCTTAATTATTTGTCCAGCTTCAGTACTATTTGAATGTGTTACTTTGGTGAAATAAATAAAATGTGAAAAAAATAGTTAGCGATTTTATTCTTTATTCCTAAGCCACGTTGCTCTATTAATGTGGCTATTTTATAACATAACTAGTTACTTCTCAGAAGGTACACATCTCTGTGTATGACACGATTTAAATAAAAAAACTTCTAGAACTTCAAATCGTTCTTAATTATATGACCACAACTATATATAGCAAGAAGGCCAGGCGTCGCATAAATATGGCAACTTCCCAAAGGCGTCACAGTTAAAATAAGTTTGGGAAGCCCTGCTCTACTGGATTTTTTCCCTACACGCGAGGCTACCGAACCATCAACGCACCTAGCTGCCGACTCCCCGCGATCTCATACGCTCGTCTGATCAGGCTGATGTTACGGAGATGTGCAGACCATAAATCCGCTGATAGGGCACTTGACGCTACTGATTGTCAACCAAAGCCCAAGATGGCCATCAAACGCCAATGGCCAACTAAGCCACATACGCAGCCAACGCAAAGCCCACGAAGGCCATCGGATACCGCAGACTGGCCAACGAGAGCCATTGAGAGACCACCGTTATGCGGGAAGGCTCCAGCGGCTCCAAACCCCGCCGCCGACAGGTAGTCGCCCGCCGAATAGAAGCCGGGGCAAAGAGGGTTTCCGCGAAACCCTAACCTACTCTCCGCCTCTAATGGCAAAAGAGAAAGAAGGCCACAACACAGACGAAATAGATCTTAAAAAATCATTTTTCTATGTTAATTGTGACCATGGGCTCAGTAGTAATCCTAGCAAAAGCCAAACTTTTATTACTGCGAGTAACAAAATTACTTCTAGGACTGACTGGCCTTCATTACCACCAATTATGTTTCATGGGATTGTTGTTCCTATAAGTGATACAGTGAAGAACCTAGAAATTCACATAGATAAATCGCTATCTTGGGACTCTCAGCTTCAGAAAACCAATCAGAAAATATTTGCGTCAGCTGATTGATTCTCCGCGCTGTCTAAAATATTTTCTACCAATCACCACTAAAATAGCGCTAGCGCAATCCCTCCTTATTCCTATACTTTTTTTTAAAAGTCCTGTACCCTTTTTTAGAAACTCTCATTTAGATTGTATTGAATTTACATGCTTAATTATAATTCTTGTTAATAAGTGTGACAGTTTGCTGTTACAGTGATGTGGTGAGGATAGTGTCTGTGAAGTGTATTGCTCACCACTATGGTATAAGGTATATATTTATTTCTGTGTGTTGTGTTGTGGTTTTTTTCAACATATACCTAATACTTATCATACCGTAACAAAAGCCATGTGTGTTAGTTTTCTTTTGTGTCTGGGTGTTTTAAATTTGGAAACTTTGTGAGTTGTTTTTGTTGTGCAGTGTGCGTGTAGATTTCGATGTGGTGTTGCGCGTTGAAGAGTGTTTACTATGTGTTTTGATGTACGTTGTTTATTTTTGTTTTGTTTCTTCCTATACTTGACTGGTGACGTCAGCTATCTCGTTCGTAATGCCGAACCAATTGAATAAACTTGAGCGACTTCAAAATTTCCGTATGCGATTCATATTTGGCTTACGCAAATATGATTACACTAGAGTTTACCCCGCGGCTGCGCCGCGGGTCAACCTCTAGTGCGTGTCTCTTGTTTAAAAAGCAAGTGGTACAGGTTACATTGTATTAAATTTGTATGTATTTGCCCCCGAAAGATTCACTTCATTTTATATCGCAAACTATACCACCCCCGTCTATATGTAAACTACATAAATGACAAGACTTGACAAAAATGACAAAATAGATAACATGGTCCAAGTGGACCAAGTGGACCCAGTGGACCCAGTGGACCAACTGGACCCAGTGGATCCAGTGGACAAAGTGGACCCAACTGGCCTAGTGGACCCAGTGGACCCAGTTGACCAAGTAGCCTCAGTGGTCAAAGTGGACCCAGTTGACCAAGTAGCCTCAGTGGTCAAAGTGGACCCAGTGGACCCAGTGGACCAAGTGGTCCAAGTGGACCCAATGGACCAAATGGACCCAGTGGACCCAGTGGACCCAGTAGACCCAGTGGACGAAATGGACAAGATCACAAAACCTGTCCTAGTTTCCGAGATAAACTTTACATAAATCTATCCCAAAATGTATCCGATTATCCGGGATAAAAAGTATCCCTTGGGCACTCTCGATATTCAAATTATATATGTACCGAGTTTCAGCCAAATCGGTCCAATAGTCTTTCCATAAAAGGATAACAAACAAAAAGACAAATATATTTTTATCCCGGAAACTATCCCATTTTTCGGGATAAAAAATATCCTATGTTCATCCTCGGCATCGAAAATATATATATACTGAGTTTCAGCCAAATCGTTCCAGTAGTTTTTCCGTGAAAACGGAACAGACAGACAGACAGACAGATAGACAGACAGACAGACAGACAGACAGACAGACAGACAGACAGACAGACAGACAGACAGACAGACAGACAGACAGACAGACAGATAGAGTTACTTTCGCATTTATAATATTAATAGGGATATCTGAATTTCGCACAAAGTAAGTGTACTACATCTTCGACCGCACCATCGTCCGACAAGGTCGTGGTCAAACACGAACCTATTTACTATAAAAAAAGCTGATTGATATTATTAATCTATATACTGTTATATAATAAATCTGTAAATGGTTCGAGTTTGTACAAAGCGTTTGAAAATTTTTAAAAAACCAGAGGGTATAATAATTCGGACCAGGAAATTACGAAAATGAAATTTATGTACTTTTTCTCTATCTGTCTGTTTGCTAGAGCATCACGTGAAGACTACTGAACAGATTTAAATGAAACTCGATATAGAACTATCTTATATCCAGGGGCGGAGAATTTAGGACTTAGGATACTTGTTATCCCGATAAATTCTGTAACATACATCTGTACAAAACTTATAAAAAAAAATAATTTGACATATAAATAGAGTATGAAATATAAAGAAAAACAATATTTAGCTAGACGTGTTCCTGGGGAGTTTCTTGCCGCTTCTTCTCCTTTACAGCATTAACATGTATGACCTTCAAAAAATGTTCTCCAGTGGAACTTATTTTGAATAAAAACTTTTGAATTTGAACGACGTCGTTTCCGTAGGATAGACGAAGATAGCGAAAAATATGGCGCTGCGATCGCATCTTTTTTGAAAACTACTGAACGTATATGAATGAAGTTCAACGTAGTGTTGACTTATAACCCGAGTTACCACTTAGCGATACTTTTTATACCGATAAACGACATTGTTACCTTAATATAGACGGATTAGCGAAATAGATGACGCTGCAATCGCGTTTTTTAATTCACTAACAAATACCTGCGTGGTCATAAACAACATGTCATTCATTATAATATTTCAAATCAGGTTGGCTTCGACGCGCTTTTATGTTTTTCTGAGCAGTTGTGTAGACTGTATGGACTTAGGTTTATTTGTTGTTATTATATATATAAAAAAAGCCGAATTAAGTTTTTATGTAAATGACCTAGCTACTACTACCTAGGGTTTTTCACTAACTGGAACTCACTAGTTAATATATAAGACGAGGTTCTCTATGATATTTGTTTCTTTCTCATCTTTATCTTCTTATCCGTGCAGGAACGGAGAAAGAATACAATTTCCTGCGGCCGGGCGGCCTGTCGTAAGAGGAGACTAAACAACCCACAGCCAGGTGGTAGGGCATTTGCCCGACTGGATGGCTACCACCCCTGGTCTAGAGCATGCCGCCATAACAACTTTGAGTTGTGTTCCGGCATTAGCGACTAGGTTCCAGACTCACTTAAGAGAGCAGCAGCGCATTTGTAGCACCTTTGGTGTTGCAAATGTCCATAGGCGATGATAACCGCTTTCGATCCAGTGGGCCGTTTGCCTGTCTGCTGAACTCCTGCAATAAAAAAAATAAAGAAGAAGAAGAAAGAAAATAAATACAATGTGTTATTTATTTATTATTGCCACTTATAGATTACTATTTTATTGCCACTTACAGAACTATCTTTGACTACGCTGATTTATATACCATGTGCCGTAGACCAATCCCGATCAATGGGACAAAATTCAATATAGACGTTTTAACCACCAGTAAGTATGGTCTGGAGTTATACACCTATGGCTATGTTACTATTGATTGTGAAGAAAGTTATGAATTAGTCGGAAACAAAACTGTACGATGTCTGCATGGGAAGTATCTGGAACCCCTTGGAAAATGTAAGTCTTTCTTCAATACCAGCATGGAAGAGTAATAACAATGGGGCCCAATTCTGCTATTTCAATATCTTGGCGTTGCGAAGATATTCAAAACACGTTTCTATTGCGGTAGTGTTAAAAATTCTTATTCTACTGAGTCCATAATATCTTCTCAACATCATAGCGGCAGAATAACATAATAGAAAAAAAATTGGTATTACCAATAACAGACATGGCGGTCGCCGAAATGAATATTAAAAAGCTACAAACATTTTTAAACATGCGAGATTTTATTAATAATTTTTATAAAGACAGTGTGGCGCGCCACGGGTACGTAATTGGAATCAATAGAATACAAAATGGCAAACCTACGATTGAGACGATAATCTCCAGTAATTTTGGAGAGACAGTAGTATAGTATAGCAGAATTGGGTACCAGAGGTATGACAATGGCCTAATTGATAAATTCCGGTAATTGCTTGATACAAGTCCACTGTTCTCATTATTTCGTTACGGAACAAAAAGCGGATACTGTTTCATTCAATTTTCTTTAGTTAATAAAAATTACATTACGACGAGAACTTTTGGTATAATATAATATATTCCAGACATATACTTTACTATTTTAAAATAAAATAATAGTACATTATGGTACTAGTGTGTAACATTGGTGATTACCGCCGAGGCGCCATTGAGACTCGAGCCGTAGGCGAGGGTCTTAAGAGAGCCGAGGACGGTAATCATCAATACACACGTGTATCATACGACGTTTTTCAACACACTTGTGAATAAAATAACAACAAAAACTCATTTTATTTAGTAGATAAAAAAAAGTTATATATGAGTGAAAGTTTTATTTATTAAACACGTACGAGTTAAAATTATCTATTTAAATAAGAAGTTGCATGAAATGAGCAAGCAATAGGAACATTAATTTATTTGTTCTATAGAACACGATCTTTTTTTTTTAAATAAAAACTTTTTTAAGAACAAAGCAACTCAACCAATAAAATTTAAAAAAAAAATCTATAACTCACTAGTGAGTTATAATGTTTTTTACTCACAGTTTGATAATGGGTGTCATTCTGTGCCTAATTGCGGTGACCATAGAGCCACTTTATGAGCAAGTGTGTTGAAAAATTATAAACTAAATTATCTTAAAAATACTATTATATAGGCATCTAATTATACATAAACTAAATTATAAATAAATTAAACTATACAACAAATTAAACTAAAAATAAACTATATACACAAACTAAAATTAAAATATAAAATCTAGTTCTAGACCGCTGTCAGTCGGAAACGTGCCCAAAAGACTGGCCACGTTGCCTCTCTGAATGGCAATGCCGATGCGTTGTCCGAGGTATAAACCAGTCATTTGGTCCCGTGAGACATCCACCAGATGTTTGACTATGTCCCGATAATTTTAATTTTAAATTTCAATTTTCTTTAAAAGTATTTCTGAAGCTATACGTACTGTTATATCGGAAGCTCCGGAGAGCGTTTTAAAAAAAAACTTTTTCCGAATTAACATTATTTAATTATAATAAATTTAAAATATACACTTTTGAATAGAATTAACAATTGAATTTAAATACGGAATAGAAATTGAACAGAAAATGGAACAGAGATTGAATTCTAGAAACAGAGGTCCGATCAGGACGGAGGATGGAAATGAACTGCCTGTCGGTTGAAACGGTTGGCGAGAGCTGCAAGAGCAAAATAGGATGGAAACATGATCCAGGATCATGTTTCTTTATATTTTTGTTATTTCCTTTCAACGGACGGTTATAACAGTACAAGTAACATTTTTTCTTGAAAGTTAAAATGTAAGAGGGTAGGGCAATTTTCAGTTAATGCCTTGCTACCTAATAAATAAATAAATGTTGACATCTCAACAGTTGAAACGTTAAGCCAGCCAAATGTCGAAACCACAACTGCCATGCCATAGTAAAATATACGAATTTTGCCATTGGTTACATTTCGTGTGAAATATAATGAAGAATTCAACTTAAAAGCTTTTTTTTATATTTTTTATAAAAATATGTGTGTTAACTTTGTGTGATTTTTAAGATCTAAGTGGCGATACCTCACACGACTAAGTGCATGGAAAGAAACTGCGTTCGACCAAGTCGTCAAAGTTTTGTCGAACTTTAAGTATATGATGTATTATCGAAAACGATACTACATTACACATATCAATAACAAAGTATGGCAAGACCCTAATATATATTAAAAACAAGAATGACCCTAGAATGAAACTTTGTGGCACACCCATAAATGTACTAATATCACAAGATTTAATATTATTAACTTTTACAATCTGAAAGGCTCCCAAAACCTACACTACCAGGGCATCGCGGGTTATTCCACTCTTGCATTCTGATGTACTGTTATATAAAACATATTTTTAGATTTAAAAAAAATACGAAGTAGCGTCCTGCTGGAATAATTATCTTGATTACAGTTTTGCTCGATGAGTGAGAAATCCGATGGCCAATTTAACCCTTATCCCTGACACCACTTTCCTTACTCCATCCCCTCCCCTATTCCATTCCTACTGTTTGGCCTTTCTATTCCATTCCTTTTATTTGCAATTCCCTCTTCTTATTCCTCCTATCCTAATACACTATTCCGTCCTTGCTATCCCACCTTAAAGGCTGATAATGCGTTGGCGTCGACCCTGGGTTGAAATCATTTCTCCATACACCTGCCTGTTTGTCAGCTTTGGAATTTAAAAAAATCGGGATATATAATTAAGACCACAAACTTGAAAGATTTCGTCATCTACGAAATAGTTAAGAAATTAGCTTTTGTCGGTGGAGCTTCCTCCAGCCGTCTCCATTTTTGGGTAGGTATTCCTTTTTTATGTTTTCTTAATCCATGAGTTCAGCACACAGGCACAGGGCCCACCTAATGAAAAGCAGTTATCATCGCCTTTGGACATTTGTAAGACCAAAGGTGCTAACAATGTGTTGCCGTTCTGTAACCAAGGGTGATAGTTATCCAGACGAGCAAATACCTTACCACCTGGCTGTGGGTTGTTTTGTCGCCTCTTACGACAAGCCGCACGGCCGCAGGAGATTATATTCTTTCTCCGTTCTTGCACGGATTACATAATCAATCATTGCTCATCGACTCTACCTGTGTGTCGGCAGAGTCTCTATACAGCCATGAGCGAGAGCTCATTACTTCGGTGTGGACGCAGAGGGCAAATAACTGTCTGGTGATAAGGTACGAGAGCCGCCTGACTTAGGCATATCGGCTGTTCGCGTCAGCCCATCTGTGAAGTCTAATGGCCTTTCTGCGGCAATGTGAAATATCACGACCTCTCTAGCTTGACCCTAACTAATCTTAGTTGATGAGGTCATGTTGGATCAGTAGCCAGCGTGCCAGTAGTTCGTTTTCAGAGCGGTGGCCGGACGTGCAGAGGGTTAATCCCGTGGGCATTGCCAGAAGTTACTCTACGGTGGAAATGTTCAGTCGCGGGCTATGATGTAATTTCTCATGTATCGATCCGCACCCGAGCACATATGCAGAGAGATGCCCTTTTGCACCTGTAGCAGCTTCTTGTTGTTGAAGAGTACAGCGCATACCGCGCCGGGGATGACTAGGTGAACCTTGAGGATAGCTCTTTTAGATCGCTATCTCGCAGGTATGCTGTATCATGCGATGAACCTGCCGGCCTGCCTGGCAGGCAGGCAGACCGGGTGTTATCACAGGTCAGAGCAGAACCCTAACTACGTGAGCTTTATTGAAAGCGTGGTCGACCTAGGGCCCCAAACTCAACGATCTGTCGATGTGCACTCACAGACAGCTGCCTTGGGGAGCACCGGCAGAAGTGGTATGCTTCTGTGAAATTCATGCCAAACCCTATTAAAGGCCTTATCGACATCCAAGAATACTGCAACAATGGACCTTTCATGGTTTAGCACGTGAGCCAGTTAATACACAATTTGCATCAGCTCGAGCATGGTGTTATGGCTATTGCGGAATCAACTGCTTGGTACGAGGCTCTATGCACGAAGCTAGTGGCCGCAGTCGTTTTGCTTCCGTGTCCATCCATAGGAAGTCTATCTCTTCCAGTGCTCTTTTTATTTCCTTCGGATCGATATCCGGAGGTAGGTCTCTGTCGGCGACTTTAGTTGGCTTTTCAGTTAGAGCATTGTAGCAGCACCATTGTACCTCCGGGTCGGTCTGCATTGCCACCACTAGATACTTTCGGATAGTTCGGAATACTTCCAGACTTTGGGGGGTAACTCGTACGCCATTGCCGAATGAATGTTCACCCCAGCTTATTTCGTAGTCGTGTAAAGTGTTACCTCAAATTTGTTAGTTTTTCCACCACTATTTAAAAAATATGTTTAAATACTGATATGTGAAAATCGAGAGAATTACGTGTAGCATCATCTAGTCATATGAAATTTATTTGTTTTCCAGAATTACGTTTTTGTTGGGCCATTGTCGTCTCTAGGATTCCTTTTTCATGATAATAATTACTCCAAATACTTGTAAAAATTTAAACCTTTTATGACAGGAAATAATTTTTGTTTAACAGGTGTCCCTAAGTTACTTACAAATACAAATGCCGATGAGTAAGTTTATATTTATGTATTATAAGTGCTGATTAACATTATTTTCTAATGAATATTCGTTTGAAGTTCAGTGATTAATTTTATTTAATATTAATGATTATTTTTTCTTTAATATACTATGTATTAAAACTGTATTTGATTTCGATACATTTGGCTAAAATTTGATTATAAATAATGCGTGACAAATCAATTTTGCAAACCCTTGTCATTCCCGAATCACACATCAACGATTTGGATGCTACTTACCAAACGCCTTCATGCAGGGAATGTAGCTAGGCCTAGCACTGAGTAGTAAAGACGGATCATCAAATACACTTGCTACTCGACAAAGTACCAACATAGGTTCCATTATAAGTAAAGATCCCGTCATTAAATTTGGTATTCCATGAGGAAGCATATTAGATCCTACCCTATTTCTAGTGTACATTAACGGCCTACGAACTAACATTGATCTTATAAATGGGGAAGATATTACTTATGCAGATGATAAACTCAAATGAACTCAAAGCATAGCTAGCTTAGGATTAATTCGACATGGGTAAAACAAAATGTCCTCAGTCTCATTGTGAATAAAACTCAATTAGTCACTTTCAGCATAAATCAAGCTCTCAAACACTGAGATCTTTCTGTCTTGATATGCATGATAGAAACTGTAATCAATACCTTTCGATTCTTATGCAATACTGTTTCGAGTTCAGCAGCACCAACTTAACTTCTAGCTCTTGAACGTGCCCAGAAGGCCTTATTAAAGTGCATGACTTTTAAGCCCAGATTATACTCTACAGACTCCCTTTATTTTGAATGTAAAATTTCGTGACGTCACATGTCAAAATCTAATATATATAAGCTTAAGAAAACGAAATTTGAAGTATTAACGAAAATCTTCAAAACATCACCAACTCTATCTGTATCAGAATAGTGTTTAAATTATAAAAAAAATTAAAATAAATGGAAATAAAAGTAATTATGCAAATGCTGTTTTAATTTAATAATTTGTTGATGTAAAATTTTGCTAAATACGTGATATCACACTAGGGTGGGAGAAGTCTCACGAGTGTGACCAGCTGTGACCAGGACGGGGGAAGGTCAAAAGTCATGAAATTCGTGTGATGTAATTTGTGGATAGCCTCTAAATATACGAACAATAATTTTGAAACAACACATTCTTGTCACAAAAAAATGCTAAAATATATTTTTTCTTATTCAGCTCTCAATCCAACGAGACCTTCTGCGAACTACCTGAACACACAAAGCACGGCAGTTATAAGTACTCAGGGGCTGCCAAATATAACATAGAGTACTTTAGTATCATATTAACATATAAATGTAATTACGGATATGAACTGAAGGGCAATAATGAAAACGAATGTTTTGATGGATCCTGGATGAGAGATATGCCAACATGCGAAGGTAAGTTGAATATTTTTTCGTCAATGCGGCGTGGACTTAAGGAAACTGCCGCAGATAATGGGTAGCCGGCTGGGCCGAATAAAGCAACTTAAGAATTTTTAAAATTATTTATTTAGGGTTCCTGGTACCTCTATATATTGCACAGCCGCCACAGATTTTAGTAGGAGTCAATATAAACAGTAGCTGACTTGTTGCCAGTCAAATAAACCAAAAAAGGCACAGGTTCGCCCCAGTTTTATATGGAGTAAACTTTATGCTTACTGTATAAACGGATATTTTAAAATATCGTAAAAAATTTTTTCAGCAAAATATGGCTACCTAGTCGACCCTTTAGAAACTGGGTGAGTAAAAACTACTGCTTTTATTTTTATAAGGACATAATCACACGTACACATTATTATAACTTAAGCGCGGTATTTTGTTTGATTTTTATTCCAACGTTTCGGCCACTTTTCAGAATCCGTGCACCGGAACACAAACCAATTTGATTGACAATTCTCTTTTTATTTTACCTTTGGCCCTTTTAAATTTATTATTATTTACTGAATGGCGCACTGTTGTTCGTGCCTACCCCGCAAGAGAACTGGCGTGAAGTTATGTATGTATGTATGTATTATTTACTGGTATATTACATTAAGCTCTCATAAAGTAAATAATAACCATAAACAAATTTTAAAACTAAACAATTAAAATGAATAAGTTGGAGGTGGGCTAAATAAAACCTTTAACAATACTCAGTGACACTTGACATCTTTGTTTTCAGTGATCACGGCTACTGAAAAGTGGTCGATACGTGGGAATAAAAATCAAATAAGATACCGCACTGAAAAACGTTAAAACGTAGTTTTGTTATATTACATACATGTTATATATTACATACAAAAAAAGTAGTAGTTGTCACAAAAAAAAATCTATCGAAAACGATGTATCAAACATGCGTATTTTTCAGTACAAGAAGAAGCCTAACACACTGCATAGTTCCTGACGCTCCTAAGAATGGATCTCACTCAGTCCTAGGCGAGGAACATCCGAAAATACCAAATGCCTACACAAAGGTCTATGTGGATATTACGTGTAACGAGGGGTACCAGATTCATGGAGATCAGTCTACAAGTTGCACGTCTGGAAAGTGGTCTGCTGCAATGCCTTTGTGCGGGCGTAAGCAATGCTTTTTAATGTACTACGTACAAGAGAAGGTGTCCGTAACTAGCTTATTTGAACACTCGTCATGGTCCATAAACAAGAACTCGCTTAGTCCGCGCCGGGCTGTTGTCGATACTTTACGTGTTTGAGTGAAAAATAACTATTTAGAAAAAATGATAATTTTCTACTTAGATACCTACTGTTCAAACCACTCAAGAAACTCAAATAAACATCAAGGGGTGCCTTTTCACCGATAAGCTTTTTGTATTCTTGATAAAACATCTTATTTTAATTAAATTTTCACCATTTTAGCTCTTCTCGATGCGTTATCGCTGCGGCCATGTTCAGGCGAATTTAAATCATACTCTCTAAGGGATCTAGCGGTGCACGTTTTAATAGTTAGGTTAGATGGCATAACTAGTGTTTCGACATTGCAGCAATTACATAAGTCGGTCCGACTCAGTTCACGGGACGCACGCCCCGCTTTCATCAGGTTTGGACGTTTTTGCTTTGAATAAATAGCTTCTCTAGCACGTAGTACATAATAACTCAATAGGCGTAAGTACGTTTTTAGTGTTTGTAAGCATTTTGATTAATATAGAACACTTTTGCCAACTTAGCGCTTTGACGCTAGATGTAACACCTTTTTGGATATTATTTGAAGGTTAGCACTTTTTCTAATGTATATATCGCTTCACTAAAATACAGACGTTTAATGTTTAATATAATCCTCAAACGAAAGATAGTTATAATTAATTTAAGCATTATACCGATGGTTATTATGGGAACATGTAATTGTGCGTCCGTTTCATCCGCACATTTTCTATGCTTGGATGAAAGATTCATTGCCATCATCTGAGACATCTTTACGCTAGATTGCTAACAGGACGTGGTGTACGATGTTCATACGCCAACTCAGGCGTATAAGGGAGACAACTGTAGTGCATTATCATAATAACTATTCGTAAATCTCGTACAGCGTTTTAGCGTAGAAAATAATTTCAAAGAAAATTGTTTCAATTAAACGATTAAATGTTGTAATTCTTAGTAGTTTCTTCTATAGTTTGAAAAAACAAATGGGTGTATTATGTGAAGGACGTCATATGTTTTGTAGTATACCAGACTAGTGTGGAAGGGAAAAACATATTTTTATCGATCTCAAACGAACTGGGAGAAAGTGCAAGAAAACAAAAGGAATATTGAACCATTCCACTTGTCTTTGATTATAAATAGGTGCTACGGGTCCAGATCTTACCGTTTTACGCTTCTTTACGGTATAATTGTCGTATAAGGAGTGTTTTTGATTTTGTTGCGAACAGAGAGCACCTCCCTGATACGCCCGCCGGAGCACACCTACTCTCCGCGCCCCGCATACCGCCGACGCCCATAGCTCGCACAATTATCAGCTAGGCGTCGGAAGGTACGCGGGATATAGGAGCGGTCCTGGAGGCAAAAATTGTAAATTCTTCACACCACAATTCACATCGACGACTTACCAGTCTCTCTCTCGACTCTCTCGCACAATTTGTAATTACGTATTCCTTGATGTATACTTCGATTCTAAGTTATAATTTAATAATAATAATCATACAGTCCATTATATCGAGTTTAATTTTCAAACAAGAAGCAACTGCCACCAATAGATTTTATAACAACAGAGTAAAATTACAAAAAAAATACCACATGTATTTTAAACATTGTTTACTAACATCCTATAATCAAACTTCTTTTTTATTGTGATTTTATTTTAAAAGACGCGAGTACAAAGCAAGCGGTGCAGAATCTTCTGTTAATCGAGCCGAAGCAAATGGTGGACAATGACGAATGAATCACGGGGACGCATTATTGCATCCTCTGCACGCCCATACGCTATTCGAATAACTATCAAGTGCGGACGCTCACATTGTGACCGAAAAGTTTGCGGAAAATACGATACCACCATGCTCATCCTGATTATTAAAAGTACATATACACACATAACCATCCACATTCCGCGTGTATGTTGAATATCAGCGATATTTATTATTTCAGTTCCATGCCATCTCGAGAAACATCCAAGGGTAGACTACATGTGTGAAACCAGTAATGGTTTGGTGATTTGTAATGATTACGTGCGCCCTGGTGAAATAGTCTCACCAAAATGCAAAGACAATATCACCCGTGATGACCTCACGGTGATGAGATGCAATGAGGATGGTTCCTTCGATCATACCGAAACTTGCGCAGAAAAGGATATTGCTGTTGGTGAGTATCAGCATCGAAATTACTTTCACCTCGCTGTCTCACTGGGAAATCATGGCGTCTAGGGAGCTTTATAGAAGCTTTATGACTTGTTGAATTTTTAATGTACGAAATAAAAAACAGATAATATATTAACGCTAAAATCAACATATGATTTAAACGAATTCGGCAGAAGCGACTTGCCGTGCCTCGCCTTACACCTGCTGTGTCGTAATAATCTAATTTTTCGCACCTGAACAACTATAAACCACTCCCGTGAAAATTCCCGCGGGATTACCGAGATAAAAATTATCACATATTTTATTACATTAAATTTTCTATCGGTCAGTAAATACATAAGAATTCGATTTTTTCTAATTAGGCCAATTTAAATAATTCCCAGAAAATTTTCTGCGAGATTCCCAGGATAAAAAGTAGCGCAGAGTTTAAGTTTTGTTACCTGGGGTAAATATAAAAACAAAACCGGGTCTTTCAGGATAACAAATTTTTATTTAAATAATGTAAAAAAAGTGAACAAAAGTACAAACTAGAATAAGTGAAGACGTCAGCCAGACGATTTACAATTGATCAAAAACCATTTAAAATTAGGTATTCACAGACAATTTAGAGGAAGAAAAATTAACTAAGATGGCTCTTGTAAGATAATCAGAGGAATAGAGATGAGACGGCGAATTGGGGAAATATACAAGTGGGGTGTCAAGAGAAACAAGCTAGTAACAAGGGAATGAGAGCGATTTGTACGCTGTATAATTGGGAGTTTTACTTTAAATATTGGTTTGTTAAATAATTAGTGTTCATTGCGGTTATTAGCTGATTTCGGGTAAGTCGCTGAGAAAGAAAAGTAGGCTTAGCTGTGCTCCAGGCAAAGTGTGCTGGAACCACAGGATGGCCAGGGGTTAGTACACCCAACCAACGATGCTGTTCTGGGTAGTCTTAACGGTTGCTGGAAGCTAGACAGCCCACCGCTGTTTTAGAACCCGCAAACGGGGTTCTAAAAAATGAAATCAGAAGCCAGAGACAGTTAGGAGACCGAGGCGACGTAATTTGTATCTAAATTAGAAAATGTTTAATGTGTCTGGATTTCAATATTATATAGAAAATTATTTCTTATAACTCGGACAAGAATAACAATGTTATAAGTAAAATCATATTAAAAAGTGTATCAAAAAAGTTGTCCTACAACTTAAATTGGGTTTAAAAAATGCTAATAGTACAGCTTATGGTGTCATTAAAACATATTATAATTTAAAAATAATTTCCTAAGCAATTTAGCCTCTTTTAAATCATGTAATAATTAATTTCAGCTATACTTACAAAGGTGGACTTCCAGAAAAAATTAACAATGTCTCAAACCCAGGCTATGCTTATGAATTTAAGCAAGGCATTTTGAGTACGTGGACAACACAACGTATTATGACAAAAACTTTAATCGTTTCATAGAAAGGGGTAATACGAGTATAATAAAACTAATTGAATAATATCTACAACAACACACAATTATTACAAAGGTTTGCTGAAAACGGAAGTAACAAATTAGATATCTATAAAATTTCAGGAAAGTGACAGTGTAACCAACTGGTGTACCACAAGGCGGTGTATTAAGTCCATTACTATTATCGTATTATATAAATCGAATTCACGAAGAATTACATGATGCTGTTTGTTTCGATTTAGATAGGCCTTACATAACATGCCTTAATATTTTCAGCGTGCGGATTGATAACGGTTAGTGATGGGTTAATAATCGGCGGATTTGAAGTGCAGTGGGGCGAGGTGCCATGGCACGCTGGCCTTTATAGGAAAAACAGCGAACCATTTGAGCAGATATGCGGAGGGACCATCGTCACCAGCACTGCCATTATATCAGGTACTTTAAATGTAATCCATTCAGAGGTGGTTTTGTTAAAATGTTTCAAGAGTATTTTTACGCTCCCGTAAAGATACAACAAGAACAAAAAACGTTCATCACTTGAACGAAATCCTTTAGTGTACGTGAATTTAATCACTTGTGATTTTGTTTATAAACTTTAAAACGTAATGACTCTTCAAGTTCCCGCCAAAGAATCGTGTCTGTATAATGTTGTACATAAAATGTAAGTTTTGTTCTCCAGCTGCCCATTGTTTTTGGATAACTAAACAAATAGAGGTACTTCCGCGCAAGTACTCAGTCGGAGTCGGAAAAATATACAGACCATGGCATGATATACATGACATTTTTGCACAGAAATTGGAAGTAAGTAATAAGTTTGTGTAACATAATAAATATGCAGAGAAATTAAGTTCGATGAATTAAAAAAATGAGAAATAAATCAAGGAAGCTAATTCTAACTAGCAGAGTCAGACAATACAGTTTTTTAGAATTTTTGTCTATATCCGTTAGAGCAACACGTGAAAATTACTAAACCGATTTAAATAAAAATCGATACAGAGCTAACTTATATCCCGGTTCAGCACTTGGAATACTTTTTATTTCGATAAATGAAGCGATTTCCGTGGGATAGATGTATATAGACAAAAAATTAACGCTGCAGTCGCGTTTATGGTGCCGGCGTTTGCAATTCACTAACTAATATGTCGTCGTGATGGTAAAGCGAATGAAGTTTTGCTGGCACGTGCAAATTCAAAAGGAACTAAAATCTCAATTTTTGGCTGATGTAGTTATATATTATACGTTTTTGACTTATAAAACTGTTGAAAGTCGAATTGTATTTTTCTATTGTGCTGGATAGATTAAGAGATTAGATTAGATTCAAGAGCTGTTTTCAATGTCTCGTTTTTTATTATGCAATTGACTTTCCTAGACTTGTTCTATGTCCATGCCAACTTAAAAGCAACCGGGCAGATTGGTCAGCACGCCTGCAACTGATCGTTCTGTCAGGCATACACACTATGACAAGGTGCACATGTTCAACAACGAATAAGGCTCGCCCGGATTAGTTAATTGCAACAAATACAACTCTCAAATATATATTTCAATCTTTCAAGATCACGGAAATCAAAATCCCAACGATGTATTTCGGCAGCAGCGCCAACTTCCAAAACGATCTTGCAGTTCTGAAGCTGCTAACTGCGATTGAATTCAATCGCTACGTGAGACCAATCTGTTTAGACTTCAATGAGGAAATTAACGGCAATCCGCTGGACGATGGAATGAGAAAGGTATAGTGTCCTGATATTCTTGGCACGTCGTTTTTCACAACCTATTCAGGTGCACTGGTATTCTTAGCATGTCCGTGGCTGATTGTGCTGTGGATTATTGTGTGTGTGTGTGTATGTGTGTGCGTGCGTGCGTGCGTGCGTGCGTGCGTGCGTGCGTGCGCGCGTGCGTGCGTGCGTGCGTGCGTGCGTGCGTGCGTGTTTGCGCGTGCGCGTGTGTGTGTACGTGTGCGTGTGCATATGAACGCACTATATAATACATTTCTTTGACTAATTACATTGAATATTTTTTCACGGATTGACAATATAATATAGTTACACCGAATTACTAAGTATGAATTTGATACAATAAAAAGCGCGGAATTAATGATCTCAGGGACAACGTGTTGCCCTAGAGATGTTTTTTCTTTATTTTTGCAATAGGGGGACATAACATTGCACATGCATAATAGTTTCTTAAGTTTTCGCGACTTGTATAAATAAACAAACTACATTTTAACGGTTATAAGCGCGGTAATTTTTTTGATTTTGGTTTTTCCGACGTTTCGGCCACATTTCAGTGGCCGTGATCTTAAGAAAATATTACGTTAAAACGTAGTTTTATTATTTAATATTGCACAAGCATTCATATTGTAAATACGCAGAAACAAATTTTAAAGTGGTTTCTTCGCTCCAGCGATACATTTTGCGGCAGCTAATGAACTTGACTAAAACTTTTACATATATAGTATAGTACATATGTAGTATCTATGACTAAAATAACGGGTTCGTGTTATTTTTTATTAGAGGAGTTCAGCAGACAGCCAGACGGCCCATTTGATGGAAAACGGTTACCATCGCCTAAAGACATTTGCAACACTAAAGGTGCTACAAATGCGCTGCTGCTCTCTTAAGGGAGACTGGAACCTGATCACTAATGCCGAAACACAACTCAAGGTTGTCATGGCGGCATAATCTAGACTAGAGGTGGTATCCATCCAGTCGGACAAATATCCTACCACCTGGCTGTGGGATGTTTTGTCGCCTCTTGCGACAGGCCGCCTGGCCGCAGGGAATTGTATTTTTTCTCCGTTCCTGCACATATCGTACTTGTTTAAACAAATGAACGAGTAAGCAGTGACGCGTGGTGGGAGGCACTACTCGCGGAAAAGATGGAACGAAGTGGACTGACTCGACTAAATGATTTCCTAATCTACTTGACTATTTTTTTGTTGTTCAGACACGTTTAGTTACTAAATTACTCGGTTCTCGGTTATATTACTAGCGTAGTGCGAAATAGGCTTAAAGGCTGTAATCAATATGATGATTCCAGCACGGTTCTACCAAGTCTAAACACAACAGTTGGCACTAATAGCCTTAAAATTCTTAAATTTGTCCGACGCCATATGGCGGTACCCTCGTGAGTAAAATCTGTATATATACATAATTTTTCTTTTTCTTTCTTATCAAGATCATCGTCATGAGGGATATTTATGTCACCGAGTATTGCTACTCAGGCAGATCAATCTGTCATTACGATCTTTTATCTACACAGATAAATAAAAATTAAGTGTCTGTTTGTAATATCAAAATAAAAATATGAAAAAATTAGAGGGGTAATTCGGACCAGGTGATTCCGAAAATGCAATTTACTGATTTTTTGTCTGTCTGTCTGGGTGTTCCTGCTAATCTCTGAAACGGCTGGTGTGATTTTAACGGGACTTTTACTGGCAGATAGCTGATGTTATAACGAGTAACTTAGGCTACTTTCTTTTCTTTTTTAATCCACGCGAACGAAGACGCGGCCGCAGCTAGTTTACTATAAAATGTAAGTAATCGTATAATATGTGTACCACCATTGTCATTTCCTATTTACTTTATTCCCTGCCAGAGATGGGTTGTCTGGAACAGATTGCTTTTTAAGTATAAGACTGCCGTTCGTACACAAATAGAATAGTTCTAGTCTGGAAGGTTTTGTGTAAAGACTAGCTGTGCCCGCGATTTCGTCCGCATGGATTTAAAAAAAAAGTTGACTAAGTTACTCCTTGTAACATCACCTATCTGCCAGTAAAATCCCGTCAAAATCGGTCCAGACAGACAGACAAAAATTCTAAAAATTGCATTTTCGGAATCTCTTGGTCCGAATTATACTCTCTGATTTTTTTTTGTATATTTTTATTTTGAAATTAAAAAAAAGGACTCCAATTTTATTCATCTGTATAGATGAACATTGTATAACAAAGAGTTATCTATCTCCAACTCTCTCTCTAGGTCGCTGGTTGGGGTCTCAAAACCGAAGAGGGCGAAACATCCCAAGCTTTGAAGGCGGTGTACTTCCCCATTGTGCACTCGGAGAAATGTAGCAAGGAAAGCCCATACGCATTCAGGCCGTACATCACTATAGACAAGATTTGCGCAGGATATACTAATGGTAGGTATTAAAAATACAAACTATGTGCAGAGCCATCTCAACGACATTGGGCGCCGGGATTCAAAATTCAGCCTGCGTCCCCTTGCCAACAACAAAAATAGTTTTAGTTTGAATTTGTTGCCCGTTTTTGTTAGAACTATTGCAGAAATAATATCTCAAATGGAGACGATTGTTCAAGAACTGAATAAGACGTATTTGTGAACAGTATTGCTGTCTACATATACTTTATCGGCCTTACTTATAATAATCTCGGTAAGAAATGATTAGCCATCTCTTAAGTAAGAGAATCAGAATTAGACCGTTATCAATGAATATCTTTTTTCCACTTATAAACGTGTATTATCTGTTGTTTACCTAAGAGAGACTATATTGTACCCAAAATAGTCGACTAAAGAGGAGTTTATGGGTAAGATTCTTTTTTTTTATTGCAGGAGTTCAGCAGGCAGACGGCCCACTTGATGGAAAGCGGTTACCATAGCCTATGGACATTTGTAACACCAAAGGTGCTATAAATGCGCTGCTGCTCTCTTAAGGGAGACTGGAACCTGGTCACTAATGTCGGAACACAACACAAGGTTGTAATGGCGGCATACTCTAGACCAGGGGTAGTCGCCATCCAGTCGAGCAAATACCCTACCACCTGGCTGTGGGTTGTTTTGTCGCCTTTTACGACAGGCCGCCTGGCCGCAGGAAATTGTATTCTTTCTCGGTTCCTGCATGGATGGATTTTCACTAATCAGTTTCTGAGCAATTTCTTTAAATTTAAGAAACGATTATAAGTAAGGCCCTATGTAATTAAGAATATTTGTTAAATAATTTCGAAAACTAGCAGATTAGGCATGGTATTGTAATATTTGCAACAACTCATAAAGGCTTATGGTGACAAAAGAACAGCAACTGGTCACTATACTTATAATCATTCATCAGATAACCTTACGGCTTAGATATATTTCATCTACTGATTCTACACACTGGACTAACATTTTTAGAACACCTCGCCATCCCTCCAACAATATTACAGTATAAGAAACTTAGCAAATTGGCACAACCGATAGCGGTTTGAAGTCTTAGATAAACTATTTTAATTAAATAGGTTATGAATGACAAGAATTTATTACCCTATTGTTTGGAAATTTTAGATAATATTAATTAATTAATATTAGATAATATCTTGCCCTTAAAAAATAAAATCTAGAAACCGATTGCAGCGCCTCAATCAAATCATCAAAACCGGGAGACGCTAACTACCGGGTCCAATCGTGAATCTAAACCATCCCCGGATCCACTTGAATACACACAAAAATAATTTCGCCTAAATCCTGGAACCCGATTGTAGCGCCATCTCCCTGGCTCAAATTTGAATCTAAACCATCCCGGGACCCACTTGAACACACACAAAAGTAATTCACCTAAATAAGACAAATGAAAGTGAATTTAAATGCAGTCACCGTTGCCTAAATTGGCTGGGAAAGACCATAACAAATGAATGGCTAGACTGATGTTGTGACTGATGTTTTTTAATGATAGTTTTTTAAGTGATGAATATCATATTTTAGTACTTAATATTAGGTGAGATGGCTCTGAACTAACCGTGATGTGCACTAAGAAATTCAGTTTTCTTACATCCTTTTTGTAAGAAATAATAAATTAATTATTTTACATGTATTCATTTTATCAATAAAATAACTCCGACAGAAGCATCTGTTTTAAACGATATTCAGTTTTTTTACATCCTCTTTGACGATATTTGCAGCACGCATTCTGTCAATTCTATGTCAAACGTTAAGGTTACATTAAAAAAGTTTATATTGTCCAAAGCGGTAAGGTGAGATTAGAAATAACTTTATATGGTGGTTAAATATTCTTAAATTTTCTAATTTTCCGCGCAATTTTCTTAACTTCTTCTTTCATTCAAAAAACACAACAAAGAAAGAAATAGCGAAATCGGTCTAGCCGTTCGTTCACGCGTGATGGCGTGACCAAGGGAAATAGGGATTTATTTTTATATATATAGATTATATAAAATATTAAAATAGTATAGTATATTATAATAGTTTATTTTTATATATATAGATTATATAAAATATTAAAAAGTCTTCCGCGTCTGCCAACATGAAAATAAAATTTAGTGAATATCGTCTATATATAGGTACTTATAATTGAGAGATTTTGAATTATAATCTACACAATTACCACATCATATTAGAGATAAATATTGTTACATAAATTTATGGTAAATTATGGATAACTAGTCTATACAAAACAGGCGCTAATCACAGAATAAATAGAAATATAACATTATTATTCAATTAAGGAAATAGCCGATTGTATCGTTTAGAAATAAGAGAAACAAAATTAATTATTAACCTTAAAATGAATCATGACAAGAACAACTACGCAACTAAATAAATGTAACAGTTGGAGCCAGCAACATCAAAGATAGAATAGAAATGTAACAGTACTACTCGTGCGCAGAAGGTTTGCCGATAGCCTCATGATGTCACGCGTCGATGGTCAGTAGGGTTGACAAAAAAAGGTTACATAAATAAGTTGTTGCAATAAATTTATTATTTTTATTTATTATTGTATATACTGTTACGTGCCAGCGGGGGGTACGCACTCAGGATTGGAAGAAAACGCCAGTTTTTAACTAAACTCTTTTATTGACTTACACAGCCGTACGTGATTCCTCTCCACAGGGTTGCCCCTACACGCCCAACTAACGATGCACTGTCCCGACGATAAGTTGCCTCACTCACAATACCGTCACCGATATTGTTTACACCACCTCCTGCTACTGCAGTGCTCACCTCCGAATTACCGCGTGTATCTCGCTTCTAGATCTTCTCTCAAACTGCGCTACACTCCTCCTTCACTGAACTGTCCACTAAACTTCACTAAATTCACCACTATACTCATCACTGTCTTCTGTTGAACTTCTCTTCCAACCCTTCGGTATCGCACTTGTCGCTTCACTGTCTTGAACTGAACCCAACTCTAAACTGCCCAGTAGGCGCGCCTTACGCTGCTTATATACCCCAAAGAATTTTCTAGAACCCATAATTCCGATCTTCTTTTCGTTATTCTTTTATTCACTATCTGTTCCTTTCTAAACATCTATCTATCTCTGTCTTTTCCTTCCCTAACCTTCTATTCCAGAAATATCGTTTATCATCTATCCCTTTCTAACATCTACCTATCTCTGTGTTTTCCTTCCCGAACTTTCTATTCTAGAACTTTCGTTTATCGTCTATCCCTTTCTAAAGTGTATCCGTCCTTGTCTTTTCCTTCCAGAGTTTTCTACCTTATTCTAAGTCTTAAACCAACTAGATTGTTCCACCATCACTCGCCACAGGCCACAATACTTTACATAAGTATATACAATAATAGTAAGTAATACAATACAATAATAATAAGTAGTCATCGGCAAAACTTCTGCGCGAGGCTTATATGAGTAGGTAAACTAATCGGCTTGCACCCACTCCTAGGTCTCTGCGTCTGGGTGCCATACATCCTTTTCACCCCCTGGTAAAGATGGCCCTGACTGTGTATATCACTAGCAGAGACCGGCAGACCTTGTCCTATAAACATGGAAGAAGGATTGGTCGGTCTCTGTGGTTGCGCACTAAGCCTTTAACGGCCTACCTCACTGCGGTGCAGGGGCACCGGATTCGATTCCTGGCATGGTAGATTTCTTAACGGCATTTCCATTATCTTCCATTGTATGTGCGTACTGTGATTATATGTGCACACATTGCAGGGACGGCAGTGTGCAAGGGCGACAGCGGCGGCGGGCTGACGTTCCACAGAGTCGAGAACGGCGTCTACAAACACTACTTACAAGGCGTCGTGTCCACCGCTCCCAACTACGGCACCCAGGAGTGCAACGCGTACACTTGGGCCACCTTCACTAGTATCGTGAAGCATAAGAGTTTTATTTATGAAAATATTAAATAAGTTTTTGTGTAATCTATATATATACAAATTAAATAAAAAATAGTTAAATAATAACAATTATTACATAATAAACATATTTACAGGTAAAAAATGTAGGCCAGATCGCTTTTGGTAGGGAGCGTTCCCAAAATGCTGGCCGCATTTCCCCGTCGTATGGCAACGCTAATCCGTTGCACTAAATATACGCCAGTGCTTTCGTCACCCGAGACTTCTTTTAATCTCTTTAAAAGGTCTCGATAAACGTGATAAACCTCATGTCCCCATGGCCTAAGTGTCAACTCCGATCCACAAATTTGCATCACCCATGGATGCATATTTGCGGCGATGGTTCCTTGATGTGGGGCAGCTCCTCCTGCGTGTGACTGTGTAATTAAATAAACATATTTTGTACTAAGATTTTATTTGACATCTCTAATGTTCTTCCTTTTATAGTTCTATAGCCCTTGCGACCAAAACTGTACCGTTATAAATTCGCATGTCCGTCTGTCTGTCTTTCTATGACAGTCCTTTTTTTCGGACACTACTTGGCTGTGCAATTTTTCAAAACTTAGCAACCGGCAATGTTTTGTCATCTTACAACAGTTTTAGTATCTATTATTAAAAAGAATACATTACTTTCATGTTGAGATTTTTTAGCAAAAATAATAATACTCTTTTAATAACAACAATATTCAAGACTAGCGTGTTACTTGAACATATTATTCGTGAAAACCACAAACTACTACTGAAAACTTGTGTGGCGAGGTTAGTGCCAACACCATAAGCAATCCGCAAGCGAGAAAGCGATATTAATTTATACTTTCAAAACTGCGCACGTACCGCTATATAACAGCGCGCGCGAGCACAGCGGTCCCGCCGTATCTTCTGATTGACTATTGCAAGCAGGAGCGTAGCTACCGCCGTATAAGCCGCATCAATGATACGGGGCCTGCAGGCTGTAGCCTGTCGGGGCCCTAAAATTGTATAATCAAAAATTCCTAAAATGTTATCCACGATCTTATAGGTTAATAACATTTTTGAGAATAACTGCTGGGCCAAAAGGTACGGCTATCAGACTAGCTGTACTAGCTGTACCCGGCAGACGTTGTCCTGTCTTTAAAAAATAAAAATCTAGAACCCAATTGCAGCGCCATCGATCGGGACCAATTATTAATTCAAATAATTCTGGAATCCACTTGAACAAACGCAAAAAAAATCATCAAAATTGGTCCCACCGTTTAGGAGTTTAGCGGCGCCATCTACCGGGTCTAATCGTGAATCTAAACCATTCCGGGACCCACTTCAACACACAAAAAATAATTTCACCTGAATGTTGGAACCCGATTTCAGCACCACCTACCTGGTTCAAATTTGAATCTAAACAATCCAGGAACCCACTTGAAATTACAAAAAAATAATTTCATCTAAATCCTGACATCCGATTGCAGCGCCACCTACCTCGTTTAAATTTGAATCTGAACAATCCAGGAACCCACTTGAACACACACAAAAAGGATTTCATAAAAATCCCGACAACCGATTGCAGCGCCACCTACCCGGTTCAAATTTGAATCGAAATAATCCCGGAACCCACTTGAACACACAAACACAATTCACCTAAATGCTGGAACCCGATTGCAGCGCCACCTACCTGGTTCAAATTTGAATCTAAACAATTCCGGAACCCACTGAACACATACATACATACATAACTTCACGCCAGTTCCCTTGCGGGGTAGGCACGAACAACAGAGCGCCATTTAGGCTTATTCTTACACACCTCATTTGCTTCTTTGACATTCATAACTCTTGTCATGCACGCTCGTCTGTTCTTAACCCACTGAACACACACCAAAATAATTCACCTAAATTCTGACATCCGATTGCAGCGCCACCTACCCGGTTCAAATTTGAATCTTAACCATCCCGGAACCCATTTGAACACAAAAATAATTTCACCTAAATCCTGGAACCTGATTGCAGCGCCACCTGCTGGGACCAATTGTTAATCCAATCCATTTGAACGCATACAAAAAATCATTACAGTCGGTCCCACTGATTAGGAGTTCAGCGGCGCCACCTACCGGGTCCAATTGTGTATCTAAACTATCTCGGGACCCACTTAAACACACACAAAAAAATTCATGAAAATCGTTTCAATCCTTTAGGAAGAGTTCAGTGGCATACACAGGAACAGAAGAATTTTATATTTAAAGATTTTTGGGCCACAAAACCTTGCAGACATCCTCAGGACATCCTACTACATTTCATCCTATCATCCGTGCAGGAACGGAGAAAGAATACAATTTCCTGCGGCCCGGCAGCCTGTCGTAAGAGGCGACTAAACAACCCACAGCCAGGTGGTAGAGTATTTGCTCGACTGGATGGCGACCACCCCTGGTCTAGAGTATGCCACCATAACAACCTTGTGTTGTATTCCGGCATTAATGACCAGGTTCCAGTCTCCTTTAAGAGAGCAGCAGCGCATTTATAGCACCTTTGGTGTTGCAAATGTCCATAAGTGATGGTAACCGCTTTCCACCAAGTGGGCCGTCTGCCTGTCTGCTGAACTCCTGCAATAAAAGATCCTATCAAATTTAAATTTCATCAGAGTCTGATCAATGCACATTGAGGACAAACATACAAACACTGATGTTTATTTAGAAACCCTTTCGGGCGTCCTCAGAATATTTTACCAAAGTGTTAGTTTAGGCCCTAAACTTTAGTGAGTGAGAGAGACCTTTGTTTGAGAAAGACAGGAGACCAGCTTCAGTCTCATCCCTACTCTGTGCTGTTTATGGGATGAGAAGTGACACCAGTAGACGCCTGGCGGGAATAACTGGTCGAGTGGTAACTGGTTAATTAAAGACTGCCGAGAGTAGAAAATTATTAAAGTACCAATATCTGCTAATATCGCTATTAAAAAATAAGGGTTGATGGTAAAAGAGTGAAAATTTAGGGTTGTATGTATTTTATAATGCCGAATCATAAATAGATAAAAATAAAAAAAATTCTCCAAAAAATAAAAATATAAATTTTGGGGTGAACCACCCTTTTTACTTAAGAGTATGAAAAAGTTTACATCCTATTCTCAGACCTACTAAATGTACACCCAAAATTTAATAAGAATCGGTCAAGCCGTTTCTGAGGAGTTTTATTACAAACACTGACATGAGAATTTTATATATTAGATAACATTTTTGAGAATAACTGCTGGGCCGAAAGGTATGGCTATCAGACTTGTTATTATTTTCTATAGAAGCAGAAAATCTAGAAAAACTTAAATCGCCTTCAGCTATAATTTGATTTTGTTTGTCCAACTTAGCTCCTAGGAGCATTAAGTATAATCTAATAACTTAAATTAATATATAATTATTTTAATCCAATAAGAAGCATTTTTTGTTTATTTCATTAAAAAAACTTTACCCTTCCTTTGGGCCCCCAACACATTTTGATACAGGCCCCGCCTAAGGCAAGCTACGCCACTGACTGTAAGTAACTTATAATAAATAAGCCTTGTGTGTGATTAAAAGTGTATAAGACCGAAATATTGTTTTATTTTTATTGCAGGAGTTCGGCAGACAGGCAGATGGTCCACTCAATGGAAAGTGGTTGCCGTCGCCTATGGACATTTGCAACACCAAAGGTGCTACAAACGCAGTGCTGTTCTCTTAAGGGAGACTGGAACATGCTCACTAATACCGGAATACAACTCAAGGTTGTTTGGGCGACATACTCTAGACCAGAGGTGGTAGCCATTCAGTCGGACAAATGCCCTGCCACCTGGCTGTGGGTTGTTTTGTCGCCTGTTCCGATAGGCCGCCCGGCCGCAGGTAATTGTATTCTTACTCTGTTACTGCGCGGACATAAATTCCCATTCCCATGTTTTATTACCACCCACACTGTAGAGGGAAATAAATACAGTGCTCAACTGTGACACAAACAACATACCAACACATAGCCCAACTTGTATTTGGCTGTCTAATAACAATTATAACAAATTATAAATGACTATTCATGAGTATTAGCTGTAGGTTTGCATCATTAAATAAATATATGAATGAGTAGTAGTAGTACAATTCGCTACAATGGCAGGCAAAGGATCTTCCATTATGGATATACCTAGCAATTCTGATGTAAAAATCTTCGAATAACTCACCTGAATTTATAGGTTTTCAACCGACGCCGTTCAACGGAGTTCTTGCGACAACTAGAAAGGCAACATTTAAATACACAGTTCACATTTCTCACAAAAACAGGGAATTACTATATTCTACAGCTATTATTCATTTCAGAGTTCTTGCGACAACTAGAAAGGCAACATTTAAATACACAGTTCACATTTCTCACAAAAACAGGGAATTACTATATTCTACAGCTATTATTAATTTCAGAGTTCTTTACACATTTTTGGAAAGTAAAACTGCACAGTACAACGTTCCCTTCCAGTTCCCGCCAAAAACTCAATATAAAATTATAAATAAATGATTCCCTTTAAACTTTTAAAAACAATATTACACTTCTTTTAAATAAACTTGCACAGCGTAACATCACTCTTTAAGTTCGCGCCAAAAACTGGAATCATAGATTACTTTTAAAATAACTAAAATTTAGGTCTCCGATTTTTTTTATAATGGTTGTACACAGTTTGTTTATCTAGTCACGTGAACTTTTAACAAACATTTTAAACAGAATATAATGACGATATTCTCTTTTATAAATATTGTAGATTACACTAGTTTAAAAATAAAATAAATAAACTAAAAATAAAATAATGGACTTTTCCATAGGATACCTTCCATATCATACAAAATTATTTTTAAAAAACAATCTACTACCGACTAATTTAATAAAAGAACCGAGCACAACTATAGCCTTAAAAAAGTAATAATGATTGAAGTATTATCAAAGTCATTACCTTAATATTTCCTACTCTGTGTTCTTAAGAGTTTAAATTATCTGTAGGAGTTTTTGGCGGGAACTGAAAGGAGATGTTGTGCTGTGTAGTTTTATTTTCTAAATATGTGTAAAATTATGTACTCTAAAATGAACAATAGTTGTAGGATATGGATAGTTTTTGAGTAGTAATTATGTGTTTTTGTGAGAAACGTGAACTGTATAGTCAAATGTGGCCTTTCGAGTTTTCACAAGAACTCCGTTAAACGGAGTCGATTGTAGCCTACAATACAATTTGCCTAGCTTAAAGGACTCGTTGCCAAGCCATAAACACAAAAAATATCTGTGGTGTTTTCTATTTTGTTTTTATGGTTTTATTCACTGCACAGAGTACTTGTATTATATATTGGAAAGTATCAGGAATCCAGATATACGTAGTATCCATAGTAGTTTGTGATCGAGATTGTAAGCACTGGTTTTGTCTTGCGCCGACTCGCGCGAAATATACTGAAATTTTAAAATTTTGTAAATGCAAAAACTTGAAGATTATTTAACATTTGTGCATAACAAATATGACGACTGCAAGTCTCAATAAATTTTTAAAAGCTTTAGAGGCCGTTAAAGATGACTATACTTGTGGTGTTTGTTCACAGTTCTGTAAAGACCCCGTGACTTTGAGCAAATGTTTCCATGTGATTTGTTCTGAACATTTCGACGATTTAAAAATATGTCCCACTTGTGATACGAACCTTGAAGGAGGCACGAAATTTTACGATGCAAGTTTGTCAACTTGTGTTGATGCTACTAAAGAATTAGATACATTTTTCCAGAATTATGCTATGAACCTTTCTCGAATGTCTGAAGATCCTGGCTGCGCAAATAAAGGTAAAAGTCTATCCGACTCATCACAGATGGCACCTGGTACATCCTTCGGAAGTACTAAGAAGCCAACCAGGAACAGTAAAAATGCAGAAAACATAAGCATTGCTAAGAAAGTTGTATCCACTAAAGTTACATCAACCAGATCAAAGACACGTACATTAAAACCAAACATTAGCACTGTCAATGCCAATAACAGATTAAGTAAAAGATCTGGAAATGATTCGTCTAAAGTTGAGGAGCTGGATAACTTCTCTGGCAATGACAAAAAGACCTCTAGCAAAGATAATAAATTAAAACAAACAAAACTCATAGAATCAGAACCTAATTCACAGAAAAACACTCTACTAGATACAGACTATAAATTTAAAAAAAATAAAAACCAAAATAAAGATACAGTGTTTAATGTTTCAAAAGAGGTTGAGATTAAACCAACAGAGCAGAGTGGAAGCACAATTAATATTTCAGCTACAAACACCAAATTCAACAAAGCAAATGAGAAACGTAACCTCAAAGGTGAAACTCTACTTCATGTAGCTTGTCGTTTGGGTAAAGTGGAACATATTACAGAATTATTAGAACAAGGAGCAAATACAAATACTAAGGATAATGCAGGATGGACTCCACTTCATGAAGTTGTACAAAACGGACGATTGGACTTAGTTCGACTATTATTACAGTACAATACATTAATAGATGTACCTGGGCAGAGTAATGAAACACCGTTACATGAAGCTGTGAGATACAGACATACCGATATCGCTGTAGAATTGGTTAAGAATGGTGCTGATATACATGCAAGAAACTGTAAAGGAGAGACACCTTACCAGCTAGCTTCGTTGGATATGAAAACGACATTGCTTGCTGCAGCTGAGGATATTATACAAACTCAAAGTTTAAATGTAACACATATGTCACTAATGCATTCTGAGTTGGATTTTGATAATATAAGAGTATACTGCGTTTCACAGAACCCTATAATACACAACAAGCTCAAGGCTTTAGCTAAAGCACATGGCAATTTAATGATTGACACAAAGTTTAATAAAAAAGTTACCCATTTGATTGTAGATTGCGAAGATGGTGTATGCACATCAAGCTTGACTGTACTACAAGGTATAGTCAATTCTCTGTGGATATTAAACACAGAATGGGTCAACAAATCAACTGATGACAAGCTCGAAACCTTTGAGAGTTACGAAGTTTTAGGAGTTGGAAACAAATATTACAATGGTCCCAAGAATTCAAGATATAACAAGTACAAACAGCTTCCAGGCATTTTCGATGGGTGTTACTTCTACTTGCACAACTTTAATAACAAATATGAGATATCAAAGAGCTTAATACTGACAAAAGCAAGTCTAAGTAAGCTAATTACTGATGCTGATGGTGTGGTTTTAAACAGAGTTCCTGATCCAGAAGCAATTCCAGATCAGGAGAAATTAGTACCATATCATGCTAAAAAGGATGGAAAGTTAGTGGATTGCTCTAATTATATTATATTCAAGGAGATGTACCAACCGATGTATAATATGAAGCATCTTAAAGCACTACCTATTGGTTGGTTAATTGAGTGTATGGAAAAATATGAACTGTGTGAACCTTGGGCCTTGTAGAAACACAACCAAGTACTAAATTAGGTTAAATGGATCAACGGCTAGTTCCTTTATCTTACTATTCATTCAATTGTGTGTTACCAGGGGTAAAATTTTGACATTACCTCTATGGAGCCTATGTAAAATGTTAACCAATAGCCAAGCAAATGAACATTTGGTACTATATAGAAATGGGAGACTTTGCAGGCTTATCACACTGCAATGCAGTGGCTCCAGGTTCAATTCCTGGTATGTTAAATCTTATAAATAAATGGTGTTATTTACTATGGCATGGGTGTCTGAGATCAGTCCTAAAGTGATTTGTTGTATATTACACATAATACAAGCGTAACTAGCTTAGCTTGTATGTTTGCCTACCACTTATTATTAATAGGTTCAAAGACTCATGTGGCTCTTTAATTTGAGACAGAAAACTTATCTTTTATATACATTGTTATTAGAAACATGTTACTGTAGACTAACAATAAATATTTAGATATTTAATAAGCTTTTGAAGACCTTGAATCCACTTGAACCATGTATAGAAACTCGGATGACCCACTTCACCCTTATCTCTTCGTCCCCATTCCGTCCCCCTCTATCCCACCCTAAAAGCTATGCATTGTCTCTGCCCCTGGTGTTGCCATCATCTACAGGTGACTAACCATTTTCCATTAAGTCAGCCATGGTCAACCTTTTTTTATACATAGAGGTATTAATCAAGTGTTCCGTGCTGCAACTATATTTTATTTAAGTGTTCTATTTACTATTTAAACTCATAGCAGACGGATTGATGTTCCACATGATGAAAAGCGATTATATCGTCTACGGATATTTCCAACACCAGAGGTGTTATGAATGCAAATCCATTATTTTGTAATACTAGTATGTCAAGCCACTCACAAAATCCTGGCGGGCTGCAGGTTAAGTATTGCGGCATTAGGTGAACGGACTGTTTCGTTATTGGATTCGAAATTTAAAAAAATATCCTTTTAATGTAAATAGCCGAACACAGGTCGCCAAAGCTTATTATCAGACTATAAAAGAGGATACATGGACGATTGTCTCCAGAGAATAAGATTGATGGATGTTGGGGTGCAGATGAGTGATCTAGTTGTAAGCACCTTGCTTTATGCGGATGATGCTGTGCTTTTAGCCCAATCGTCATCAGAACTGCAAACACTAGTCACAATGATGAAAGATGACTGTCAGGCGAGAGGCTTACATTTGAATGCGAAGAAAACAAAGGTTATGGTGTTTGAAAGAGAAGAAACCAGAACGAATGCAAGGATAATGGTCGATGATGTTATGCTGGAGCAAGTGAATGAGTTTGTATATCTTGGATGTGCTTTTAGCAGGGATAGAAGGTACACCGCTGATATAGAAAGAAGAGTGAATTTGGGGAATAGTTTGAATGGAGCGTTAGGTAAACTTCTAGGCGCTAAGAACCTCAGCCAGAAGGCTCAGCTCGCCATACACAACGCGGTGCTGGTACCTACGCTCACGTATGGAAGCGAAAGTTGGGTATGGAAGAGAGAGCATGAAAGTAGAGTAAACGCGGTTGAGATGCGAGCACTGCGCAAAATCTGCGGAGTGACGCTCGCGGACCGCGTTCGTAATACCGAAGTAAGAAAGAGAGTTGGTCTGAAAGAGAGTGTCGGGGTGAAGGTAAGGAAAGGAATGCTCCGGTGGTTCGGTCATATGGAAAGAATGCATGATGAAAGAATGACTAAACAGATATACAATGCAAAAGTGGATGGATGCAGAAGTCGTGGAAGGCCACGACACACCTTCCATGATCAAATTGATCGTGTACTAGCGGAGGATGATGTCAGGAGCCTTAAGAACAGACGAATGTGCATGACAAGAGTTATGAATGTCAAAGAAGCAAGTGAGGTGTGTAAGAATGGGCCTAAATGGCGCTCTGTTGTTCGTGCCTACCTCGCAAGGGAACTGGCGTGAAGTTATGTATGTATGTATGTAAAAGAGGATACTCCTCTATAAACAGCATTTAGGTCAAACGCAAAAAAAGTTTGACATGTCTACAGGAGAAGGCTACAAATGTTGGAACAAATGAAAGTTGTATCATTTTTACGTTTCTACAATTAAAAAGTTTATTTTTTGTTATTGGATTATTTTTCAACGTCTACCAAACTGATGTATTTAGTATCCGAACAGTGTACATTAGGAGACGTTTTGGTTTAAACGAGAACAATAAAAAACCACAAAATAATCTTATATAATTAAAAAAAAATACATGAACAAATAATGTACATACATAAAGAATTTATGTAACTTCAAAACTTTATCTTCCGTTTTTATTTGGCCCAATTTATTCGAGTGTATTTCTACTAGCATGCTGATATAATAATTAAGTATATACATAAGTAGTCGTCTATATTAATCTTAGAGCGGTACTACGACATGTGCATCCATCTGTATCCGACAACAATAGGAGTCGGATTGTCCCTGCTCTGTCCGCACGCTTTTCAGCTACATACTCTATAATTATTTACTAACGGCCGGTTCCTTATATCTTACCCACAGTTTATTTGCCTTACTATTGGTTAAAATTTGAGATAAGCTCGATACATGTGATGTCAAAATTCAACTGATGACAGCGCAAGTAAATGAATCGTACGATATACGAACCGGCCATTAGTAATCAAACATGTTTTAACAATAGTACAATAAATTAACACTGTGGTCTGTGGTACTTTATTTTCGGAATAATTTTTATCTGGTTATAGCAAAATAAGTTTTAAAAATGAAACTACAACAACAAGAGAATAAAATATTTAATACACTTATTTTTATATACACTTAAATAATTTCTATACAATAGAAACTTTGTTTAGACTGGTTTTAAAACATACATTTTGACATACGAAGAATACTGAGTAGGAGTGAGGCGTATATATCGGAACAGGTTTCTCTATGAAAAACTGCCCTGTTATTTAAAGACCGAAACAACTGTTCCAACTGTTCTGCCTGTTACAGCCTGTTCCTTTATGTTCCGCTCCACAGCAAACAGTCCGAAACAAAACAGGAACAAACTCTTCTTTTTTGACATACAGTAATAGAAAAGGATAGCATATACATGATCCTGTTTCAAAGCAAACAAGCTTGGAACAAGCTCTATTCTCCTTTCACATACTGTAAACGAAAAAGATAGCAATATCATGCCTTAACCCTCAATTCTATTTTGGTAATAATGGGGATTGTTCAAAAAAAATTACCCTCTGATTTTATATTTTTATTATGTAAAATAGGGTATTTTAAGATACTAATTTGAATATTTTTGTGTTTTAAGAGTTAGTTTTTATTAAATTCGATTTTTAAACAAATTATCCGATGACGTCATTGGGGACAACTTTACATTAATTCCTTTGCCTATAAAAAGAAAATAATCATATTAATCTGTGCTACTATTTAAATGTTATTGTCAGTATTCATTATGGCACATCGTGATCATTTTAGTGTGGCCAGCTTAGCAATTTTATCGGTAGATTTATTTTATATACTTTGGGGTTCAACATTTATTATTTTCTAAAGTTACCGTTAAGTTATTTAAAGTGACCTTTAGTGAAAAATCAATATAATATAACTTAAACTGAATAATGTACAGTTAGACTGAAAACCATTAATTGATAATCAGGCATAAATTACCTATTAGACACCATTGCGATGTCATTACTTTTCTTAATTTGTAATAAAGTATTCTTTCGGCGATTACAACAGATAAAGCTCATTCAACCTCTAAAATACTTTGATTTGTTATCACATTTGGGTTATCATTTTTAATGTCTGATACCTAGACATAGTCTCATTATCCAATGATGTTGTCAATCCAGTTAAAATAAAAAGGTTGTATTGTCAGTTTCAATTGAGGGGGACGGGGGGAGTATTATTAGTCAGACCTTTAAAAAAATATCAGTCGTTAGGACTGCACTTCAGAGATAAAAACTTGGTATCTGAGCGTGACGGTCGTCCGAATTCAGTGCATTGTCCCCATCCTAGAAGTACCTACCGAAGTTTTCAATTAAAAAATCATGGCGATGTTCGATAAGGTCTTTTTTAAGTCAATATGTTGGGAGTTACTTTCCTACACACACGTGTGTACCTACAAGAATTACAAATTTTAGTAATTTCACTATTAGCAACCTGGCAACATTGGGTATTTAGGCTTTAGATCGACGGTTAATGCAGCATTTCTAAATTATAATATTATTCATTACAATTAATTTCGTCCTTAGAAAAATCTTCTAAAGTCATCCGACAAAAAAGTGAACTGTTTTATTAATGAAAACGTATTAAACATTTTCTCTTTCTAAACATGGCCGGATCTTCAAATAGGAGTGTTAATTTTGTAAAGGCTGATACGCTAAACCTACCTAACATGTAATGTTATTAGAGTACATAGCCTATACTCGTAGTACATATTGGAGAAATAAGAGGAGCTAAAATCCTGATGTAAGTAGTTTTGTGAAGGTTTCTAAATTCAACATGTTCGTCCATAGATCTTCCTTCCTTCTTTCCTTTTATAACCTGTGTAGTATATTACTATTCCTGTCTGTAAATTTCATCCATATAAGAAATCAGTAATGTTAATTATTAGTTAATATATGATTGATATAAGTATACTTTGTGTTGAAGTCAAAATTCATCTAAAATGTGCACCTATTTATAGAAAAATAGCTACATGTCTCACTCATTAATTAGAAACTGATTAAAATAATATTAATTACTTATTTGATAATTTGGTACAATCAATAAATCAGCAACCTGTATTACTTTATTAATAATCTATAATACAAGTAAAGTATCTCATATAAATACATACAAATAAAGGAACAGACATTGCACCACTGCCCTGGCGGTTAGATTGTGTGTTTGATTGCTAATGTATGTTATGGATCTGATCTTATACAACAAATTACCGGAAAATATGAAACTCTCCAGTAGTTTTAAATATATTCACTTGCCGGCTTAAAAGTGATTAATTAAGCACATCTATGGCTTGAAGGATTTCATGGAATATGAAGATTTGTGACAAATACCTTTATGATTGTAAATCTCTTAATAATATGATTTTGATGTGTAACATAGTTACTAATATGAAAAATTATGAGTTAAATAAGGACTATGCGAGTAATTAAATAGACACTTTATATCTTTTTTTTTCAGGTTCAGAAAAAATTAGCAACAACTTTTCTGCATAAGCAAGGGTTATGCTTGATCATAGAATTTTATGACTTATCCACTGCAGTTTACATGAAAACTTTATGTATAGAAAAAACCAAATGCTAGCCTGCAGAAAAAAGAAAAAGATAAAACTGAACATTTCTGAAAAGATTATATAATATGTCCTAAATTATTATTAATAAGTGTTTAAGTAAATAAACAAGTTTAACTGCTAAAAGTTATTTATTATTTCATCTTGCAAAATAATAAGTCAAAAGATATATTTTATTAATCAATTCATATAAATATATGGCACATACAAATTTATAACTCACAATAGTTTGCTTTCAGTATAGAAACCATCTTTATCTTATAACTCGTAATGTGAACTCTTAAGACATCAGTCAAAGTAAAGCTAAAATATTTTTGGAGGAATGTTAAATATTGATATATTGTTTACATGAATTATAACTAATAACATCTAGATTTATATACATAAAAAATAAGTTATTTAAAATAGCCATCCTTGTTTTTAATTAATTAAGCTTTAAAGATATAGGCCATTCTTCTATGGTTGTACTAATCTTTTCAATCAGTTTCCATTTATTGATTTGGGCTCGCTTGAGATAAATTCAGGTTCTGGTGAACTTTTTGTATGCCATTAGCTCCAATGCAGTTCATAAATAATACTCCAAAGAATTCAAGTCAGAACTCGACGAAGGCCAACCTATGCTCTGAACAAAGTCTGACAAATTGGCTTGCAACCAATGTTGGATTGAATTAGCTTCATGGGAGGGTACAGAGCCTTGTTGGAAAATCCACTGCTATCCAGCGAATAAAGTATCACTTAATGCTTAAATCATTGTTTCCAATATGTGATTTTGGACGTCCTTCTAACTTCTGGCGCAAGGTGTATTGTTTTGCCAGTTAAATTTTCTTCCACCGTGATGATCTTCTCATCAGTAAACAGGTTATTTTTTGGATCGTATCTCTTGAAAAGATTTCGACATCGTTCCAATCGCCATTTACGAAGATGCTCGTTTATATAATGCACTTTTCTTTGACTTTTAGTTAGAGACCATATGTAAGTATTCTCTTTACAGATATTTAAGAAATATTGGTCTGAAGAGATAATATATACATAATTTAATTCTGGAGCCAATGTCAAGTGTGGAAAAGGCAGTTTACATTGTTTTTTTTTTTTTTTTTTTTAATTATCTTGTTCACATAAAATAAAATAAAAACCCACCACCTAGAAAGGTATAGAATAATAAAAAATGAAATATAATTTATAACATACATAGGTACTTAAACACATAGATAAAGGACATCACAATTTAATATTATACATGTTTATATATTTACAAATTATATTAAGGACCATAGGATTATGAATATTTACAAGCAGGAATTTTATGTTTATGGGCTTCGGGATTTTTTTTGGGAGGATTTCATACAAAGACTGAGGATATAGTGGACAGTTAAAAAATATATGATCTGGCGATCCCTCTTCAGTGCCACAGTCACAAATAGGAGTGCTGCGTACACCAATTCTATTTAAATGGACCGAAGAACATAAGTGTCCCAGCCGGAGTCTGCAGATTATGGAAATCATTGATTTGTTAAGATAGCGGTATTTAAAGAACCAAGGTTGGTTTGGTATAGAAGGTTGAATGTCTTTATAGTGTCTACCTCTATCCATACCTGTCTTAGACCAACTCAATTGCCAATCTTCAGTCAAATCAACTTTAGCTTTGGAGCATAGGTCTTGCATCTGAACAAGGCGGTGGTCAAGGCACCCTGAGACAATGGCACCCTTCGCTAGTTGGTCAACAACTTCATTGCCACTTATACCGCAATGACTGGGAATCCAAGCTAATGCGACTTCAACATGGTCATATAGATCAAATAACATTTCTTTGACTTTGAAAACTAAGGAACATTTGGATACATTTGAGAGGTTACTGTGTAGAATAGCCTGCAAACAACTGAGGGAGTCTGAGAAAATAATAACTTTTGTGAATTTATTTTTGTTATCCAATACGAATTTAACCGCCTCCAAAATAGCAATCAACCATTTTCAATGGCAGAACTTGTCCAAGTTCTTAGCCGACTTAAGGACTCTTCTCCCGGTCTCGATGGTGTACCTTACTCTTTTTTTGTTAAATCTGGTTCTATTACTAAGAACTTTATTCTATCCCTTCTGTGCATTTCACCAGACGTAAATGACGTCATAGGATTTAGTAAGGTCAAATAAAGGTCAAACGCATTTCTTTCAAAATACAAGGGGATTGTACGTTTTTTGGAATTTTAACTAGACAGAAATGATTAGAAACACTATTCCTCGAAATGGTTTTTCAAAAAGCTAAATTAAAAAAAAGTGAACAATCCCCATTGTAAATACATTTGGATACACGCATAAATTATGGTGTATAATAATAAATGTTAATTATCACCAGGTGTTAAAGATCTTGTTTACAAAATTGTATTCATTATTATTAAAGTAAACATTATAGGTTATGTGAACAAAATGCGTATGCCGCAAATGAAGCAACTTGATACTTGGGCGATGTTTTACGTAATAGAGTAAGATCCCAGACACCCCAGACTTACGTCATTTTAGGAAGGCTAAATTTTATATATATATTATCAAGTATTATTTATATACTTGATACATATAAAATTCAGCCTTCCTAAAATGACGTACGTTCCCACATTTCTTTTAAAGTGTCTGTCAAAAGTTATAGCCCACAGGAAGTGTCTGGCAACTGTATATATTTGTTTTTAACAATATCATATATGACATATGTAAAACTAGCCTTGCTACTTTGACGTGAGTTAGCATGATTTTTTCCACCTTTGATACCTGCTACCTGAAAAACGGCCCCGCTTTCAGCTTAGCGAGTATCCATTCTTCTCTAAGTTTATGTTAAACCACCGATCCTAAAAATTTCATCTTTCCTAAAATAACGTAAGTCTGGGGTGACTGGGATCTTGGACTATAATACTAAAAATTACTAGTAAGTATCAACATTATCCATGTCATAATATTGGAGTTGCTAGAGTTTAAATTTAGAATTCGCGAAAATGGTGCCCCTATTATTTTCATATTTTCTGGCCAGCCCATACATGCATTAGTGCCAATGGATGATAACCTACTGGTAGCACAAACTTTTGTTAGATGGTCCTGTTTGAAATCCGAAAACCGCCGAGTGAAGCTCGGTCGCCCCCGAGTATTACAGTTGACTGGAATTAGCTGCATTATCAGTCTTATACATATTTCTCTTTCTCCCGCTGTGAAGATACTAAGTGTCAAGTGTCGAAGCTGCGAGGCATGTATCTGAAATAAACGAATAGACTAATTGCTCAGGAAACCGTGCACAAGGAAATTTCCGTAGAAGTGACAAAGGAGACTGGCGGATTTCTCAGGTACGTTCGGCCTGGTTGCCTACACGCATAATAATTATAATATGTGTAGGTAGGTAGGTAGCTTAATTAATTATGTAATAACTATTAATTTATTTCTAAGTTTTTAACATTGTACTTAATTCATACGTCAAGTATAACATATTTCTACAAGTTACGTTCTATGGGATGTGTCAGCCATAGCGTTGTATTTTACTAAAATTGTAATGTATATAGAAGATTAAAAGTAAGTGTTATATCATTCCCGACAGTTGTAAGTCTATAATTTTTTTTTGTAGCTCCACTCCACAAAACCTATAAACAAAAATCCATTTTTTTGTAACGGTTACCAAAATTGTTTTTTTTTTTCATTTTTCAGTTTTTATGGCTATTTTTGTACCGCGTGCCCCCGCAAAAAAAAGCCTTGGTAAAATTAATCCTATACTTCCGAGAAACACTTTTTATAAGTTTGTATATACATACATGCGTGCGAGTGAGTGAGTGAGTGAGTGAGTGAATAAATGAACGAACGAATGAATGAAAACACTTTATTGTTCATCAAAAATTAAAACTACCTTCTTAAAACTAAGTACAGTAAATGTTGAACAAAGGGCGGCTTTATCGCTTAAAGCGATCTTTTCCAGGCAACCTAAACTAGGGAAGAAATTAAGACAACTGTGGCGGTCAAATAAATAAATAATAAGAAATATTCCAAGAATAAGTAAATAAACAATAATAATATACTTTGCAACACACTTGCTCATAAAGTGGCTATATAGTCACCGCAATTAGGCACAGAATGACACCCATAATCAAACTGTGAGTAAAAAAGATTATAACTCACTAGTGAGTTATAGATTTTTTTTTAATTTTATTGGTTGAGTTGCTTTGTTCTTAAAAAAGTTTTTATTCAAAAAAAAAGATCGTGTTCTATAGAACAAATAAATTAATGTTCCTATTGCTTGCTCATTTCATGCAACTTCTTATTTAAATAGATAATTTTAACTCGTAGGTGTTTAACAAATAAAACTTTCACTCATATATAACTCTTTTTATCTACTAAATAAAATGAGTTTTTGTTGTTATTTTATTCACAAGTGTGTTGAAAAACGTCGTATGATACACGTGTGTATCGATGATTACCGTCCTCGGCTCTCTTAAGACCCTCGCCTACGGCTCGAGTCTCAATGGCGCCTCGGCGGTAATCACCAATGTTACACACTAGTACCATAATGTACTATTATATACTATACAAATATAAGATATATTATCATACTATATATAGAATCAGCAGCATGTTTTAGATTTGCGAGGACCAAAGATATTCAGTAACCATCAGTTTAAAAGACAACATGGATTGTGAGTGAGTGAGTAAGGAAGTGAGTGAGTATATGTGTTTCCTTTGAACGAAAGAAAACGGTTACCTATAAATATACGAAATCTAAACAGCCTAAACACATACCTTACCGTACCATGCGTTAAACGCACACTTCACAAACAAACCAAGACACACAAAGAGCCTAAAAATTAATAACCTAGGCACAGAAAGGAAAAACAAGACACATGGCACTAGTTAACATAATATATATAGGTATAATAGACATAAGGCACACACTGCACATGCACTTCCTCACAACACCAGCATGTAACAGATACACTCTACATTAGCATGAGTATAATATTAAAATTACATACATACATACATAACTTCACGCCAGTTCCCTCGCGGGGTAGGCACGAACAACAGAGCGCCATTTAGGCCCATTCTTACACACCTCACTTGCTTCTTTGACATTCATAACTCTTGTCATGCATGCTCGTCTGTTCTTAAGGCTCCTGACATCACCCTCCGCTAGTACACGATCAATTTGATCATGGAAGGTGCGTCGTGGCCTTCCACGACTTCTGCATCCATCCACTTTTGCATTGTATATCTGTTTAGTCATTCTTTCATCATGCATTCTTTCCACATGCCCGAACCACCGGAGCATTCCTTTCCTTACCTTCACCCCGACACTCTCTTTGAGACCAACTCTCTTTCTTACTTCGGTATTACGAACGCGGTCCGCGAGCGTCACTCCGCATATTAGACTGGTATTGCGTGGACACACCGGTGCGTGCGTATTGTTTTTAAAATTAGAATAAATTAATATAATAAGTTACTCTTAAGGTACACCACAACACAAACATGCATTCATTAAATGTCACACACAGTAACAAAGTAACAAATAAGCGTGTACAACTTCCTAACTTCTTAAATTTAATCGTAAAAAAGGGTACGAAATAGAGTCCGTAGTTGCTAATAAAAAAAATAAAAAAAGAACACATACCTTACACTATAGTCGTGAATATTAAACACGGCGTAGTGATCATTTCTGAACACCATGTAGAAGTGATCTACCGGCTTGTTTAGCAACGTATGGCAGACCAGGGGTCTGTTGCCTAAATTCGGGCTCTCAACGTCCCATATGTTCTCGAAGGAGCAACCTCTTCTGAAACGGAGTAATAGCATAAATCAGCCAAGTGCGTGTGGTTCGGCTAAAGCAGTTCCCAAAGACTGCATTCAAGGTTGGTGTATAATATAATAGTTTTTATTGTAGTAGTTCAGAAACAGGCAGACGGCCCCCTTGATGGAAAGCGGTTACCATCGCCTATGGACATTTGGAACACCAAAGGGGCTACAAATGCGCTGCTGCTCTGTTAACGGAGACTGGAACCTGGTCACAAATGCCGGAACACCACTCGAGGTTGTTATAGCGACATACTTTAGATCAGGGGTGGTAGCCATCCAGTCGGACAAATGCCCTACCACCTGGCTGTGGGTTGTTTTGTCGCCCGGCCGCAGGAAATTGTATTCTTTCTCCGTTCATGCACGGATAGAAAGAGACGGTCTGTCTGTTCGTCAAGGATTCATATAAAAAGTACTGTTCCGATTTCGATTCGGCTTTTGCTCATCGACAGCTAATTATTAGTCTTAAACTCTGCAAATACCCTACCACCTATAATTATAGCTGTGGGGTGTTTTGTCACCTCTTACGACAAGCCGTCCGGCCGCAGGAAATTGTATTCTTTCTCCGTTACTGCACGGAACATTCCTGCACAGTTCATTCGATTCCTGAACAGGGTAATTGATTTTTTAAAAATGTTATGATACCATTTTTCGTTAAAATCAACCCTAGCTTTTTGAGTATATATCTCTATATTTTTTTTTTTTTTTTATCGGCAGACAAACACATATTGTATATCCCCAAATTAAGCAAGTTACACTTGTGTTATGGGTAATATGCAACGGTCTACTCTGGGGCCGATCCCAGACACCCAGACCATAGTAAATAACGGAGAAAAGACGTTTTCCGAAATTTACTATACCAGGAATCGAACCCGGAGCCTCTGCGTTGCAGTGAGGTAGGCCGGCAAAGGCTTAGCCCGCTCAACCACAAACGCCGTATAGTTTCCTATTTGGCCCTAAAGACCTACTTGAAAGATTCAACCCGTATATACAGGGTGGAATTGACCCTAACGATCAGTGCAATCAAATTACAGATGTAATTTTTACAGATTTTAGTCGGTTCGATTCCCGGGTGAATCAAGAGAATTTTCGAAAATCTTTGAATGCAGTGTTATTTCTTTTCAAAAATAAAGAAATGTTTCTTTGGAGTAAAATTTGCTATCTGTATTATTTAAAGTACTTTACCTCCAGGTGGCATTAAAAAAATCCACTCTGTATATTAGCCAACAAGTTGTGTATTTCGGTAGTTATGCATTGTAGTATTACATACTTTTCCAAATGTATAAATATTATTGTATTTATTTATTAATAAAAATATATGTATATAAAAAAACCGAATATTTATCGTCATATTGATAAATAAATTTAAAAAAAAAACTTACGTGCTCCTCCCATAACAATATTTAGTCTCCACAATGAGATACGTCGCTCTCAACTTGTTCAGCTCGTGGTAAAGTTCTTCTGGAGTGAACCTTCCATAGGTTTTGTAAACTGAATACGCTCGCGTTCTGAAATTGGAGTTTAGAGAACACTGAATCCAGGTGGGCATAAAAACAATACGCACGCACCGGTGTGTCCGTGCAATACCAGCCTTTTAGTATGACACCTGCCAGGTGGTAGGGTTGACCGACTGGATGGCTACCACCCCTGGTCTAGAGTATGCCGCCATAACAACCTTGAGTTGTGTTCCAGCTTAGTGACCAAGTTCCAGTCTCCCTTAAGAGAGCAGCAGCGCATTTGTAGCCTTTAGAGTTGCAAATGTCCATAGGCGACGGTAATCGCTTTCCATCAAGTGGGCTGTCTGGCTGTCTGCTGAACTCATGCAATAAAGAAACCGTGTTCATCTCGGGACGCCCGACAGAAGTGATAAATTGCGTGAGGGAAAAGGAAGCCAGACAGACTGGCACCGTAACGCGTTACGTAAGGAAGCTGTTTACCCTACCCTCCCATAAGAAGTTATCACTTCAAAAATAAAGAAAAAGACAAACGCTCAGTAATCTATGGCCAGCTTTCAAAATTCACTACGAACCGAAAACGAACGTATTGTACGCACAAGGTTTTTGAAGTGATAACTTCTTATGGGAGGGTAAACTGCTTCGTTACGTCACGCGTTACGGCGCCAGTCTGTCTGTTCAGTGATCACGGAAAAACTACTGGACCAACTTAGATTAGTTTAAGTTATCACTTCTGTCGGGTGTCCCAAAGACAACTGATCTTTTTTTAATTGTTTAATCACAAAAATTTCAATATACGTATTAGAGCAAAAATTGCTTCATCGAAGACTTCCCACGCTTCACTGATAAATATGACAAATCCATCGAAGTCTTGGAACAGGTGTAGAATTTTACTCTTCTGATTGGTTAAAACCAATTTTAGACAACTATTCTGTACAGAGTATGAACCTTAAAAAAATGTTACGGAAGACTGTATTAATCAATTTATTCCACGAGAATTACTATCTCTATATGACAACTGCTTCTAATATAGTTGTTTTTGTGTGCGATAAAAACCCTTCGAATACGTTCAAAACCAGTCTATTTAAAATAAAAACCCTACCTGAAGAATTATCTAACTGATGGTGAAACCAAAGATGGCATGATTAAAAAAGTCGTTTTAATACAGTTTGAAATACAATTATGTTTTTTATCAAGTCTTTAAAAATGAAAGAAAAAAAAATATTTTAGACTTTAAATAGCTAGAATGCGTTCAGTATTGATTAGAGATACAAAACAAAAAAATGAAGGAAGTTTACTAAAGCGAATTTGAAAATGGTCTAGAAAGAACAAATGAATCATTATTAGGTCTAATTGATTTGACATTGATGATTAGAATTAAAAAAAAAAAACAAAAAAAAAGCAAAAAAAAAAACACTTATTGAAAAATATTATTTCGAACTGTTTTTTTTTCAATCCTGGATGAAAATGCCTAAAAATGCGTTGTGCGGATATACAAACCCATAGATGCAGAAAGCTACTTTGTGTTATACTATGTTGTATTAATAGGCAAAAATCAATAGTTAAATTTACCTGGCTTCGTGGTGCTCATAATGAGGATGGGCCACTATGGGTCTCCTGGTGGAAAGCATCACGGAAGCGAGGATAGGCATCGAGCCTGCGAACGCAGCGCTCGGGCTAGTCTCCCTTTTGATCCACTCCAGCAACTCTTCTTGAGGTATGTCACTGAATTCACCTGAAATATGTGTCCGAGAAATCGTATAGTCTATAATATTACAAAATTCTAAAAATTCCGTGTCTGTACATTGAAGCTATGAAATCTCGAAGAGAACACAATTAATGATGAGGTATGAGATTTTTTCTATTGGACTGAGAAAAAAATCAAAAACTGGGATTCGGAGGGTCTTCCTATTAAAATTAAGAGCTCATATTTGGTGAGATTTTTTTAGGGTGTCTAGCAACGCATTTTCCCGTGTCACTTATAAAAAAAATTATTTTCTTGACCCACCCTAATATAAACACACACACACATATATATATATATAAATGATTTTGTATATCTTGGATGTACTTTTAGCAGTGATGGAAGGTACACCACTGATATAGAAAGAAGAGTGAATTTGGGGAATAGTTTGAATGGAGCGTTAGGTAAACTTCTAGGCGCTAAGAACCTCAGCCAGAAGGCCCAGCTCGCCATACACAACGCGGTGCTGGTACCTACGCTCACGTATGGAAGCGAGAGTTGGGTATGGAAGAGAGAGCATGAAAGTAGAGTAAACGCGGTTGAGATGCGAGCACTGCGCAAAATCTGGGGAGTGACGCTCGCGGACCGCGTTCGTAATACCGAAGTAAGAAAGAGAGTTGCTCTGAAAGAGAGTGTCGGAGTGAAGGTAAGGAAAGGAATGCTCCGGTGGTTCGGGCATGTGGAAAGAATGCATGATGAAAGAATGACTAAACAGATATACAATGCAAAAGTGGATGGATGCAGAAGTCGTGGAAGGCCACGACACACCTTCCATGATCAAATTGATCGTGTACTAGCAGAAGGTGATGTCAGGAGCCTTAAGAACAGACGAGTTGCATGACAAGAGTTATGAATGTCAAAGAAGCAAGTGAGGTGTGTAAGAATGGTCCTAAATCGCGCTCTGTTGTTCGTGCCTACCCCGCGAGGGAACTGGCGTGAAGTTATGTATGTATGTACATATATACATATGTATGCGTGTGTGTGTGTGTGTGCGTGTGCGTGTGTGTGTGGGTGTGTGTGTGTGTGTGTGTGTGTGTGTGTGTGTGTGTGGATATATATATATGTGTGTTTGTATGTTTATAATATTACTATGCTTTATGTATTTAATCATGTGTATATAAATCTATTTATAAAATAATATTAATATATAAAATATGTAATGTTTTTAAATATCATTGTGCAGCCAACTTTGCCCTAGCCTGGTTGCCATATTTATCTCTCCACCCCAAGGTTGTCTGGAAGAGATCGCTGCCAGGGATAAGGCCGCCGTTTGTACCTAATTCTACGCTGTTTTTGTGTATTGATTCATTTAATATTTTCTTAAGGTTTCGCGACTTGTATACATAATAAAGCTCCGTTTTAACGGTTTTAAGCGGGGTAATTTATTTGATTTTGGTTATTCCGACGTTTCGGCCACTTTTCAGGGGCCTCTTTCGTGATCATGGCCACTGAAAAGTGACTCAAACGTCGGAATAACCAAAATCAAACAAATTACCGCGCTTAGAGCCGTTAAAACGTAGTTTTATTATAATTTCATTGATTTTTTTTTTATTGCAGGAGATCAGCAGACAGGCAGACGGCCCACTTGATGGAAAGCGGTTACCATCGCCTATGGACACTTGCAACAAAGGTGCTACAAATGCGCTGCTGCTCTCTTAAGGGAGACTGGAACCTGGTCACTAATGCCGGAACACAACTCAAGTTTGTTATGGCGACATACTTTAGACCAGGGGTGGTAGCCATCCAGTCGGGCAAATGCCCTACCACCTGGCTGTGGGTTGTTAAGTCGCCTCTTACGACAGGCCGCCCGGCCGCAGGAAATTGTATTCTTTCTCCGTTCCTGCACGGATAGAAATGAAATGATTTTATTGTACAATAAAGTATATTCTATTCTATATACAACAAGCAATTTTTTTAAAGCATTCCTACTTAAACAAGCATATCATTCAGTAGACGATTATTTTGCTCTTAAATATTAATATAATTATATAAAAATGCCTTCTTATTGACATAATATTTTGTAAAATTAATAATATTTATTGTAAACTTGACATTTCTTCTAATGGTAATTATGCATTTTTTAATATAATTATTTGAGATATATGTACTACGTATTTATATTCAGACACAAATTTGTTATTGGATTAATATAAATAAAATAAAATAAAATAAATAAAAATAAAGAATTTCCTCCTTTTACAAGTCAGTCAAAAATTAGGGAAGCGGGAGGGCACGCTTCGAAGCGAACGATGCGATCGCAACTGGGAATCATCGCTCATATGACGATTAATATATAGCTAACAAAAAACCCAGCATGTAACAGATACACTCTACATTAGTGTAAGTTTAGTATTAAAAATAGAATAAATTAATATAATAAGTTAATCTTAAGGTACACCATAACATATAAATCACTAAATTAATGTCACACACTAACAAAAATAAACAATAAGCGTATATGGACTCTAAAATCTTTCACAGAAATTAAGTAGTAAAAAAAGGTAAGGTAATCAAGTCCGTAGAGATGTTAAGAAAAAAAAAAAGCTAACAAAAACTTACCTATATGTGACATTTCATCATTAATGTTGTTCATCAAATTATATACAAGCGGCACCAGGCTTAGCATCCAAAATACCGGCACATACTTCATGTAAGATTTTGGTAGTCTAAAAACATCAACAAAAGGGGAGATGAATTTCTTGTGTATACAACATCTGTAGTTTAGTGGTTTAATACATACTAGTGACACGCCCTTCGTTTTCCTTTATTTATAAAAAAGTACATTAATAATTACGAAACCTGTCAAACTGCTAGACATTCATAATAAACTTAAAAATGTAAACTGTAAAACGACTTTGTTCAAAAAAAGTATTTTTGCCATTGGTATATTAATTTTTAATAAACTACCAAATTATTTAAAAATGACTAAAAATATTAGTTCATTTAAAAATAAACTTAGAGGACTTTTGATCCAAAAAGCATATTACTCAGTAGACGAATTTATGCATGATATACTGTAAATATTATATATAAAAGCCATGAAAAATATATAAATAAATTATTATTATTGAAAAGTATTCTATAGGCTAAAATTAGTATTGTATTGATTGTATCATTTTAAATTGACTTGCATAATTTTGAAGTAGTCTTAAGTATGTTAAAATTTGCATGCCTGACCGGCAAAGACGTGAGCCTTATGAGCAACAAAATAAGATCTATGTATGCACCATGTTCGTGCCTACCCCGTAAGGGAACTGGCGTGAAGTTATGTATGTATGTTTTTTGAGCAAATAAATGATTGATTGATTGATTGATTGATAGTGGTCTCCCGTGGTCGAAATTCGACCATAATAATTAATAATCTTTTTAAATACAAGCTTTTGAAATCCTGGATATCATGTAGCAGCAGTGCTAGCCAAGACAAGTAGAACGAGCCCAAACACGACGGGTCTATCTTGTTTAGTACACGAGTCCCTATGGGCGCCTTCCGACTCCAGCATCACATTAGATCCATGGTACCATATTATTGCATTGTCACGTTCAATGACGTTCTCCATTAAGGCTAAACAATTAAAACTTAAAAACGGCTTGATCGTATTTGATGAAATTTTGTGTTTGAGTCGGTCACGGGATTGTTTATATTCACAATTAAAAGCGATATTTTACATTTTAGATAAACGGTTTTATATTTTTATTTTTTTAGGGCAAAACAGTGACCACCGGGGCCTCTAGTAAATAATAAGAAAAATACTTACATATAATAATTTATGTTGGCAACTAACGAACACACAACGCACATCTGCGTTACAAACAGCAGTTTCAATCTCATCACCAAAAAGGCCATGAATGCAAACACAAACATTTGTGATATATTAAAAAAAATGGCAGGTTCTATATTCAAATTTTTTAAAAAGTTCACACACTGATCGTCACTGTCAATGTCATCCTTCAATTGCTTGTCTATGACATCTAAGTCATTGACCGTTTTCCGCCTTTTCAATTTATTATCTACACAAGTTAATTTACTATCTGCATTGTTTTCAATCCCACTATCACTTTCTTCTTCGAGTTCTCGTTTTTTATTGTCTGTGGTCTCTATTTTTATTTCGCTCTTCATAGCATTCACAACCCAAAAACCGCACATGTTGCCAGTACACAACAAAACGGTTGGCAACAAAAAAGTTTTTGTAACATTTTTAATTGTACTTAGTGGCAAAAAGTCAAACACTTCTGAACAAGTATAGAGTAAAGTGTGAAAGTTTTTAAAATTACTGAATTTTGAATAAAGAATGTCCCATATATGTGTATCCTCTTGCACATTTAAAAAGTCACTTATATTTTTTTTCAAATAGAAAGAGGTTAGTATTGCCAGTGCTAGCCTCAGTGTTACCAGCCACATTTCCACAAATAAATCATATCTATTTTGCACTTTTATTCTCAAAGAGCTAAAGAATAGACAATACATTGATATTACTATGAAAAATGACATATAAAGCGACGACTTCAGCATATCGTTCCCTTGAAGTAATAATACTGCCATGTGCAGACCACAAAAATGTGAATGCAGAAATATGCATAGAGTTTTTAAGTCTATGATTTTTAATTGTTCCATAACGAAGAATATAGCTGTCTGGGTAAGAAATATAAATTGAGTGAACTGCCAAAACAAGAGACATAGGCAGTTTACGATGAATATTGACACCTGAAACAAAAAAAAGTTTTTTCTCAATTTTCGCGACCAGTACACATAATTAAAATTAACTTTTAACGGTTTTAAGCGTGACTTTTTTTATTTCTACGTTTCGGTCATTTTTCAGTAGGCGTGATCATGTTGCTGAAGAGCTTAATCTCAAGTTGCCTCCTGGCAAAGAACACCTCCAGCTCGTGCCAGTGCAGCCTGTCCAGGGCAGCACGTCGTCAGTAAGGTCCAGCAGAAAGCCTGAGTTTGTCCTACCAGCGCTTGCTGTGCCTTTCCCTACTCCTTTTACCAACCCTCGGATGCCAGCGGGACACTAGCTTACTCCACCTTGGGAACTTGCTCCTGAGCATATTCCCTGTCCATCTTCATTTGTGAGAATAGATTATTGGCAAGTTCTTAATTGGTAACCTACCTTGACTTATGAAATGTTATTATTAGTATAATGTACCTATGTCTTTGAAGACCACGGGCCATAAAAATGGCCCGGACTTTTGGAGGGCTTGTGTGGGGCCATGGGAAGGCCAACACGTAGAGGCCCCTTGACAAATTTAATGTTAATGTGGCGTGACACTGACCAGCGATTATGCCTGTCTACATATATAGTAATGCACCCAAAGACAAGCCCCGGCCAGTGTAGGACTATTGAGGGAAATGAGGACAAAAAGTACCGGGCTATTGGGGTGAACTGCTAGTGGTACTGGGAATATGGAGACTATGGCGTCTGCTCGTCGCAATGTTCGGGGTACATGGAAAAATGGGCAGACGGTGACTCGCCACTCCCTGTATGGGCCCCAAAAAATGCCATAGAAGACAGGAGCAACATTGGTTATTAATCATGATTATTATTCTCTATCCTCAGAATGTGTTGAATTCTCAACAGTAGCAGTGATGTTACTAACATTAACTTCAACTCCAAAAATTCATTTAATAAAAAGATTTGTTTAGCCCAACAAGACACTAATTAGACATAGACTGACAGACAGACTAATTTCATTACCTTACACATTTTTGTTATATTTATTATTAGAGTTTAAGTAAATAACAGTGAAGAAATTAAACTGCAATCTGCGTTCACCTATAATTAGTTTTTACATTGCATTGTAAACCTTAGTCATAAGTCTAGTAACTGATCAAATGTACAAAACTGTTGGTGATGAATTTTTTTTCATGCATTTCATTTAACATAATATAATTCAATAAAATGTTGTTATAAACATTTGTGAGCTCCTATGTGAGCAAAACATAAGTACACTATCCACATATATGCCAACTATTTAACCATGTTTTGAACAAATAATAAATAAATTAATTAAAACAACCCACAGCCAGGTGGTAGGGCATTTGCCCGACTGGATGGCTACCACCCCTGGTCTAAAGCATGTGGCCATAACAACCTTGAGTTGAGTTCCGGCACTGGTGACCAGGTTCCAGTCTCCGTTAAGAGAGCAGCAGCGCATTTGTAGCACCTTTGATGTTGCAAATGTGCATAGGCGATGGTAACCGCTTTCCATTAAGTGGGCCGTCTGCCTGTCTGCTGAACTTCTGCAATAAAAAAAAATTGATTTGATTTGGTCTCTGTGACTTTCGTTTAGAGACCAAGTTTATATCGGATTGTACTTGTTTCTCAAATAGTGTATACCATGATTAGCCGTGTATAGAATAGACCAACCTGCAAATGGAAGGTGTTTCTTCTCTTGGTATCCCTAAGCTGGAGGGTAACCAACCAAGCTTGCAGCAAAAGCAAAGGCGCTGCCATATTCTCTCTTTCATTTGGGGCCCATTGCACCCTAGTACATTCTGCATGGTTAGCCATATACTGAACAACGGCCAGCACACCGCCTAGTAAACTGTCACTGAAATTGCATGTTTTAATATATTGTTACGACTTAGGTGCCGACAAAGACAAATTCACACCTGCAGCCCTGTAGAAACACATTTTATTACCTTTTCGGCATATGGACTTCTTTTGTTTACTTTGTGTTTAAAATTTGTGATTAGAAAAACAGCCCATTGTGTATTGTAATCTTTTATGGAAGTCATTAGCCAGGTGTGATTCTAGGAAATTCGGTCCACGCGGCCGAGCAGATATATTGCATTTGTACAGTATAAAGCAGTGCCCCAATTGAGAGATGAGGCAGTCAAGCCATAACCACAAGCTAAGCAAGACGTGTCTAAATTCAGTCATCTATTTAGTAACGGACCTTGCGCGTGTTATTGAATTATGCATTACGTTTGGACTGGTTGTGTTTAGTTATATTTCTACCTGTGTTATACGTGTTTGTATAGTTCTAATAAACTCTATAATAATTCCAACAGCATTTTAATTCGAGTCCTGCAACTCGTAATAATACGTTTGCGATTAACGCAACTCTTTCATCTCCATCAGACTTCATTACATCATAACATAAGATCTTTATAAATCCCACATGTCACTCGCCTTAGATCAAATAACTATATACCTGGACATATAATGAAACTGTAGAGGTCTAATTTCTGTACAATGAAAAAAAATGCTAAAAACCGAGTCAGGGGTATGAAAGAAGTGAAATAGAACTAATTTAGATTTTTCAATTTTTTTTGTTTCTCTGTTTGTACCGGATAATCTCCGAAACGTCGGACCGATTTAAATTAAATTTTGTATGGTGGTAGCTTATATCCCTGGTCAACATATAGGATACTTTTGGTCCCAAAAAATTCAAGAGTTCCCGTGGGATAGTTAAAAAACTGCACCACGCGGACGAAGTCGCGGGCATCAGCTAGTTCTTTATAAAACCTAAAATACAAATAAATGCTGTGAAATCACAAATTATAGGTACAGATTTTGAAACCAATTTTAATTTTGTATAATACCAAATAAATATAGCTTTACACAACTGTGGTAGAATATGGCCAAATAGAGTAGAAAATAATAGGGGCGCCACTTTCGCAAATTCAAAACTTTTTTAATATCTATAATCAATGTCAGTTAAATGTAAACAACGTGAATTTTCCATATTATTTTAATTTTAATGTTGATCCAAGTCTAAAATCTACTAAAAAATAACTAAACACGGATATAACAAAGCTAAATTTCACACCTACCATATCATACCAAAGCAAACAAATATTCGAAATAAATTGACGATATTTACCAAAGAACTGCCGACATCACAGGTTTTTAATGATACGTTTAGCTTCCTTTAGGGGCGATTTTTCATTCGTCAAATAAAATTTATTAATTAAATAAAGTATAACCTGAGTGAATTCAAAAGTGAACTGTTTTTATCATGTTATTATACTTTATTCTGTGAATGACTTTTATCTGGTGATTGAAAAATCGGCCCTTAATCGGATAGTTGTTATTTTAATTATCACAAGGTGTTAAAGCTCTTGCTTACAAAATTATAGTCATTATTATTAAAGTAAAAATCATAGCTTATTTAGACAAAATTTGTATGTCGTAAATAAAACAACTTGATAATTGCATGATGTTAGACGTAATACTAAAAAATACTAGTAAGTATTAAAATAATAGTTTCACACAACTAATAATTCCTCCTGATGTACGCGCGCAGTAGACCAATTCTAATAGCGCACATGCACACAATGCATAGGAAGCAACACTACTTTTGCGTTTGCGAATATAGATTATTTATATGTCGGAAACCGATCTGCCTTATCTGCGCAAATGTAAACTGCCGATCGGATTTATAACTTGTGTAAAACTGTACTCTTGACATAATTTTGGAGTTGTTAGAGTTTAGACAAATTTGCGAAAGTGGCGCCCCTATTATTTTCTACTCTATTTGGCCATACTTTACATATAAACTAGCGGCCCATCGCGGCTTCGCACGAGTGGACATTTATTTTTTAAACATTTTGGGATAAACATAAATGTATCTTTATGCAGGACATAAGTAGTTCTTTTTATAGCAATCTTATTTTCTAGTAGTAAATATAGCCTATGTTACTCAGGGATAATGTAGCATTCTAATGGTGAAAGAATTTTTGAAATCGGTCCAGTAGTTGTTAAGTTTATTTGCTATTTTTGTAGCAAATAAACCTTTCCTCTTTATAATATTAGTATAGATTATTTGTGAAGTAGATACCTTAATGCAGCAGCATGCAAGAACAACGCGGCCACCGTAAGTCCGGCGAGACTCCATACAGCCTCCAAGTAAAAAAGGATAGGTTGGCCGAGACCAATACAGCTCTCGACCGGAGGAACATCAGAGCCTCGGTCTACTATATGACATTGTCGATGGGCAGTTGTGTTCAAGATTGGTTCTAAGTAGTGATACATGGCACCTATCATTAGCTGAAATTTGGTAATGAACACATATTAGAAAAATTCTAGAATATTGTATAAAGAGTAGGGTTTATAGCAAAAATGGAATTTTAATAAGTTTCTTAACAATAAGGATGTGGACGCATTTAACAATAAATATAAATTACTCTTATATTTATTGTTACAGTAAAATAGGCACTAACGAAAAAGTATCCCATATTCCAGGATAGGATTAATTTAATTTCATCCCAGACACTATCCCATTTTCCGCGATGCATCCTATGTCCATCTTCGGTATTCAAAACACATTATACTGAATTTCAGTAAAATTGGTCTCATAGTATGTTAACGCCGACCTATTTGGTCACCGCCTCTTTGCTAACCGACTTCAAAAAAAGGAGGAGGTTATCAATTCGTCGGGAACTTTTTTTTTTTTGCTTTTTTTTATGTATGTTCACCAATTACTCAGAGATTTATGATCCGTTTTACGTGATTCTTTTTTTGTTCGACGCGGAATAGCTTCCATTTGGTCCCCTAAAATTTTAACATACTTTGGCCCAGTAGTTTTCATTTTACGAACATTTTTTTGTTCCCGTTTCTTGGGACCTATATTTTTTAAGGAGCGCGGCACCTTTCGTAGGTCTACCCATACATAGCTAGACACTAAAAAGTAATAAATAAATAAAAAAACTTCGTTTAAAAAAAACGACTTCAAAAACTAAAAAGTATAAAATAACTTATTTCTAAAGCTATTACTATTAATATATAATATCTGGAAATTACTAAGCACCGGCTTTAAGATGTTCTAGATATTATATATTAATAATAATAGCTTTAGAAATAAGTTATTTTATACTTTTTAGTTTTTTACTTTTTGAAGTCGGTTTTTTTAAACTAAGTTTTTTATTTTATTTCCTTTTTTCTTTCGCCGCATCTGTCACTATGCAATGTGAGATAGTTTACGTCCGACCACTGATCGCGACACTGCTTCCGCACAAACCCCGCCGCGTTTTGTGTGTTGTGCCGCTTATTACACCCGCTTACATCAACCCGCACGCTGTAAGGTGCACGCTGTACCGTTCCAGCTGGTCCACTAGTCGAAGGAACCGCAAGACGAGAAGGAAGGATCACGAGGAAGAAGTGCCTGCCGCTGCAAAGTCCGCATCGTTCGTAGCGTGTCTGGTGCGGCGACCTATCCTGTTAAGTCCTTTTCTTCTCTTCTATCCCCGCTCCCGCCCGCGGCAACATAGTATTTCCGTAAAAACATAACCAATAGACAGGCAGACGGCCCAGCTGATGGAAAGCGGTTACCATCGCCTATGGATATTTGTACTACCAAAGGTGCTACCAATGTGCTGCCGCTCTCTAAAGGTAGACTGGAAATTGGCCACTAATGCCGGAACACAACTCAAGGTTGTTATGACGACTAACCAATTCCCAATTCTGCTATTACTAACTCACCAACATTGCTGGACACTATGGTCTCAATCGTAGGTTTTCCTGATGTCGGTATTCTGCTAATCACAGTGGCGTGCCCTGAGCATGCCACTCTATCTTTATAAATATTTATGAGCGAAAATTCACAAAATAAATGTTCAAATTTTGTATCTTTTCAATATTTATTTCGGTCAACTCCATTTCTGATCATTTTTCTATTATTATTCCATGCCGGCAATACCGTGAAGATATTGTGGATTTAGTAGAATACAAACTTGTGACACTATCACAATAGGCAATTGCAGAAATGGGCCCCAGGGGTGGTAGCCATCCAGACGGGCAAATACCCTACCACCTGGCGTTGGGTTGTTTTGTAGCCTATTACGACAGGTCGCTCCAACACAGGTAATTATGTTCTTTCTCCATTCCTGCATGGATAGCATCAGTTTTATATTGTATAGATTTGCGTTCGACTGACATTACACCTGATGACAGGTGGAAATATGGTCTAAGATAGAACACGCATACCTACATACTTGTGCACGCGAGACTTTAAGACGCCTAAATTTGTATGTTTCAGGAAAAATAGAGTAAAGAATTCCATTCCCCAAGGTCGGTATTATAAAAGTGGAACCATTTCCATATATCGGCATGAGCTCATGCATCTGGTTGTTACTTTTGCATTTATAATATTAAGCAGTGTTCCCTATTGCATAGCTCTATTATATTTACTTAACAACTTAATTAGGATGTTATATATCGCGAGCGAACCCGCGGGCAATATCCAATATATGCATCTACACACACACACAGACACAGACGCGAGCGCGCGCGCACACACGCATACATGCACACACACACATATAAACCTTCCTTGCAAATTATCTAACTGATGGTGAAGACCACTTGAAAATCGATTAGGTGATTTACGAGAAGTTAGCAAATATAAAGATAGACAAACGCGGAAAGTGACTTTGTTTATACTATGTAAAGAAGATAAAGATTCACTTATAGTGAATAAAATAGACTAAATTGGTTAAATTGTTATACCTTTATGTTGTTGCTTTTTTAATTTTTTTTTTTATTGTGCCAGCGAAATTTCGTATGCTTTGATAGGGAATTAAAATGGTGGGGCGCCACCAAAAAATGTGACCGCAGTAGCATCATTTTAACTATATTAGTCTATCCCACGAAAAGGACACCATTGAATGGAATAAAAAGTATCCCAAGTGTTGTCCCAGGATATAAGTAAACTCTGTGTCCAGTTTCATTTGAATCCATTCAGTAGTTTTCACGCAATACTCTAACAAACAGGCAAAAATTCTTAAGACTATTTTTGCTATCTGTTGGTCTGACCCCTCTGACATCTTCCCCATTTTTAAATACCTTATACTTCGACACATACAAGAGAGAATTATTAAATTACCTTGGCAGGGTTGCCCTGCTCTGAAAAACAAAAATCTAAGTCACGATTGCAGCGCCAACTACCTGATCCAATTATGAACCTAAACCAGAGATTCCCAAACTATTTTGGGCAAAAGACCCCTTTTCCAAAATGAACTGATACCTCTGAGTCCCATAGCCAAATTACTTTAAAAATCCTATCTCTAGTTTTTGTTAATTATATCCTATTGATACAAAATGCTTACCAATTTAAAAACTTTGCAGTTGGTTAAGTGAGTAAACTTGACATAATTTCCTCATAAAAATTTTACAAAATAAATATACATTAAATTCAGTAAATATACTAACTAGTGCACGCTTATCAACTTAAGTTTTTTAAAAGTACAACAATGATACTTCCTACTATAATATTAGCCATTTTTATAACAAGTTGTTACACATGACACCACTTATACAGTATCTTGAAAATTTAAAATAAGAACTTGTGTTAATTATAATTAATAAGGCTTCAATTGTTAGATTTCGTCAACCCCGAAAATCATTTTTTGCTTATGCCGACCTCTGGGAAACCACGACCCCAGGAGGTCGACATGAATCACTTTGGAAATCACTGATTTAAACTATTGGGGAACCCTCTCAAATACACACAAAAAGTTTTAACAAGATCTTTCCAGGGGTTTAGGTTGAGTTCAGGGAGGTACACACTAACATTAGAATTATATATATAAAGATAGATTATTTATTTAATAGAAAGGACACCCACCTCAGGATGAATATTAAACCTGTTAAATGCATTTACATCCTTGGGATATTCCACTAATCTATCATACATCAACTTAGATATGCCTGCTATGAATGGCTTTTCTTCCACTACAGTTTTATAGTACGAGTAGTAAAAGCCCATTTCAGTTCTGAATGACATCTCTCGTTCAAGCTCCGACAAATAGGAGAAGTTGCGATCATTCTCAAAAAGGTGTGATACATATCTGTAGTGCATGTAGCCAAGGGCAAATGCTGAAATTAAAAAGACATTATATTACTACCAACGTACATGGAATAATGGGTCTTATTGGAGATTTGGAATTCATAATTATTGCAACTACTAGACATAGCAACTTTAACACTTTTTTTTACACAGATATCATAAAAATCCTAAGTAGAGCTTGCCTGGAGGCAGAAGAAGCAGTAAGCAACAGCTTCCTGCAACATAAAGAAGTAATAACCAACAAACTGAATTATTATGACACACCATAATTAGAACCTTGTAATCTTTGGTAACAAGTAATTGTGATATAGAGAAGGATGTAAGGATAATAATAAATGTAGCATGACTAACATGGAGACAGGTAACTAGCGTGACATTGGACAAATGCCACTAAAACTAAAAGGTAAGATATATAAGTATGGTATATGCCCTATTATGCTACACGGGTTCAAGTGTTGGGCCACTACAGAGATAAAGCTCAAATGTCTCCACTCAGCTGAGATGAGAATGTCGAGATGGATGTGAGGTGTTACAAAAACAGATAAGGTAAGAAATAAGTTCATAAGGGATCTTTGAAAGTTGCACCCATAACTGACAAATTGAGAGGACAATGATTAAGGTGGTATGGGCATGTAATGAGCCGGGATGAAATTCAGATGACAAATAGAATATTAAACTACAAGACGGACAAGGTAGACCAAAAAAAGGATGGATGGATTATGTGAAGGATGATATGATGACATGTGGTGTGACCGAATATGAGTGTTGAAAGAAAAGACATTGTGCCAACCCCGAATAGTTGGGAGAAGGTGATTGAAAAGAGTCTTTAGCAACACCAATAAGGTAAGAGCCTTTCTGGAGAAGGTGGTTTAGCTGGAGTAATCACTCTTTCACCCAAGCATGCAAGAAGGTGCTTCAAATGTCATGCTGATACTCCCTGCATGCAGAAATCTTTATGGACTAGATCTGGATGAGATTTTGTCACTTCCTTTCACAGACTCAATCCAAGAAGTTGTTTATCAGATAAAAGACTGTCGAAACTGTCTTTCACCTTTTATGTAAGTATATCTCACTTTACTGACAGTATAGTACTGTACTTAATGCTAGGTAATAATATATCTATCTGTGTATATATCGAATACTTTGTACCACATACATCGCCTGATTAGTTTAAATTATTCTTTAAAGTTAGGTTGCTTGAAAGAGTGCCTTGAGTGATAAGGCCGCCTATTGTTTCTGCCAAGATAGTATCGTAATAGATCATTTTTGTAATTGTTTCCTTGGTGAGCAATAAAGTGCTATCTATCTTTCTATGATTTTGTCATATAATAAAAAAAGCAATTAAAACGAATGTTCAAAATTAAAGTTGCGATATGACCCTGAAATGTGGGTAAATACCTAACAGTTTTGTAATTTAACCTTTATTCTAAACTGAAAATATTGAAAAATATCAACATATTTAATTTTTATTTATCAAAGCGTTATAAGAACATGAAAAATCATTACCTATAAAGGCAATAGTGAGGCATTTTAGGACCTTTTTCGGTTGTAATCTGCTCTTTCTGACTTCATCTTTATTTTCTACGATTACATCCTCTTCTTTAATCATGGTTTTAGTTACATTTCAATAAATAATTAGATAAAATTCACTTAACTTGGTAAAAAAAACTTAATTATTATATATCACATAACTCTTTATTACTGAACTGACGTATATAAGCTAAGCATAGAATATAGATAATACGCTATATATAAAATAAATGAGTCTCTTGAACATAAAATATCAAAACATTCACCACCTCAGCCGATAGACGTCATTTCAATCGGTATTATATCCCTATAAATACCACTAGATGGCGCTTCAATCGATAGTTCTATAAATTCCTAGTAATTACTAGATGGTACTTTTAACTTTTTTTAATTGGAATTTTAGTTTAAAAATTAAAATAAAACACTTGATGATTTAAACCAACAGTAAAAATGAGTGAGAGATTCCCCAAATATGACCGTCACTTGTGGTTTATGTCTTGCTCTTGAGATCTCGTCAGCGCGTTATATTTCTTCAAAGATATTGTACAGCGCCATCATAAGTACACTAAATGGAAACTATTTATAACATTTGACCACCTCTTTCCCTTGATGGCGCTAGTTTCCATACATTTTTTATTTTTCGATTATGTAGGGAGATACACTGGGGTTATTATTAATATTTTATTTAGGTTTATGGCTTGGCAGCTAGGCCTTTAAGCCAGATCTTAGATTACAATGTAGTTTCTTTATTTTCTTAAGCCTATGTGTAGCACAGCTGAACTGTAGGTTATCAGCTGGTGCCATTCAACGGAGTACTTATGACAACTCAAAACGCCACATTTGACTATACAGTTCACATTTCTCGCAAAAACACATAATTACTACTCAAAAACTATCAATATCCTACAACTATTGTTCATTTTAGAGTAATTTTACACATTTTTAGAAAATAAAACTGCACAGCACAACGTCTCCTTTCAGTTCGCGCCAAAATCTCCCCATCCACTGGGACCACAGACTATGAGACTACTACAGTTTAGTAGGTTTCGCCACAAAAGCAGACAAAGAAATCTTAGTTCATACAGCCAATTGTGAAGTATAAGTCTATTCTAGTAGCGCAGTTGTATTGAGTGCGATTCTAACCTATAAATTTTAGTTTCCGGGAATTTTGAATAAATAATAAAGTGAACATACGCTTTAACGTCAAGTAACATAAAAATAAAGAACTTTGGATAGTATTTTTGTATAATCTTACTATATTGCTGAGAACGAACTAATTTTTTATCCTTCTAACAATATTCTACCGTATCAGTAATCAAGATTAATGAATTATAACACAGCTAATTTATCCATGTTATTTTAATTTTAACGCTGATCAAGTATAAAATCCATTAAAAGTAATATGGATATAACAATGCTACGTTTCACACAAGAAGTCATTTTATCGTGTGCCAAGGATTTCTAATGCAATTTAAAACAAAAATCTTTTCGTTTTATTTTGACGATATTTACAAAAGAACAGCCGAGATGGCGGATTTGCAAGTTTGTCTAGCTTCTTAAAAAAAAAATTGTTCCATTTACTATCGCAAAGTATTAAGGTTCTTATAATAAAATTCTAAAAATGCCGTGTCAGTACATTGAAGCTCTTAAAAAAAAACTGAAACTATATAAACAACGGAGAACGCAATGCAATTTTTTTTAGATTTCTTGTCGGTTAGCTGTTTGCTCAGATTTCACTTAAAAACTACTGGGCCGATTTTTGCTGATCGACAGCTAATTTGTAGACTTACTGGGCTACTTTTTTGATTTTTCTAGGAATGATTTAAAGTGGCCAGATTTAAAAAAAAACGAGGTACAATGTAATTTTCTTACTGATTGATATCAAATTTAATGTAATAAAATATGTGATATTTTTTTATAACGGGAGTGGTTTGTAGTTGTTTGAGTGCGTAAAAATTAGCTTATTCCAAGACAGTTTTCACTAAAACGATAGTTTACATTATTTTTTAAATGCTGCGGTATTTTCTGATCAGGGAATCCCTTGGGAATTTCTGGTTAAGCGTAGACGAAGTCGCGGGCATATCCTAGTTATTAAAATAAACATCTTATGTTATGTTGAAAAAATTCATGCTTTTCGTAAATAAAGCAACCTGATACTTCCATGATATTTGACGTAGTATACATCCTCTGGGATAATGTTACATATATAAGCCGTTTCACGCAAATGTGGCGATGAGTATAAACCGTTATTTGTGATTTAATTGGGCTACAATTAATATCTTTGACATTTTCGCAGGTGTGGCCCCAGTATAAAAAATGGAGTTGCTAGAGTTTAGACAAATTGTCAAAATGGCGCCCCTATTGTTTTTTAAGTTTTACCACACCATACTTACAGCCGGTCAAACGTCAAATTCGTTTAATTTCTGGCTTTAAAGCTTAAGTTCAGAGCCATAAACTCAAAAATATATTTAATATTTTTAATAAGTTTTATCTATGATTTTTAATATATCAATGTCTAAATTCTACTCATAAAAATAGTCAACAATTTTATTCAAAACAAAAATCAGTTCCTGCTAAAACTCCAAATAACTATTTTTGTTAATTTATTACTGTATTGGTAAATAAAAAAGAAGAATCATAATGACCTGGAGACAATTATCCCATGAAGATAAAATATATACTTATGAATATTTTTTTCAACGAAATATATGTCGGATTTGTTGGCAAGGCAACGCAAATATTGAAATACCGCTAGAAACATACAAAAATGAAGACAAATCTTCGCTTATATTCAAAATTAAAGAGTGTTTAGACATAGATTTTAATTATAAAAACAATTTAAACAAAATATGTGATGGTTGTTGCAAAGAAATCGAAAACTTTTTTGATTTTAAAAATTTTTGCAGTATCAGCGAAATCAAGTTGCGTGAAATATTCGAAAAACAATCGCAAAACACAGAAAATTCAGCCAGCGACATTAAAAATGAACATACGGACTTCAAAATTGACTCCATAGAAAGTTATTTCGAAATACAACTGGAAGAATATGAAAAAGAACCAAAAGCAAAAAAAGTTAAAATAAAAAAGAAATTAAAAAATAAAAAGCATGGTAACGCTTGTTTTGATTGTAGTATTTGCCACATAAATTTTGAGAATAAAAACGAAATTGTCAAACACAATAGTGTCTTACATGGTGTTGAAGAGGATGGGACAATTTTTAAGTGTTTCGGTTGTGAAAAACGATTCAAAAGTAGAAGAAGACGACTAGGTCATGAAACTAACTTTTGCAAAAGTCTCAAAGATGGTTATAAATGCTCAATTTGCGAACGGTTTTTGCCAAAAAGAAGGGTTTATGAAAGTCATATGAGGAATCATAGAAATAATGCTAACATAGAGTTACCAGAGTACATTTTTAAATGTAAAAAATGCTTGACAACGTTCAAAAGTAAGAGCAGTTTGAAAGAACATTTACTAATGCATGAAAGTGAAAAGCATTTTGTTTGTGATGTGAGTACAGTGCTTAGAATCTACATTTTGTTATGTCAGCCCTTAAAGTTCTCGCTGCTGGGCCTAGACTAACATTCAATACAGTTTACTACATATGCCTTTTTTTTTGTTTCGTTAAAACATTCTCCTTCTCTGTCTGTATGTGGTATTTGTAAAAATATATGAAGTACAGGACACTATTTCAAATAGGACAGTGCCTATGGGAGGAATTATATAACTAGAGCAATAAACAACATTGTGGTTTTAGGAGATTATCATGCCTAATTATATATATATATATATATCTTATAAATATGTTTGTATATTTAATTTATTATGTAATTTAAGTATGTGTATTTAATTTATAAAATATGTACTTTAAGTATGTTTGTTTATGATATAACTAATAATCTGCACCACCTACATCGCCAGATTAGGTCAAATTTTTCTTTAAGTTAGGTTGCCTGGAAGAGATTGCTTTAAGCGATATAGCTGCCTATTGTTTCTACCATGACAATATTGTAATTGTGTATTTTTGATATTGTTTATTTGGTGAGCAATAAGGTGTTATCTATCTATTAAAACTTATAAAATTGTATATCTATAATATTCTAAAATTTTAAACATGCTATGTCTGTACATTAAAGCTATTTAAATTTTTGTGTGTGTGTGTGTGTGTGTGCATTTCACATGCAGTAGAAGTGAAACGAAGTGTCAAGGATTTGATTTGAAGATTGTTAATGTACCTGTCCAACTTGAAAACCTGCCTGTAAAACTTCAAGCTAAAATTTTGTTGCGATTCATTTTGCCACTTGTCCATTGCCATTCGTTTTTCCACTTGTCCATTGAAGTTTCACTTCTACTATGTGTCCCAGCACACATTTCGAATTTTCGCAGGCTTACTGCAAATTATGATTTGGTTAGGTTAGGTACATTTTAATGAATGCATTTTTTATCAAAACATATTTTATCAAACAAAAAAACTGAATTCGATCCGGAACCAAAAAACGCATACATAGTCTACTCTAAAATTATACCACCTCTCAACCACGTCTAGTCTAAATATATGCCGCGACTCCACGTGGCCGTAACCCTTTTTTCGTAACAGAAAAATCCTAAGACTTCATCTATATAGAAGTTTCACTTCAAAAATTATTTTACATTTATCCATTATATAGCGAAAAGGCCGCCCTTTGCGCATAATTAGACATAGTTTTAAGTATGTAAGTCCATTCTTGTATTAGTGTACAATAAAGAGTTATTGATTGATATATATTAAATAAAATAAATTTATAGAGTTGTGGCCGGGTGTTCTCAAGACAGGACTATCTGCAAAAGCATATATTGACACATACAGGAGAGAAGAGGCATAAATGTCCCCATTGTGACTTCAGGGCAACACAGAAGTCTTCTCTTACAGTTCATATAAGGTAATATTCATTTCATAAGGCATAGCTCATGTAAAATATATTATACTGCATCACATGGCTACTAAATATACAGTTCTGTATCGGTACTCCCATGGGAAACAGGCTTTATATAATATTAAGCCTTTACCTATGAAATTGCCGTTATTTATTAAATAAGTTAACATAAGTACTGGTGGCAATTGCTACTTTTTAGGAAATTAAACTCGATATAATGGGCTGTATGATTATTAATATTATTATTAAACTATTTACATGTATTGAAATATACATAAAGAAGTACGTAATGACAAATTGTGCGAGAGAGTTGTCAATGTCAATTTTTGCCTTCAAGGCTGCTCCTATATCCCGCGTAGCGTCCGACGCCTAGCTGCTAATTGTGCGAGCTATTGGTGTCAGCGGTATAAGGGGCGCGGAGAATAGGTGTGCTCTGGCGGGCGAGTCAGGGGAGTGCTCTCTGTCTTTCTTTGTATTAATCAAAGTAATCACCCATGCAATTGATGCATCTTTGCCAACGCAGTGGCAGTTTATTGATGCCCTTCATGAAGAAGTCAGCTGGATGGGAGGCAACAAATTCTTCAATGGCATGTTGTAATGCCTCTTGATTATTGAACTTTTTCCCACCAAGAAATTTCCAAATTTTGAAAAAAGTAGAAGTCTGTAGGTGCAAGGACTGGTGAGTACGGCGGGAGACGGAGAGCTTCCCACCCCAGCTCTTGTAACTTTGGAGACCGTCTGCTGTGCAGTATGTGGTGTGTGATTGACCAAAGCTGGTTGGAGACGTGCGAGCTTGTCCATCATTGTGTTCAGTTCTTCACAGTACACATCTGCAGTAATGCTCATCCTGTTTGAGCCGTGCAAGGCACGCCTCGACGCGTACTTCGCGCTGGCGATCATTGACTTCGTGGGACACGCATTTGTAAACTTGCCAATAATGGACCAATATTGTTTTGACGCTAACTTCGAATGCTACTGCTAATTCAGCCGTAGATTGACTATCATCAGCAGACAATTGCCTTTAATTTGTCATTATCGACCAAAGTTTTCGGACGACCACGAGGTTCATTTTTCAGGTCTAATTTCTAGCACGGAAGCGGGCAAACCATTAACAGGTGGTGCGTTCGTTTGTAGTGTTCGCTCGGCAAACGTCGTTGATGTTGCGTACCGCTTGTGCCGCGTTGCTGCCACGACGGTACTTATATTCCATAATTACTCGAAATTTTAGCGTACCTATCCATGATGACGAAAAAGATTCAAATGCTATGAATACATAACGCTAACAGCGCGTTCCAATCCACAAGGCGCCGTGGTCGTTGTGATCGTGGCGAAAACGTCATTAATGACGTCATCAACGCTCACAACGACCCATCCCATGTCAAGAAGTGAGTTGAATAACCGTTCCACTTGGGTTTACGATTATAACGCCGGCAAGCAAATGGAACGGGAAAAATTGCGGTCGTGAACTTGGTCGCTGTGAGTTTCTAATGGAACGTAACCTAATGAATAAACAAATGACTAATTTTGAAAAAAGAATTCCATGTTTTTAAAAGAAAATTAATTTGAAATTAGAATCTTGCGAACCAAAAATTATTTTGATTTAAAACGGCCAGTACTGCAGAATGGCAATTTCATAGGTAAAGACCAATTAAGTAACATTAATCTAAAAAATAAAATATTGCAGAAAACACACAGGTGAGAGACCGTACAGTTGCGATCTTTGCCCCCAACAGTGTACTTCCAGTTCAAATCTACTAGCGCATAGGAGAAGACATCTTGGGTTAAAAAAGTATGAGGTACATATGTATTTCTATTTCTTTTGTACTAGTTAACTCGGGCCGACACTTTTCTGTAGGTCACTTTTTATTATTTAATCCTATATCCTATTCTTCCTGTCTGCTCCGTGCTCCGTCCTTGTCACTCATTTTCAGAAAAATAAGCGTTTATTCTATTTTCTTCCCGAGTGTATCTATCTCGTTCTAACATTTGTCTTGCCCTATATCTCTATGCTGTTCTTCGTATTACTTTGTTTCTAAGGCGTTTATGGAACATTCTACGGTGGCATTGTTAAGGCGAATACATTCCGTTCTCTTTTAAGTTTAACTTTAATGGAACTGATGAAACTGCAAGAAATTCGACATCAATGTTTTGTAGAATTAGTAAAAAATAATATTGTTTATCTTTTTAGTGTAAAATATGCAAGAAAAAATTTGGGTACAAGTTGAGCTTAGATGAACATATATCATCAACGCATGAACAATCTCAGTCATATACTTGTGATATATGCGGAGCTAGTTACACTCGTATAAGAGGTCTGAGACGACATCAATTAACTAAACATGGTAAAGAGGGAAAGATGGGCAATGTTGCTAACAATGTGAAGGTTGATAAAGTTGATGAACTCCCCAAGATAACTGAAGCTGATGATGATGGTAAAACCGAGAAAGAAGTGATAATAGTGAATACACAAATGAAGAACGAGCAAATTGGTGTTATAGAATTAAAAGACGTACTGCTTGTCAAGAATCAAGATGGTGACGTTTATTTGGTTTGAATTGATATACAGAAAAGAAAATACCTTAAATTACCCTCATGTCCCTGCTCCATCTGGAATAATAATAGTGCTATTGACTGTGGCCAAATGCGTCTTGTTTATGGCATTAAAAATAACGCTGTTAATGATTAGCTGCACGAGTGTCTATACATACGTTATCAGTTAATTTTTAACGTCATTAACAATGACGCATTTCAAATATAACATTAAACCTTTGACCACATTTTCATGACAGTGTTGTATGTATGTATTTATACTCACACTTACAAACACCTGATTTTATGTATTACAACTAAAATAAAGTATGATTATTGTAACATAATATTAAATTATTTTTCTTACACACCAGTGTAACTGTGTACTGCACACATAGTAGAAATGAAACTTCAGATAACTTTTATTAATATAAATATATTTCTTTAGCCTACATCCGTTAACATATTTTGGAGGTCTTCAGGTAGAAATGAAATACTGTTGTGTGTTTGAATTGCAGTTCAGGAGTGCATATTTATTTTGTATAAATGCCGATTAATATTTTATAATACATCACACGTTTAGCTGCTAAACGAAATATCACATTTAATAATAATAAGCGCACTCGAGCAATTGCACGTGTCGAGGTGAGGTGAGGCGAGGTGTGCGCGGAGGGAAACACGGGGGCGAGACGAGGCGTGCGCGCTTGCCAATGCCACTCATTTGCGAAAGGCCGCCGGGGTGATCGGACGTCTGCGGGTACAATATTATAATCCAAAATAAATTTCTTAAGTATTGCTTTAAATTTTTCACCGTTTAAGTCTAAAAAAATATTATTATCAGTTTTATTTCGTTCCAAATTGGACCTATGTTTAATCATCAGTCTTATTGACACTAATCTGTGCTGCACAATGTAAAACTTGTATCTCTGATATCGATGATCTGGAGGGAACTTTCCGCCACGGTTTTTTAAGAAGGGCATTATAAAATTTCTTAGAGGTCGGCAACGCGTTGCCGATACCCTTGGTGTTGCAAACGTCTATAGGCGACGGTAGCTACTTTCCATCAGGTGGACCGTCTGCCTGTTTGCCTACTTCAGGTAATAAAAAAAAACTCATTCACTCGCAGGCTTAGTCCTATAGATTTATGTTTTTATCTCTTTGTAGTGTCGCTTTTCCGTTTCATCGAGTTTTAAATCACGATTCTAATGAAGTTTCACTTCAAAAGTGAAAATGACAGTTTCCTTTTTTAATTACGACCTGATTGATTTCAATATCTTAGCGTTGCGGAGATGCTCAAACTACGATTCTATTGCGTAGTGTCAAAAATTCTTATTTCACTAAACACGATATCGCCGTAGCGGAATAATAGTGGAAAAATTGTTATTACCAGTAGTAGAAATGGTGTTAAACGTTAAAATTTTAGAGTTGTCGCCTATAAATACTGTTAACGATGCCAAAATAGTTTGTAGATAGTTTTTAGAAAGTTGTTTCCCACGAAGGCAATGCAGATACTGGGATATGCAATAATTTATGACGTCCCCCGTAATGTCCTCCATTGTTATATATTTTCGAGAATTTCGGTAATAGTTTAAAATAACGTCCTTTGTAAGACCATTTGAGTTAAAGAAAGATGATCCTGACATCTGCCATTGTATGTACATATTTTAGAAAACAGTTGTGAAATTTAACTGCATGCTTTGTGTTAATTTAGTGAGGAAACAATTTATTAGTTAATGGACAGGGGTCGCATGTTCCCAGAAGGGTTGGGTCCAGGCCGGAGAAATCGTGGGAAGCTGCCGCAAAATGATAGTTTTTTTAATGAATTCGTTCGTATAAGTAGTGAGTGAGCCGCCAAGACAAGTCAGTGTATTACGAGAGTGTGTATAATCAGTAACTAGAGAGCGGGTTACTGTGTCTAATAATGTATTGTCAGTCAGTGTATTAAGTGTGTGTATAATCAGTAACTAGAGAGCGGGTTACTGTATTAAAAGTGTTAGTCAGGGTGTTACGAGTATTAGCTGGAGTGTATTAAAAGTAGTAGTCAGCGGGTTAGAGTCTATACAACTTAGTTAACGTACGAATATACCGATTACGGCTTTAATATAGCCAATGGTTATTTGATTGTAAATACAACTCAGTAGCGTTCAAATAAACGACGTGAATCGTAAGAGTGACTGGTGTATTATTTCCACCGGCATATCCCGCCAGCGCCTCCTACAGGCTTCCACCGAAAGCCCTGTCGGAGACCCGCTATAGTTCTTTATAAATACAGTGGCTTGCCACGGGCATGCCATTGGAATTAACAGAATATCGAAATCAGGCGAACCTACGATTGAGACGACAGTGTTCGGCGAATTTGGCGAGACAGTAATAGAAGAATTGGGTCCCTGGTAAGCAACTAGTAAGGCGCAGACCATAGATTAAACTATGGCGCGGACAAGGTCACGTTACGGTCAGGCAATAGGAGGTTGCTTTAGTGTAAGGACAGTTGTTGAATGTACGGTGCTGACACTTTATGGACTGAATGATCGGTCTTAGTATTCGGTTGACATGACATATGAAACATACTGAACAGTCGGAATTATGTGGCGTGTAGATCAGCGCGTTACGTGACGCAAAATATTCCGGTACGAAGCTTTGCCCCAAACACTTTAAAATTCTAAAAATGACATGTCTGTACATTTATGTGCAGGAACGGAGAAAGAATACAATTTCCTGCGGCCGGGCGGCCTCTCATAAGAGGCGACAAAACAACCCACAGCCAGGTGGTAGGGCATTTGCCCGACTGGATGGCTACCACCCCTGATTTAAAGTATGTCGCCATAACAACCTTGAGTTGTGTTCCGGCATTAGTGACCAGGTTCCAGTCTCCCTTAGGAGAGCAGCAGCGCATTTGTAGCAACTTTGGTGTTGCAAATGTCCATAGGTGATGGCAACCGCTGTCCATCATGTGGGCCGTCTGCCTGTCTGCTGAACTCTTGCAATAAAAAAAAAGCTATTTAAAATAAGCAACTTCTTTCTTAAAGTTATTTTCAATAAAAAAAGTTACAAAATCATACAAATAATTACATTGCCAAACTGCAGTGCAGTTTGTCGGCAGCGTTCAGTTTGTATATATACACACACATATATACAAAATAAGCAATCGTACATATACGCAACGAGACATGGCACCATCGTCAAGGACAATGCTAAATAATACCATATGATTAAATCAAAACTATTAAGGAAAGGGTAAAAATAGCACTGCGAGAGATATTTAATAAATTTACTAAGGTCACAATAGAAAATTTTCCCTTCGAAATGTAATGGTGCAATTTAAGTAAACATATTAAATATCTCTCGTGGTACAATTCCTACCCTTTCCTTAATAGTTTGATTTAATCATACACATACATACATAACTTCACGCCAGTTCCCTTGCGGGGTAGGCACGGACAACAGAGCGCCATTTAGGCTTATTCTTACACACCTCAGTTGCTTCTTTGACATTCATAAATCTTATCATGCAATGCTAAATAATGCTTACGTAATATACATTACTAGGATACTGTAACGGCCAGTGGTTTCTAAGCTGACCGGGATCATTAATAAGAGACTGATTCAGAGCATAAGTTTGTATTAGTAATGAAGACGCTTTTACATTGATGTCTTCTGCTAGCGGCCCGATACAATTCTGTCTTCCATTGTTTTGGAAGGCGTTCTACGCTTCTTAATTTAAAAACATATTTCTTAATATACATGACGACTAAGGAGTTAGTCGTTACAATCTATATGTATACTAGCTGTCCCGGCAGACGTTGTTCTGCCCTGAAGAAATAAAATTTAGAACCCGATTGCATCGCCACCTACCGGGTCCAATTGTGAATCTAAACCATCCTCGAATCCACTCGAACGCGCACAAAAAATTCATTCAAATCGGTCCAGCCGTTTAGGAGGAATTCACACTCAACACACGTACACAAGAATTATATATATATCTAATATATAAAATTCTCGTGTCACAATTTTCGTTGCCATACTCCTCCGAACCGGCTTGACCGATTTTGATGAAATTTTTTGTGCTTATCCGGTATCTATGAAAATCGGCCAACATCTATTTTTCATCCCCCTAAATGTTAGGGGTAGTCCACCCCTAAATTTTTTATTTTATTTTTTAGACAAAATTTATAATTTCTATTTTTTTAGGATACAGCATTAAAAAATACATACAACCCTAAATTTTCACCCCTCTACGATCAACCCCTATTTTTTATTTCTTAATTATAAACTTTAATTTCTTATTTTGTCATGACTTAGAATAAAAAAAATTATATTACTCTTTTAGATTCACAATTAGAACCGGTAGGTGGCGCTGAGATCGGGTTCTGGAATCCTCCTAATCACCTGGAGCGATTTTGGTGATTTTGTTTTTGTGTGTTTGAGTGGGTACCCGGATGATTTAGATTCGCAATTAGAACCGGTACGTGGCTCTGGGATCGGGTTCTAGAATTTTATTTTTTAAAGGCAGGACAACGTCTTCCGGGGCCGCTAGTAAAGGTATATAATTGAAATCCACGTATATAGTGACTCATCACGATATCTCAGGAACTATAATATATACAGAGTTTAAATTTGGCATGGACCTTCCTTTCCCTAATTAGAGGTCAGCTAAGAACGGATTTTACGGCAAACGAAGCGGGCGGGTATCTGCTAGTACACTATACAAACAATGGAGAAAACGGTGCACTTTTTTTTAGATTTCTTGCCTGTTCGGAATTCACAAAAACTGCTGGGCCGCTTTCGATGCCATTTTCGGTGATCGACAGCAAATTGTTAGACTTAAAGGCTGTTCTACTTTTCATCGTGGGAATCTTTAAAATGGCCAGTTAAAAAAATGTAAATCTAATGGGTTTTTTCACTGATCGATAGCAAATTTTATGAAATAAAATATGTGGTAATTTTTATCCCGGGACTCCTTTAGGAGTTTTCCCGGGAGTGGTTTGTAGTTGTTCGGGTTTATAAAAATTATTAGAATAGAAGAAGAAGAGTAGTAGAAGAATAGCATTAAATTATTCCGACGCAGTTTTCACTAAAACGATAGCCTACATTCTTTTTTAAATGCTGCGGTACTTTGTGTCTCGGGAAACATTACATTACAGTCTAAGTCACAAACTACTATGGATACTACGTAGTTTGTAATCTTAACGTATATGTGTGTGTCTTTATGTGTGTGTGTCTTTATGTGTGTGTGTCTTTATGTGTGTGTGTTTATGTGTGTGTGGTTGTGTGCATGTGTGTATACGGGTATAAATAATTTACTGTTGATCGGATAGAAATGAATTAAAGTAAGTAAGTATTAGGTTATCATTCAACAACTTAAAATAAATTTTGATTTATGATTTATAATTCACAAACATAGAACAACTCGTAATAGGCCAAAATCTTTAAACGCTCATGCCCTTAATACGCAAATTTTGAGATATTTCTTAAGCGTGTGATTATCTTTACAAATGGGGATTTCAATTTCGATATTTATTAAGGATATACTTATCGATATTTTTAAATATCGATACATTGTTGCATCCTTAAATAGATAGAACTATAGCCTCGTATGTGTATTTATATTAAGACCTTGATGAATTAATTGTAAACGAGAATATGCGGACGATACAAGTTGTATTTTTAGTCGGTGAGTTATTTTATATTAATAATTTTTATTTTACTTTGATGATAAAACGGCTCGTTTCTGTTTTTCAATTTGGATGGATCCACCTGCAAATGGCCGGTTCCTACAAATACATTATGCATTTCATATATATCATCTATAATTTTATACAATTCTAAACATGCCGTGCCTGTCCATTAAAGCTGTTTAAAAAAAACCAACTGGAGCAGATTATATAAACGATGGAGGCCACGATACTATTTTCGGGATTCACGTAAAAGCTACTGATTTAAAATAGCCACATTAAAAAAAAAACGAATTTAAATGTGATTTTTTTACTGATCGATAGTAAGTTTAATGTAACTAGTCATAGCTGGGCACCGTTAATCAAAGAGTTAACTTCGTTAAAAGTTAAAGCGTTACACTTCAGAAAATTTAACGCAAGTTAACGTTAATCGTTAATCCGTTAACACGTGATAAAATTGCATCTTATTATAATAACTATTGGTTCTGAAAATTAGTAGGTTAGAAACAACCAAAAAAGACGGGTATAATTATAATTATTAGTGTTTAATATAGGCATGTTGACAAACAATGTTTTTTCATTCATTTGAATTAAGGTTTACAATTTATTTTATTAAGATATACTAGTTGCCTTCTGGCCGAAACACTAATTAGACGAACTAATTTTAAGACGATTTGATAGTAATAATAATAATAATGACCAATTGCTATTTAGACGAATTGCTATTTAGACGAATTGCTATATAAACCACTTACATCTTAGACGAAACGATACTAACCCGTCCTATTTATCTGTCAATTTAGTTATCTGGCATAATATGAATATTCCCCTTCATGAACATTAATATGTCGAAGGTTTCGTCTGAAAGTGGGGCTCATTTCGGCTGTAGTATATCCTTACCCGTGGAGAAAAGACGTTCAACTGCAGCGCTTGAGGGTATAGCAGTTTTATATTTAATAAACAGATTGTGATTGTGCTGGATTAACGATTAACGGACTTTGGGAAATTTAACGGAAGTTAACGAGTCCGTTAATATATTTTTAAGTTAACTTAAAAGTTAATCCGTTACTCGAAATGTTAACTTCGTTAATTAACGATTAACGGATTAACAAGTTAATGCTCAGCTATGTGACTAGAGGTCGCCCAGTGGTCGCAATTTGACCATAATAATATATTGTTGTCAAAGACTATATTATATACTTCTAAAATCACAGATTTCGCCAAGGCAACAATATACAAAAGAGTATATAAGTATATGCGTGTGTGTGTCAAATACGTGGTAGTGTGTGTAATCTTTTTTTATTAATTTAATGTACTTTTTATGCATAATTGTTATAAAATGGCATTCTGCCCTCCTTCTCTATATAAACTACTAGCTGTGCCCGCGACGTCGTCCGCGTGAAATTTGTTTTCAAAACCCCCCTATTTTGAAACATTCTTCATTGGTGATCCGCTCTTATTATACTTAGTGGTATGATATATAGCCTTCCTCGATAAATGGGCTTTCTAACACGGAAAGAATTTTTCAAATCAAACCAGTAGTTCCTGAGATTAGCGCGTTCAAACAAACAAACTCTTCAGCTTTATATATTAGTATAAGATAACAGTGCAACGTTCGTCCAGTCTAAAATGCAGTTAAAAACCAACGTTAGGCACCCATTGCCTGGCATATGCTAAAATGTACCTGTTTGGTACCATTGCGAGACACATTTTTTGCTATATACCTACATCTATGTGCTTCTTATGGGAGGGTAAACCTCTTCGTTACGTAACGCGTTACGGCGCCAGTTTGTCTGGCTTCCCTTTCTCTCACGCATATGGCAGCAGTAGGCACGCTCCTCCTCTCTCCCTCTAACCCACAGCGCAAGCCGTATTTCGGTAATTAGATTAAATAATTATACTGTTACGAGTTAGCGAGACTCGAATTAAAATGCCGTTAGAATTATTATATAGTTTATTAGAACTATACAAACACGTATAACACACATCGTACAAATATAACCGAACACAACAAATCCAAACGTAATGGAGAAGGTCGTAATTCAATAAAACGCGCAAATTCCGTCACTATTAGATTCCCGGATATTCACACGTCACGCCCGTATCGTAGTTGTAGCTCAACTGACCCCTCTCTCAATCAGTCAATCAGGCCGTCGTTTTATACTTCACAAATGCGAATGTGCCCACCCGGCAACGTCCACACAATTTCCTAGAATTAGCTTGTACTTGTAATCCGCAACACCTGGCTAATGATGCTCCTGAGCGAGTACAATAGGACAATAGGCGGTTCTCCACACTAACTAGAAACGTGTGCCAAGAAATAAGTAAACAAAAGAAGACGATCATAAAAGGATTACAAGTAGTTCAAATGCCGACAGGTAATAAATGTGCTTCTACAAATCTGTACGTGGAATTTGTCTTTGTCGGGGCCTAGGTTGTAACAATACTAATAATGTACGTACACAAAATTCTGATGTACATATTCAAGAATTGTAACTAAGAATAAAATATATTTTATAATCAATATTTTTTTTATTAGTTAATAACCTTTCCTTATATTAACATACTTAAATTTAAGAAGCTTTTCTAAAGTTAAACAATTTCAATATTAAATAGTTCAACTTAATCTAAGTTTAAGTTATCACTTCTGTCGGGCATCCTGAGACGCACACGTTTTTTTGATTTAGAAACTCATTGATGTAGCAATAAAAGAAGATTATTGCTACATCAATGTAGAAACTGGTTTTCAATAGTCTGTCATTTTTCGTTATGCGTGGCACTTCACTAACTAGGCGGTACCCATTAATGAAGCACGACATTATCTGTAATACATTTTACCGGAAAAATGTACGAAACTATGTACGTCAGCTGCTAAAATTATTATTTTTTTGACAATCCGTAAACGAGAATCTTATTTTCAGCATCGTTTCTGGTGCGGGCGAAGGCGGAGAATGAAGAGGAGGTAAGGTAAGCTGGTCCTAGGTATTCAAAGCTGAACCGCCACAGGACGACAGTTTTGAGATAGTATATAATATTTAAAAAATATCTTTTATTATTCTATGATCCTTGCATATGAATGAAAGAAATGAAATTCTATAGCAATACATCGGCATAAGGAAATATTACAATTGTTATTATAGTAATCGAATCAAATCATTCATTTTCATTGCATAAAAATATGGTATGTAATTACACAAGTAGGTGTTGTTATTTTATAATGATCACATGTTTTTGCCGGTTCCGCGCATTTTTTTGAACTTGTATTATATATAGCAGGGGTTCCCAAACTTTTTCAGTCCGCGGTGCACTTACAAGTTTAGTACTTTGTCTCGGCGCCCTAGCTAGTTGAAATAGGGTACGATGGTACCAAGTAGATAGGCACAAGAATTGAAACATTCATAATATAAATCTGTGTTTTTGTAATATGTTGTTTATTGAAACAACTGCTTAGGTTATTGCTCTGTAAAGAGAAATTTATTTTAAAGAAAAATCTTACAAAGTGTGTACCGTACAAACTTTTAAGAATACAACTTATTTCTACATTAAAGTACAAATCACTTTACTAATTACTAACCTGTAAAGAGAAACAACGTTAAATGCTATTGCTTCAATAGTATTTTTATAATTTGAAGAATATCTTCATAAAAACGTTCACATATTTTTCTATCAATTCAAAGAGAATTTTTCCAATCACGAAACGAACGCGCATAGTGCAGGTCTGCTGTCAACACAGATAAGGTATGCAGTCCAAGTTGATGCGCGGGAAATTCAAAATAAATGAAGTTTAAGAGAGCTACATTTACACGTATATACAAGAAACGATTTATTATTTATGAAACATAGGAAATAAAATATAATGCAACTTAGTCAATATGACATGTGAGCAGAAAATATTACGTGAAACATAGGAAATAAAATATAATGCAACTTAGTCAATATGACATGTGAGCTTGGTGATGTCCACACATTTTGTAACCACGAATGCCGAAGTTTAGTTTCCGAAGAATGATAAACAGGAGCGTCTCACGGCGCCCCTTTTTACTCTCTATGGCGCACTAGGGCGCCGCAACGCACGCTTTGGGAACCCCTGATATAGAGGTACATACTTATTTGATTTTGTATTTAGTTTAAATTATTATTACTAATGTTTCAGTCACATAATTATGTATAACCTTAAATTTAACAAAATCTACACAATACATCATTTAAATTTTCATATATGTCTAATGATAGTAATAAGTGGATGGATGCAGAAGTCGTGGAAGGCCACGACACACCTTCCATGATCAAATTGATCGTGTACTAGCAAAAGATGATGTCAGGAGCCTTAAGAACAGACGAGCGTGCATGACAAGAGCTATGAATGTCAAAGAAGCAAGTGAGGTGTGTAAGAATAAGCCTGAATGGCGCTCTGTTGTTCGTGCCTACCGCGCAAGGGAACTGGCGTGAATTTATGTTTGTATGTATGTATGATAGTAATATGGTACAAATATTATAAATGTATTTAAGCACTTAACATTTTAACTTATCACCTATATTTAAAACTTATCATTAGGAAACTCCGTTACACTATAGTAGCTTTTTTTATTAGTAGTTTTTTGTTGTGATTCACTTAGAAACAATAGACATATTCACTTAGAAAGTGTATTTCATTTTCCTTCAACAGAGGTAATTTTTACATTTTTATGATTTCACTAAGAAGTTCCTACTGCTAAAAGATCTTGTATGGGAATAATAATAGGAGTTCCATCGGGTTCCACATGGAGAAGTCTTTTGATAGGTTGATTTATATTTAAAAGTCGCGTTCTGTTTTATTTTCACTATATAATGGCACAGTAATTGTAAAACAATGCATAGGTAATTATGACTAAAAGTACTATAGCAAAAAAGTATTTACAAAATATTAAGATACTTGACGAATGGTATCTAAATACAAGATGCAAAATACATTTTTAAAAAATATCTAGATACAAGATTAAAAAACGTATTTTGTATCTGTATTTCAGATACTTGTATCTATACTAATATTATAAAGAGGTAAAGTTTGTGTCGTTGTAGGGGGTAATTTCTGGATCTACTAAACCGATTTTAAAAATTATTTTACTGTTCGAAAGCTACGTTAACAGGGACTGTCATAGGCTATATAACATGACGCTATATACCACGGGTGCGGGACATAGCGCGGGTGAAATCGCGGGCGCAGCTAGTCTTAGATAAGTCACATCTTTGTGTATATGTATGACCTTCAAAAAGTGTTCTCCAGTGGAACTTATTTTCAATAAAAAAAAAATGATTTGCATTTACCTGATACGGGTTCGAAAGGAGGGATAGGATAGAAATATGGGCCAACAGAAGTCTCATTCATCGCACGAAAGACGATTAGCTCAAAGCAAGCCGTTGCCGTCGATATTCTGTGTACGCGTCGTATCACACCGACAGGGCCAGCCCTAACAGCCGTAATTAAGACGATTCCAGCACGGCTTTACGATGTCGAACATGTTTCAGGCCTTGTGCAATACCACCGCAACCCAGCCATGGCTCGTATACTTTCTATTATATTTCCGAAGAAAAATACATGGGCCAGCCCAACGATTTTATACTCAACGTCACCTGCGACCCAGGATATGGACTGGTCGGGGAAAACAGAGTTGTATGCTTGGCTGGACATTGGTTTGATCAGATGCCAGAATGTATACGTACGTAAACATTTTCATAGCCATTCATGATTTACGTCACACGTTAAGGACGAAGTGTGAGATTCTGTGACAAGGAGTGCTAAATTTCGCGACGTAACATTTCAAAATCTAATATATTTAAGCTTTAATATATTTGAGTCGTTTGGGGTGGAGACGTTCGAACCAAGTGCCCACAAGCCTTTTAAAATCATTAAAAAACGAATGGTCGAGGCCACAGGCGACCGGAGGGAGTCGCTTACCTCGCTCAAAAGATTAGTTGCTGCCAGCCTTCTAGGCACACTGCCCAGCGACAGTGGTTTGCTCGGGCAGGACCGATTGTAGTTTACAGTTTTTTCTTTTATTTTTAGTGCATACTAGTGGTCGCCCATGGTCGAAATTCGACCATAATACTTCATGTCAAAGACTATACTTCTATAATCACAGATTTTGCCAAGGCTACACTATTAATTTGACTTTAACAATAAACAAAAGAGTATATATGCATGTGGGTGTCAAATACATGCTAGTGTGTGTTATGTTTTTTTTTTGTTGATTTAATATATAGTTTTTGTAGATAATTAAAAACAAATATTAGCATTCGTCGCTGCTTCTCTATGTAAACTATAAGTATGCGAAATTTCATACTCCTCCGTCCGCGCAATTTTCGTAAAAAGGGATACAAAGTTTTTGCTTCACATATTAATAATAGATATTTGTTAGGGACTTATTTACAGTATAGTTTTATTTAAAATGAACTGTATATATAATAATTATGTCGTGAAACTTAGGTTAGCTTTAAAAAACATGAAATTCAAACTATTAACGAAACACTTAAAATATTTCCAACTCTATATATACGAGCATAGTGTTTAAATTGGCCAGGTGGTAGAGCATTTACCCGACTGGATGACTACCATCCCTGGTCTAAAGTATGTCGCCATAACAACCTTGAAATGTGTTCTGGCATTAGTGACCAGGTTGCAGTCCCACTTAAGAGAGCAGCAGCGCATTTGTAGCACCTTTGGTGTTGCAAATGTCCATAGGCGACGGTAACCGCTTTCCATCAAGTGGGCCGTCTGCCTGTCTCCTGAACTCCTGCAAGTAAAAAAATATTGAAAAATAATTTTAATGGAGTTAAAACTAATTACAGAACTGCAGTTTTAATTTAATAATTTCTTGATGTAAAATTGCAAAATATGTGTCACATTAGGGAGGAGTCTCATGAATGTGACCAGCTGTGACAAGGACGGCGGAGGAGTCAACAATCGTGAAATTCATGTGACGTAATTTGTGGATGGCCCTAACTAAGCCCTACTGTCCATTGAGGCGTCATTTGACGAATGCATACATTTATCAAATGAGGGCTGACGTATTTACGTCTAACACATGTCCACGCAATCATCATCCAAACTATATTTTATTAATTTGCTCATTTGGTTAGTATTTGCATTTGACCAGGGGCGGATTTAGAAATATGACGCCTGTAGGCTATTCAAATTTTACCGCCCCTACTGATAAATCGATACCCTAATTCACAATCGGCGGCCTCTCTGGTTGAGCGGGCTAAGCTTTTGCCGGCGTACCCACTGCAACGCAGAGGCTCCGGGTTCGATTCCTGGTATAGTAAATTTCGGAAACGTATTTTCTCCGTTATTTACTATGGTCTGGGTGTCTGGGATCGGCCCCAGAGTAGTCCGTTGTATATTATCCATAACACAATCGTAACTTGCTTAATTTGGGGATATACAATACGTGTGTTTGTCTGCCGATTATATTATTATTATTACAATCATATTAATTAGATATTTTTTTGTCAATGAAATTGTAACTTTATGATTTGTGTACATATCGTAAGATGTGTATAGTCTTGAATTAGACCTCCTTTTTACCGTAGTTTGATGATCGTGTAAGACATAATATATAAAACAATCGGCCCCAAATTTGCCGCCCCTCCAAAATCTGCGCCCTAGGCTCCAGCCTATTGGTAAATCCACCACTGCATTTGACAGTACGCTTGAGTAGTGGCAGGCTCAGGGTACAGAGGCGGAGCGGGAGCGTAAGCGTACGTCCTTGCTCCACTCGCGCCAAAGGACGACGCGCCGGCGGGGGTGTCGGAGAACAAAGTGCCCAACCGCCTATAATGCCGTACAGCGGCGAGCGCGACATATTCCGTGATATGACATATGGATGGATGGATAAAAATTAGCTTATTCCGACGCACTTTTCACTAAAACGACAGCTTACATTATTTTTTTAAATGTTGCGATACTTTGTGTTATGGGAATCCCGCGGGAATTTCATGTCAAGTGTGGACGAAGTATCGGCTATATCCTAGTAGTTATATAAAATTGCAAGGTTTTTCCTAGCTTTAAGCCTAGTTTAGCTTGGTGCATTCATACAGGTTACATTGCATAAATTTTTTATCTAGGCACTGTTCGCTCCAGATAAGTTTGGGAAGTTTTTGGCGGGAACTGAAAGAAGATGTTGTGCTGTGCAGTTTTATTTTCTAAAAATGTGTAAAATTACTCTAAAATGAACAATATTGTAGGATATTGATAGTTTTTGATTAGTAATTATGTGTTTTGTGAGAAATGTGAACTGTAAAGTCAAATGTGGCCTTTTGAGTTGTCACAAGAACTCCGTTGAATGGCACCAGCTGATAACCTACAATTCAGCTGTGCTACACATAGGTTTAAGAAAATGAAGAAACTACATTGAATCTAAGATCTGGTTGAAAGGCCTAGCTGCCAAGCCATAGAACCCAAAAAAAAGGTAAGTTTGTGGAGGTTCTAGACATCTCCGGGTCGACAGTGGATAAATGAAAACCCAGAACACATGGATAGTTGATACTTTAATCCCACAGGCAGAGCGTCACAAAAGAACACATTAAATACAATAACTGCCACTTCTGCCGAAAACCTCAAACGGCTCAAATATGTAACCCTTGGAACAGGTTACATATTTGAGCCGTTTGGGGTGGAGACTTTGGGCCCATGGGGGCCAAGTGCCCACAAATTATTTAAAATAATTAAAAAACGCCTAATGGACCAAACAGGAGACCGGAAGGCTGGAGCTTACCTCGCTCAAAGGATTAGCCTTTGTATCCAGCGAGGTAATGCTGCCAGCCTTCTAGGTACAATGCCCAGCGACAGTGGTCTGGTGGGGCTGGACGGGCTTTAATATAGGCTTTATTTTAATATTAGTTTTTTTTTTTTTACTATTGTATATATATTTTTAAGTTAGGTTTATTTATAGGATATTTTAGATTTTTAATTAATATTAATTTGTATAGGCTATAATTAAATAAACATAATGTTAAACATCGAGATATTAATCGTATGCCTTTTTATTTTTTTATACGTTGACAAATTTAGGATGATAATGTTTAGTATTTTACTACGTTTCTCTATGTATATATATATATATATATATATATATATATATATATATATATATATATATATATATATATATATATATATATATATATATATATATTTGTATATAAATATTGTTAAGTGTGGGACTCGAATTAAAATGCCGTTGGAATTAATATAGAATTTATTAGAACTATACAAACAAGTATAACACAGGTACAAATATAACTGGACGCAACCAGTACAAACTGCACGATTCGAAAACACGCGCAAAGTCCGTCACTATATAGCTTATCGAGTGCACACGTCTTGCTTTGATCGTGGTTCTCGCTAGACTGCCTCTCTCTGCATGGGCCATTGCTTTATAATGCACCGATGCCACATGTCATTATGTCTACCTGGCAAGCGTCGGCGCAATTCCCAGAAAACATAATCTGCACACCTGCTTAATTATTCCTGTGAACGGCGATAAACTAGTACAATACACAATAGACTATTTTCCTAAGTAAACAAAAGAAGTCCAAATGCGGGAAGATAATAAACTGTTCTTTATGGCGGGCAGGTGTGCATTTGCTTTTGTCAGCATGTAACAATATGTATGTGAATTTCTATTTACCATTAATATAGTTATATTGTATATATGATTATATATATTTTAAACTACGTTTTAAGCTACAACATGTTGCGAAGAGGTCGTAATTTAGATTAAGCTCCACAAAGTCAATAATAATTAAAAACAAACATCGAAATGTGTGCTGGGACACATACATAACCTAGTCACGAGTGAATAGGTATTTTCTAGGTAAGCGTGCTCCATCCTAGACTGCGTCATCACTCAACATCAGGTGAGACAGTGGTCAAACGCAAACCTATACTTACATAAAAAAAAATAAAAAAAATACATGAAGTCAAACTTCAACAGACAGGGTTTTCAAACTGGATAAGTACATCTGCCCGTAAACTTCAAGTTAAAATTTTGTTGCGTTTCGTTTGGCCACTTATGTGTGGTGGAAAACGAAGGGCAATTCGTTTTTCCACTTGTCCGTTGAAGTTTCACTTCTACTATGTGTCCCAGCACACATTTCGATTTTTCGTAGGTGTACTGCAAATTATGATTTGGTTAGGTTAGGTACATTTTAATGAATGCATTTTTTATTTAAACATACTTTATTTTATCAAACGAAAAACTGAATTCGATCCGGAACCAAAAAACGCATCCATAGTGTACTCTAAAATTATGCCACCTCTCACCACGTTTCGTCTAAATTTATGCCGCTCCTCCACGCGGCCGTAACGCTTTTTCGTGACAGCAAAATCTTAAGACCTCCCGTTTATATAGAAGTTTCACTTCAAAAAGAAATAATTAAAATGGACAATCTAGGTCTATGGTAAATAATAAATTAATAATTTATTACTCTTGCCCCTTGACATCTTTCTCTTCCTTGAGCACAGCTACTAAAAAGCGTTCGAAACTTCGAAATTAAAATCAAATTTAATATATTTAAATCTATATTAATGTTTGCTTTGAATTTGAGCTTAATCTGATAAATTAAGTTAAAAAAAAACCAAAGACATTGAAACTAAAATACATTATGTAGCAGATCACTGCTAACGGGGAGCGTGCCCAGAAGGCTGGCTGCATTGCCACGCTGTATGGCAATACTTATTTGTTGTGCAAAACATGAGCCAGCCTCCTGATCACGGGTAGTGTCAAAGAATTTTTTACATATGTCTTTAAAGAATATATATATATATATATATATAAATACATTGATTTAAATAATATATTTTTGCTTAACATTTCAGCCTGTGGTACTCTACCTCTACCTCTCCCAACATTGAGGATATTAGCCGGTGGTCACTACGCCGACGGCCGTGAGTTGCCATGGCATGCGGCCATTTATACTAAAACAACCAACCCACACATGCAGATATGTGGTGGTAGCCTGGTATCGAAAGCTGCTGTTATTTCAGGTAAGAAGATAGAGAGAGAGAGAGAGAAAGAAAGAGATAGATAACACTTTATTGTACACCATTACAAAAACACAGAAAAAGTTATAACCTAAAAATATTCTAAATGTGCACAATGGGCGGTCTTATCGCTAAGAAGCGATCTCTTCCAGACAACCCGTGGCAGGAATAAAACAGATTCAATTTGTCAAAGGTGGTATACATAAATATTGTTACACGCCGACAAAAGTGCATGCACACCTGCTTGCCATAAAACACACACTTTATTACCTTTCCGCATTTGGACTTCTTTTGTTTGCTTTGTGTTTAAAATTTGTAATTAGAAAAACAGGCTATTGTATATTGTAATCTTTTATGGCAGTCATTAGACAGGTGTGTCGAACTGATTCTAAGAAATGCGATCTACGCGGGTTAGCAGCCGTATTATATCGGTGCATTATAAAGCAATGGCCCAATGGAGAGATCGGCAGTCAAAGCGATAACACAAGTGAGGCAAGACGTGTGTACATTTAGTGACGGACTTTGCGCGTGTTATTGAATTGTGCATTACATTTGGACTTATTGCGTCCGGTTGTATTTGTACCTGTGTTATACGTGTTTGTATAGTTCTAATAAATTCTATAGTAATTCCAACGGCATTTTAATTCGAGTCCCATAACTCGTAACAATATTATAATAGGATTTAGTTACTTATATTATATTTTATTCATTAATAAACATATAAGTATGTAAAATATTATATAAGTAAGAATTACACTTAATAGACATATATAAATACTCCTATTAATATTACATACATGTATACATATGTAATACCGAAGTAAGAAAGAGAGTTGTTCTGAAAGAGAGTGTCGGGGTGAAGGTAAGGAAAGGAATGCTCCGGTGGTTCAGGCGTGTGGAAAGAATGCATGATGAAAGAATGACTAAACAGATATACAATGCAAAAGTGGATGGATGCACAAGTCGTGGAAGGCCACGACACACCTTCCATGATCAAATTGATCGTGTACTAGTAGAAGGTGATGTCAGGAGCCTTAAGAATAGACGAGCGGGCATGACAAGAGTTATGAATGTCAAAGAAGGAAGTGAGGTGTGTAAGAATAAGCCTGAATGGCGCTCTGTTGTTCGTGCCTACCCCGGAAGGGAACTGGCGTGAAGTTATGTATGTATGTATGTATACATATGTATATACATATACATAAATATATGTAAAAATATCAAATATCACTATGTAGCAGGTAGAGCTTTTTGTCATGTAGTGATTTAGCCTGTCTAACAGTAACAGGCAGCGCACTCCAGAGTCGAATAGCCTGTACAGTAAAAGAATGATTAAAAAAAGATTAATAATGTTTGGGAGTAATAAGTCTAAGATTAGTAGAAGGTCGTAAATCGTGAGTGGAAGAGATGAATTCAAGGCGTTCTTTGAGATGATATAGGGGGGTTGTGAGGGAAGGTGTGCACACCAAATCTACGCACGTGTTGCGCGGAATTCACGTCTGTTGTAGCAAATTCTCGTTCTCAACTAAATTCGACAGATGGCGTTCGGGTAATGATGCGTCCGGCTTCTGAGACATAGGGCTACACTATATACACGCCGTCATACGCCTCCACCATCTGATAAAAATCTGGGATCGTTAGATTTTTTATTGCATGAGTTCAGCAGACAGGCAAACGGCTCACCTGATGGAAAGCGATTACCGTCGCCAATGACATTCGTAACTACGAAGGTGGTACCAATGTGCTGCCGTTCTCTAAAGGGTAGTGGACCCTGGCCACTAATGCCGGGACACAACTTAAGGTTGTGATGACAGCATACATCATAGATCAGGGTCGGTAGCCAGCCAGACGGGCAAATACCCTAACACCTGGCCGTGGGTTGTTTTGTCGCCTATTATGACAAGTCACCCGCCCGGCCGCAGGAATTGTATTTTTCTCCGTTCCTGCACGAAGAAAAAATTCATCGACCGATTATAATAGATCGACGACGCCTATGTAACATCGCATTGCATGATGTGGATGTTTTTTTTTTTTTGTTTTTGTTTTTTTTTTTGTTTTGAGGCGAGGGAAAATGCTTAACCGTTTTACGCACAAACTGGGTCATTGCTAGGGGAACGACACGCGTCGGTCGGGGGCGATAACACTGCAGCAATAGTATGCTCTTGGCAGCGCTCCGTCCGCGATCGACGTCACAGAATAGTGTGGAAGACTCCGAGCGTTGCTGCACGGGCGAGCAACCCCAATACCCACTAAAAACCCCCTCCTCCCTGACGACCCTGCGCTTTGTATGTGTTGGAAAGGCTGAGATTTAGAACATAGTTACGCCCAGCCGAATGATGTGGATGTAATATAACTCTAAACAACTAGTCGCTATATAAAATGAACGAGTTCTGAGGTACATTTTATATTTTTGTACGTGTACCCAGGCCTTCAAATAACGGTAAAAATATGGTATCGTTATTTATTCTAATTTCAGATAACGGTAAAAAATAAATATCGTAATAAAAATTACCGTTATTTCTAGCCATTTTACCGATAAAAAAATATAACGTTAACACCATTTTTATCGGTAATGCTACCGTTATAACTATTTTGTTACCAACGTCGTTCTCTTTCAGTTGCAAAAAATGACAAACAGCACTGTGCTAAGATTCTTTCGGTAACATGCAGTCGTAATAAAGCTAATTCTTAAAAATGACAATATCGCTTGAAATAACGGAAAAACTATCGATACATATTACGTTATATACATTGACTGTTATTATACATTACAAAAAGTGACATATGAAAAATCTTTTTTATGGTTTGTTTACAATTTGTCTCACAATTCCCTGAATACAGTATAATTTTCTGGACGCCGCACACAGCGTGTGTGTGCCGCTTCAGGCATTTGGCAGTGATCACTCTAGTGCATTTTGATAATAAAGATTCGTTGATCGCGTACAACGTCATGCCCTACACAGTCCACGGCCTTTATAAGAGACGATACATGTTTTTTTTTTCATTTCAGCGGCTCATTGCTTTTGGTCAGAAGCTTCCCAAAAAATAGAACCGAAGGAGGACTATACAATTGCCTTGGGAAAGATATACAGACCATGGAATGCTGAGGAGCATGATGCGCAAAAATTCGATGTAATTTGTTTTACATAATTATATCTACATATAATTGTGCAATTTTCATTAGCCCGGCCATGACTATGGGTATAGCGAAGAGCGACGAGACGAGCGACGTGGTGGAGTGGTGTCCATGCCACAATGGCATATGAATAGGATAGAGGAATTTTGGTCACGTTAATTATTGTCACAACATACAAAACATACTTGTAAATAAGAAAATACAACTAGGAAATGAAGTTCGAAATCGGTCTTAACTCAGCATCATGCTGGTTGACTCAGCCAGCGCTGGTCTTCCGCTGGGGCTATTACAGTGACGCACAGATAGACAAAACAAAATACATACATACATAACTTCACGCCAGTTCCCTTGCGGGGTAGGCACGAACAACAGAGCGCCATTTAGGCCCATTCTTACACACCTCACTGGCACACAAAACAAAATAAACAAAGAAATTATGACAGAATACTAATGTAAAAATTAATACTACGAAGTAAATTTATAAACGAGAAAATAATAGAATAAAGAACGTAAAGGTTAAAAACAATATCAATTTTTTATATTTTGTCTGTCAGTCTGTTGGTTTGTGATATGTGATTGTATATGCTGCAAATAGGAAATATCCAAACTGAAAATGATCATGGATAAACAGGTCAAAGAGGCGGTAAAGATTAAAGTAGATGAGGCAGACCCTGCACATGAAACCAACATCATTATATAGCACTAGTATCATGTACAAGATCCACCTGACTCACTTAATAATAACACGATGGGTCTCCACTCTACGATTCTTACAAACATTTTCCCTTCATCTACTTTCATTATTCTTTTCATACATACACCTTTATTTGAGGTGAGTTTACCCAGTGCCGTAAATAGGGCAGTGACACCAGTGGTCAGGCACAGGGCGTAGACTCTAGGGGGCGCAAGAATGGCCAGACCAGGCAGGACTATTATTTTTTCGGTTTGCTCGTGATAAGTTCCCGCTGCGCCCCTAGTGCTCGATTCCAACAGATACGTACTTACATGCCAGTATCATCAAAAACGTCTGTTAAATTAGACAAAATATCGCGCTCATTTTTTTGGCAACGCACGAGTGTATTTGTGTTCTAGTTCTTTAAAAAAAAAATAGATTTTTATTCCAAAATAATAGATAATTGGTCTACCAATACCAAGGTCCTTGTGCGTTATTTTAACACCCTAATCAAATAAAATGGGTCTATACATAGCATTGATCTAGCTAGGGTACCTATAATATCTAAAAAAAAACAGGTCCCAGTTATAGAAGCTCGCATAGGGCAAATAAAAGGCTATTTACGGCACTGAGTTTATACCCTATCCTTAGTTCAAAATATCTTCAATTGAACATGACGAGAATGCCGCGGTCTACCGGCAACAACTCTACCATTTATACTGGTGTCATATTGTTTTCCAATTCTGTTTCTAACCATTCTATTTGTTTGTTCAAGGTATCGGATATAAAAATACCGCCGCGTTTCCAGGGAAGCGTGACAAATTTCCAAGACGATATTGCGATTGTAATACTATCTGGTGAAGTATCCATAGATGACGAATTGAAGCCGATATGTTTGTCTTTCGACTATAGTTTCGATAAGGAACAGCTTAAGCCTGGTGCTTTGGGCAAGGTATGAACAATCACGGAAGAGGAATACTCTTGGTTAATATCATCTTTGTTCGCCAAATCTCACTGGTATTTAATCTATTACAATTTTACGTTACATCTATAAAAAAAATAGGACAGTCTGATGGTAAATGATTAAAGCCACTCATGAACATATGTAATAATAAGAGAGCTGGTTCTATACCTATCACGTTGAGTCTTCGAGAATCTATTTACGCCGTTTTTAAAAAGCCTCGTATAGCGTTTTGGAAATATCGGAGGAGGGAGCTATGCATTCATTCCTCAACTTGTACACATAAAATATAAATGAGCGGTCTATTCGCTGGCAAGTGGTGCTGGTTTGGTTTGGACTGGAGGATACTATTCACGCCGAAATTGAGGTCTGTAAGCTCCACGATAATTCATATATGGTTGATTAACAGATAAAGGTTTCATATCAATGACGTGGCTTAAATTCTGGTGGGTGAGAATGCACAGCTTAGGCAGTCTTTTTTATTTAAATCTCACATCCGGCTCGAAGGACCAAATGATGAATGGTGAATCCTTGACACCGTGAAGTAATAAAGCGACGAAAGAAAGATTCTTATATATGCTTACAGGCAAACGGGCAGCCCGTCAACCAGATGGTAATTAATAATCGTCGCCCCATGGACACTCATTGAGAAATGAATGTCGATGGTCAGGGTTGGTTGTAAATTGTTCCACATGAGGTGAAACTCGTGAGATTAAATCGTACATACATATTGTTCCAAATACCAAGTACTGACAGTGAGGAAAAATCTAATGAGATAATTGACACATTGAGATACCCGATATTTTCATTCTAAAAACCTATCGTAGTCAGCTATTCGCAGTCCACTGCTGGACATAGGCCTCCCCAAGACGGCAACAGTCATCTAAAAACGTCAAAACCTATCGCCCTGCTGGAATTACCATTTTATTTTTAATATTGGTGAAACAATCGATCTTCTGCTATCTGTCCAACGTAAACGAAGCAACGGGCGATTATTCATCCGTGCAGGAACGGAGAAACAATACCATTAACTGCGTTGGGGCAGCTTGTCGTAAGAGGCGACAAAACATCCCGCAGCCAGGTGGTAGGGTATTTGCCCGTCTGGATGGATACCACACCTGGTCTAGAGTATGCCGCCATAACAATCCTGAATTGTGTTCCGACATTAGTGGCTAGGGTTCAGTCTCCCTTTAGAGAGCGGCAGTGCATTGGTAGCACCTTTGGTGGTACAAATGTTCATAGGTGACGATAACCACTTCCCATCAGGTGGTCTGTCTACCTGTCTGCTGTGTAGTGTAAAATAATAAAAGGCCATAATTTTTCGCACTGCTGGGCTCGGATTTCCCAATTTCTTAGGAAAACGAATAGTATACCCGCGACGCTTGTCGAGAGCGGCTTGATAGGTGTGACATCAGTTATCTCGATCGATGTGCAACTTTCATCACGATGTTCTCCTTTACCGTCCGTACGTGGTAATTGTGAGAGTACGCACATTATGTTAGGAAAATTCCTAAATGGTGCATGCCTTTTCCGGTAATGATTCGAACCCGCGCCCTTTGTGTTTGGAACGCGTGCGCTAGCCATTACACTACCATGACTTCGTGGTCAACTTCGTCAACCGGTTTATGTGAATTCTGGTAATTCATTATCCTAAAATACCCCAAGTTCTATTCCCATCAGCAGGATAATCATGCTCTAATATTATTATTTTTGTTACCAAATATAGTAAAATTATAAAAAGTACCTTCATTCCAAAAAAATATTTTTTCTTCAGACAGGTGGCTGGGGTCTTACTTCCGAAGATGGCAAGTACTCACCAACGCTCATGGTGGCTGAACTGCCATACATTGACATAGAACCATGTATCGCCGGTGTCACTCCCAGTTTTAAGCCACATATTACGAGTGACAAGATATGCGCTGGATACACCAACGGTAGGTATTTCTTGCCTAACATTGAGTATGAAAAGCGTGATAGTGAGAAGACCCAAGAGGACCAAACCTTTTTAGTTAGTATTTTCCCCTCGCGAAATGATCGACCTATGGCCATTCCAACTCCAACCTGAGGCTCAATTCTGCTATTTTAATATCTTGGCATTTTGAAGGTCTTGAAAGTGCGATTCCATCGCGATAGTGTTAGAAATTCGTATTCTACCAAATTCACAAAGTATTATCGATATCGTCGCTGCAGAGTTATTGTAGAATATAATTGTTATTACCATTACCAAAAATGGCGTTACCCTAAATGAAAAAAATAAAAAAACCTACCAAAAATGTTGAACATTTGTTTCGCAAGTTTTCGGTTATAAATATTTATAGAGTGGCCCGCCAGGGGCTCGCTAGTGAAATTAACAAAACCAATATTGGGTAAACGTACGATTGAGACGATAGTGTCCGGTCATTTTGACGAGATAGTAACAGCAGAGTTGGTCTTCTGTAGTGCAATACAAATCACTCAAGTTATTTGTAAACTTTTAGGCACAGCGGTCTGTAAAGGCGACAGTGGAGGTGGCTTAGCCTTCAGGAATGACGGGCGGTATTATCTCAGAGGCATAGTCTCCACCGCTCCAACCAGCGATCATCTTTGCAACGTCTACAGTTGGGCGACATTCACACATATTCAAAAGCACGAACACTTTATAAGACAGTTTGTAGAATTCGAGGAGCCTGTGAAAGAGGAAGAACTATAACGATTAGACATAAGATTTTGTCAGCTGAGTATAGAAGGAATAAATTTTTTTAAATGTTTATATTTTCATTAAATCCAAAATTAACATATGATAAACTGTATCAACGTGGTTATTTACTAATGAGTCGTGGCAGAATATTTTGTTTTCAATGTAAAGTTTTGTGCTCAAGCTATTTACAATATCACTAATTATAAAGTCAGTTAAACCCAGCCACACTTATCTGTTGGTCCGATTAATATTACCAATGACGTTTTCAATTTGCAAAGTAAGCTTGCAGTGACGTGTACTTACATTTTTATGCGTGAATTGCTGTGGTGATATGGGATACAGCAAAAAAAGGGAAATAAATGATATTTAATACGAAAAGTAATTAGCATAATATATATTACAACTAATTTATTGTTACGAGCTACAGGACTCGAATTAAAATAAATGCCGTTGGAATTACTATAGAGTTTATTAGAACTGTACAAATACGTATAAAACAGGTACAAAATAAAACTGGATGCAACCAGTTCACACTGCACGATTCAATGCAGTCCGTTACTATGTCGATAATCGCGTTCGCCGAGTTAATCCCGCACACCTGGCAAACTTCGACGGCCATAAAAGAAAGGATTAGTTCGACTCTAATTACAGACATAAAATAAGTACGATAACAATAGATATTTTAAAAGTTTAAACTCGAAGTAAATAAAAGAACTCCGAATGCGGGAGGGGCAATAAACCAGGTGCGCAGCATTTCTTTTTCGGTATGTAACAAGCCCACGATGGTCATCGAACGCCGCTGATTGGCCGACGCGAGCCGCCGACATACCCCTTAGGTGTCTGGCGGTTCCCGGACCCCGTCGCCGGAGGGTAGTTGCCCCCCGCGAATTTGGATCGAAGCAAAGAGTCCAGACTTGAAGCCCCATACCGGCTCTGCCATCACGATCACCTTTGATTGATTACCTTTAAAAATATAGGTAATTACCGGTATTTTCGAAATAATATTGCCATAGCGATAATTTTTTTACCGTTTCTTGGTAACGTTTAAGCTTTTAACGTTAAAAATCGTATGTATAACGTTATACGTATTGGTAATTTTTACGTTATTTCTTGCGACGTTGCCATTCTTAAGAATTGGCTTTATTACGACTGCATGTTACCGAAACAATCGGAAAGCACAATTCTAAACAATACGCGCGCTCTCAGCACAGTGCTGTTTGTGATTTTTGCGAGTGAAAGAGAGCGACGATCGTAACAAAACATACTTATAACAGTTAAGTTAAAATTACCGATAAAAATATTATTAACGTTATATTTTTTACCGGTAAAATGACTCGAAATAGCGGTAAGTTTTATAACGATTTCTATTTTTACCGTTATCTGAAATTTGCATAAATAATTATACTATATTATTATATTTTATCCTTGCAGGATAGGAGAAAGAATACAATTTCCTGCGGCCGGGCGGCCTGTCCTAAGAGGCGACAAAACCACCCACAGCCAGGTGGTAGGGCATTTGCCCGACTGGATGGCTACCACCCCTGGTCTAAAGTATGTCGCCATAACAACCTTAAGTTGTGTTCCGACATCAGTGACCAGGTTCCAGTCTCCCTTAAGAGAGCAGCAGCGCATTTGTAGCACCTTTGGTGTTGCAAATGTCCATAGGCGATGGTAACCGCTTTCCATCAAGTGGGCCGTCTGACTGTCTGCTGAACTCCTGCAATAAAAAAAATACCTTATTTTTACTGGTATTTTAAGCCACTTAGAGCGCGGCTGAATACCGCCCCCCCTCAAGCCGCAACCCCGCGACGGGCTTCCATGACGCGGGGTACTGGGCACCTAGCTATGCGTAGTATGCACTATCCATATTAGTCTGTGGACTAGCCCTCGGTGTGACTGCGCGTGCACAAGGCCCGTCCTTCGCGTCGCGAGAGTGTCAAGCCGGGTGGCGCAAGCTCATTTCATTTTATCCGCGCCTTCGTCGTTTCGTTGACATTCAACTAGTTTACCTTTTTTTTTATTTCCCAATCTATAAATAAGTTTGGCAGATGTTGAAAAATAATCAAGTCGGCAGAATCACTCGTTTTATATATCAAAATTTAGTGCTCATTTAGTGCTAATTTAGTGCTGATAACAGACATTTAGTGCTGTGATAGGTGGACTAAAAACGAGAACACTGCTAGCTTTTAATTAAGCTAGCAGTGTACTATTCGTGACCGTCGTGACTGTCGGCAGAATCACTCGTTTTATATATCAAAATTTAGTGCTCATTTAGTGCTAATTTAGTGCTGACAACAGATATTTGGTGCTGTGATAGGTGGACTAAAAATGAGAACACTGCTAACTTTTAATTAAGCTAGCAGTGTACTATCCGTGACCGTCGGCAGAATCACTCGTTTTATATATCAAAATTTAGTGCTCATTTAGTGCTAATTTAGTGCTGATAACAGACATTTAGTGCTGTGATAGGTGGACTAAAAATGAGAACACTGCTAACTTTTAATTAAGCTAGCAGTGTACTATTCGTGACCGTCGTGACTGTCGGCAGAATCACTCGTTTTATATATCAAAATTTAGTGCTCATTTAGTGCTAATTTAGTGCTGATAACAGATATTTGGTGCTGTGATAGGTGGACTAAAAATGAGAACACTGCTAACTTTTAATTAAGCTAGCAGTGTACTATTCGTGACCGCGCTATGAGACAGTTGGAGAGAGAGGCACATCAGCTAATAATTTAGTGCTCAATTAGTGCTGCCCGTACAAGCAAACAGATTCATCGAAATTTTGTTTTTTTCAATTTTTAAGTATAGATTACTGCTGACATAACGACACGAGCAATCATAGAGCTAGATGACTTTAAAATCGGTATTGGTGAAATTGAATAGAGTTACTAATTAGTGCTCAATTAGTGCTGCCAGTACAGCAAAACATTTTTGAAAAAATTTTTTTTTTTAATTTTTTAAATCTACTACTGCTAGTATAACGACGCCAGCAGTCGGAAGAGCTAGAAGAAGACTTTAAAACGGAAACTAATGGAATTTAAAGACGTCACTATTCAGTGCTCAATTAGTGCTGTTGTTGTAGCAAAGGATATAAAAAAAAATAAAAAAAATCTCTCTAAGAAACTCGAAGATTTTCGAAAATCGGAAAGTTAATGATTTTACTCAATTTTGCAAAAATCGAGTTTTCATCAGATCTTGACGTTTTGAGGTCACAAGAAGATTCCCTGACTACTCCCGCGATGTTGTCACTATGTCTGTATGTGTGTGTATGTCAACTGCTTATTACTTTTGAACGGTTTAATCGATTTTATCGCGTTTTTATTCGCGCATTCGAAAGGGCTCGGCCAAACTTAGATTTTTTGTGAATTTGAGCCGATTCGGACCGACAGATTTTGAGAAATATCAAAAAAACTCGCGGCTCAAAAAACTTCGTCGAACGCCGCTAACCGCGTGAAAATCGGTTTATTCATTCAAAAGTTATTGCGGTTTGAAAATTCAAAAAATAGTGTTCTATGAAACCCGTATCAGACTTTTGAGCTCGAAGAGCTCAAAAACATCATAAGTGCAATTTTAAGTGCCTAGGCCGCCGACGTATGGAATTAGCGGAAAGTTGCAGGGATGGCCTGTATGGCCATCTGTTTTTCTAATTTTTCCTTTTTTAAAGTTAATCAAAAGTAGAATACTTCAAAAAAAAAATTTTATGTCAATTTTTTTATCGAATGACATTTTCGAGAAAATATTCGAAAATCTAAAAATTTTAATTAAAAAAACATTTTTTTTTAATGTAAACCAAACCAAAGTAACCAAATTAAACAAATTATTAGGAATCACGAGACAAGTCGATAAATTTTATTTGCAATTTTCGTTCAAGGACAAAGTTTTTGTCAACATTAAAGTTTTTTTAAATATTGACAAAAACTTTGTCCTATACATATACCAATAATACCAAATTCGACTATAGAAACCTATTTTATTATATAAATATGCTGGAGAGAACATTTTCCTTATTCTTTTAATTATGTAGATTATTGTACCATTTGACCGTATAAATAACTGATTAGAATTGGGGAATAGTCACTATCCTAAGAATTATCTCATGGTTCCATTTACTTTTTTGGGATTTTATGTCATCGGAGATTGCGTCTTCGATAGCCCTCGCTTCGTATAGAAAACTATTAATATCACTAATATTGTCTCTAGGTAATCGTTTTATCTGTTTGCTTGTACGGGCAGCACTAATTGAGCACTAAATTATTAGCTGATGTGCCTCTCGCTCCAACTGTCTCATAGCGCGGTCACGAATAGTACACTGCTAGCTTAATTAAAAGTTAGCAGTGTTCTCATTTTTAGTCCACCTATCTAAGCACCAAATATCTGTTATCAGCACTAAATTAGCACTAAATGAACACTAAATTTTGATATATAAAACGAGTGATTCTGCCGACGGTCACGGATAGTACACTGCTAGCTTAATTAAAAGTAAGCAATGTTCTCATTTTTAGTCCACCTATCACAGCACCAAATATCTGTTATCAGCACTAAATTAGCACTAAATGAGCACTAAATTTTGATATATAAAACGAGTGATTCTGCCGACAGTCACGACGGTCACGAATAGTACACTGCTAGCTTAATTAAAAGCTAGCAGTGTTCTCGTTTTTAGTCCACCTATCACAGCACTAAATGTCTGTTATCAGCACTAAATTAGCACTAAATGAGCACTAAATTTTGATATATAAAACGAGTGATTCTGCCGACGGTCACGGATAGTACACTGCTAGCTTAATTAAAAGCTAGCAGTGTTCTCGTTTTTAGTCCACCTATCACAGCACCAAATATCTGTTATCAGTACTAAATTAGCACTAAATGAGCACTAAATTTTGATATATAAAACGAGTGATTCTGCCGACAGTCACGACGGTCACGAATAGTACACTGCTAGCTTAATTAAAAGCTAGCAGTGTTCAATATTTTTAGTCCACCTATCACAGCACCAAATATCTGTTGTCAGCACTAAATTAGCACTAAATGAGCACTAAATTTTGATATATAAAACGAGTGATTCTGCCGACAGTCACGACGGTCACGAATAGTACACTGCTAGCTTAATTAAAAGCTAGCTGTGTTCTCGTTTTTAGTCCACCTATCACAGCACTAAATGTCTGTTATCAGTACTAAATTAGCACTAAATGAGCACTAAATTTTGATATATAAAACGAGTGATTCTCCCTTAAGAGAACAGCAGCGCATTTGTAGCAACTTTAGTGTCGTTTAAACGACTTTAAGATGTTTTAGATACTATATATTAATAATAATAACTTTAGGAATAAGTTATTTTATACTTTTTTAGTTTTTGAAGTCGGTTTTTTAAACGAAGTTTTTTTATTTTATTTGTTACTTTTTAGTGTCTAGCTATATGGGTAGACATACCAAAAGCTCCTTAAAAATATAGGTCCTAAGAAACGGGAACAAAAAAATGTTCGTAAAATGAAAACTACGGAGCCAAACTATGTTAAATTTTTAGGGGACCAAATGGCAACTATTTCGCATCAAACTAAATAAGAATCACGTAAATCGGATCATAACTCTCAGAGTAATCGGTGTACATATGGAACGGAACAGAAAATTTTTCATAAAAAATGTTCATAAAATGAAAACTACTGGGCCAAACTATGTCAAATTTTTAGAGGACCAAATGGCAGCTATTCGAACAAAAAAAGAATTACGTAAATCGGATCATAAATTTCGGAGTAATCGGTGAACATACATAAAAAAAAAGATTCCGACGAATTGAGAACCTCCTCCTTTTTTGAAGTCGGTTAAAAAGAGCCATTATCTTGTTCGGAACGCTGAAGTAGACATGTGTCCATATAATTACGTATCAGACAAGATTAAAAATAAGATATTATAATTAAAAATGGCTTCAGAAATAAGTTTTTTTTTTTTTTTTTTTTTTTATAGCTGGAGTACAGCAAACAGGCTTATTTTATACTTTATGGTTTTTGAAGTCGGTTTTTTATTCAATAATGATAAGTGGCCAAAAAACGAATAATACTGGTTTTGTTCTTTGAAAGTTATGAGGAAAATGTAGCTATATAATTCTTAAAGGTCTTGTACCGAACGCTTCCTAATTTAGCTTACGTCATCATTAATATACAATGTATTATTATATATTATAATGTATTATATCCGTGCACGAACGGAGACTAAAATTTCCTGCGTTGGGGCGGCCTAACCTAAAACAACACACAGCCAGGTGGTAGGGCATTTGCTCGACTGGATGGCAACCACCCCTGGTCTAAAGTATGTCGCCATAACAACCTTGAGTTGTGTTCGGGAATTAGTGACCAGGTTCCAGTCTCCCTAAAGATAGCAGCAGCGCATTTATAGCACCTTTGGTGTTGCAAATGTCCATAGGCGATGGTAACCGCTTTCCATCAAGTGGGCCGCCTGCCTGTCTGCTGAACTCCTGCAATAAAAAAAACTAGTATATTTATTTCATGCTTTTGGTTAGCTTACAGGAGAACTGACAGGTTTCTACCTGCCGGTAAGTGGTCGCCGTCATTGAATGCCAACTGCAACATTAAGGCTTAAGGCAGCTGATGCATTACCTACTTTGAAGAATCACAAGAACTTCGACATTTAGCGTCAGTCAAAGACCTGCAATTTGGACATAGACCATTTAATAGAAAGACGGAGTCTCGAGTACACAAGGTGAAGCCAGCAAAAAGATGCCGATCGCGCCACAGTGCCTTACGAGAACTCTATATTAAATCGAATTAAATGCATCTAATTAGTACGGATAAAGGTGGAATTGGTTTCCACTGGATACGTCATTATTATAACCACACATACGTAAACCACATGTGTATTACATAAGACTACGCACCCAAATAAAAAAAAAACAGGTGTCTTTGGGACACCCGACAGAAGTGATAACTTAAACTAATCTAAGTTCGTCCAGTAGTTTTTCCCTGATCACTGAACAGAGAGACTGGCGCCGTAACGCGTTATTACGTAACGAAGCAGTTTATCCTCCCATTAGAAGTTATCACTTCAAAAATCAGGTGTCTTTGGGACACCCGACAGAAGTGATAACTTAAACTAATCTAAGTTGGTCCAGTAGTTTTTCCCTGATCACTAAACAGAGAGACTGGCGCCGTAACGCGTTATTACGTAACGAAGCAGTTTATCCCCCCATTAGAAGTTATCACTTCAAAAATCAGGTGTCTTTGGGACACCCGACAGAAGTGATAACTTAAACTAATCTAAGTTGGTCCAGTAGTTTTTCCCTGATCACTGAACAGAGAGACTGGCGCCGTAACGCGTTATGTAACGAAGCAGTTTACCCTCCCATTAGAAGTTATCACTTCAAAAATCAGGTGTCTTTGGGACACCCGACAGAAGTGATAACTTAAACTAATCTAAGTTGGTCCAGTAGTTTTTCCCTGATCACTGAACAGAGAGACTGGCGCCGTAACGCGTTATTACGCAACGAAGCAGTTTACCCTCCCATTAGAAGTTATCACTTCAAAAATCAGGTGTCTTTGGGACACCCGACAGAAGTGATAACTTAAACTAATCTAAGTTGGTCCAGTAGTTTTTCCCTGATCACTAAACAGAGAGACTGGCGCCGTAACGCGTTACGTAACGAAGCAGTTTACCCTCCCATTACAAGTTATCACTTCAAAAATCAGGTGTCTTTGGGACACCCGACAGAAGTGATAACTTAAACTAATCTAAGTTGGTCCAGTAGTTTTTCCCTGATCACTAAACAGAGAGACTGGCGCCGTAACGCGTTATTACGTAACGAAGCAGTTTATCCCCCCATTAGAAGTTATCACTTCAAAAATCAGGTGTCTTTGGGACACCCGACAGAAGTGATAACTTAAACTAATCTAAGTTGGTCCAGTAGTTTTTCCCTGATCACTAAACAGAGAGACTGGCGCCGTAACGCGTTACGTAACGAAGCAGTTTACCCTCCCATTAGAAGTTATCACTTCAAAAATCAGGTGTCTTTGGGACACCCGACAGAAGTGATAACTTAAACTAATCTAAGTTGGTCCAGTAGTTTTTCCCTGATCACTAAACAGAGAGACTGGCGCCGTAACGCGTTATTACGTAACGAAGCAGTTTATCCCCCCATTAGAAGTTATCACTTCAAAAATCAGGTGTCTTTGGGACACCCGACAGAAGTGATAACTTAAACTAATCTAAGTTGGTCCAGTAGTTTTTCCCTGATCACTAAACAGAGAGACTGGCGCCGTAACGCGTTACGTAACGAAGCAGTTTACCCTCCCATTACAAGTTATCACTTCAAAAATCAGGTGTCTTTGGGACACCCGACAGAAGTGATAACTTAAACTAATCTAAGTTGGTCCAGTAGTTTTTCCCTGATCACTAAACAGAGAGACTGGCGCCGTAACGCGTTATTACGTAACGAAGCAGTTTATCCCCCCATTAGAAGTTATCACTTCAAAAATCAGGTGTCTTTGGGACACCCGACAGAAGTGATAACTTAAACTAATCTAAGTTGGACCAGTAGTTTTTCCCTGATCACTAAACAGAGAGACTGGCGCCGTAACGCGTTACGTAACGAAGCAGTTTACCCTCCCATAAGAAGTTATCACTTCAAAAGTGCTTGACTTCATTTTACGCTTTTATTTCGTGTAAGAATGTGGCTAAGAAGCAAGTGAGGTGTGTAAGAATGGGCCTAAATGGCGCTCTGTTGTTCGTGCGTACCCCGCAAGGGACTGGCGTGAAGTTATGTATGTATGTAAGAATGTGGCTAAGAGTTTTGTTGTACAGGCTTTCCTTTCACTTGTATCTATAACACTAGCAATACATATAAATTGTATAACAACATTTGAAAACTCTTATTATTCAATATGTTTTTTTAATCAAAGCAAAAGCAAAACAAAAAACAAAAGCTTGTAAAAATAATTTTTAAGCAAGAATTGAAAATTTATCTACAGTCGACAAAGTCACATAATCATCGATAACTACTTTTATTTTTTAATAAACATCATCAGCCCATTCCTAGCAACAAAAATATACAAGCAAGCGTAGAGCAAGGTCAGGGAAAAACTCGTATTGGTGATTATGGGTGCGTTCCATTGAGCGCTTACAAACAATCACGTACACGACCGCGGTTTTACCTTTGCACTTGTTTGTGAATGGATTCTATACATTGATGTAAACATTGCAAACTGTGTTATTGGTTAACTTGAGTAATATTTAAAAAAAAATCACATTTATGATTCTTTATGTAATGATAAAAACTCATGACAATTCCTGTTAGCGATAATCAGAACAGCTTTCTAGGACCTCAGAACGTCGAAATTAGACTTAATCTGATTACTTTGTATGAATCTATTCCGAGAGTAATTTTCTCGGGCCGTTATTGAAGTTTTAAAAATAGCGCCAAATTTCTCAACGCTCAATTCAATCCTCCTCTTGAGATGGACCATTGTAAGCTCGGCGCGAACGAAAATTATGACGTCATTATCACGCTATCGCCCGACTTTTTTTTTTAAGGCGGGGGAAATGCTATTTACGCACAATACTGGGTCCTTTGCAAGGGATTAGACCATAGTTGATCATGAAGGCTTTCCCCTTTGATAAGGGGCAATCCGAACAATAATCAAGCCAGCTTGTGTGGAGACTCAGAGAAGTTGCACGGGCAACACCCACTACCCACTAAAACCACCCTCCTACCATGTGCCCCGCGCTTTTTATGTAGGAAAGGCTGAGACTTAGAACGTAGTTACTCCCAGTCCGATCCAGCGCAAAAAGTGCCTGAATGTGCCCCGGGATCAGAACACATTCACTTCGTCAGCGGGGGTGATGAATCCTTTGCTCCCTTGATAGCTAAAGGCCCCTCGAAGCGGTATTATTCAGGGTGGGAAGTCATGCGCATACCTGCGTCTCCGGATGCCAGCCAACCGCCGGCGTCCGTGTGGAGTCGCATTAGTACGCGCAATAATACTCTTCTCCCACGCTATCGCCCGAGTATATCAACCATGGTCATCATTAGCCGGTTATTGTATTCATTCACTTGCCTTACCACCAGTTGAATTTTGACATCACTCGTCCATACATTATTAGTTTATGTTAAATTTTAACCGATAGTAAAGCGAATGAACGGTTAGGTTAGGTTATCCGGTCATGTAGAACGGCTGAATGAGAATTTTGAGCGTTGTAATTCTGTTGCGGAACGCAATATTTGTTTTTCATTTTGAAAAACTCAAAACCAGTCAGTGTTAGGTTATTTTTGAGGCGATCGGTCGTCGCCTTGAGACGCGCGTTTTAAATATTATTTCATTGAACTCGCTGCTTTGTTCTGTACTTAAGTAAAAGTGAATTTTATGTGATCTTGTTATTCAGCTTGTACAATTATACTTACTATACACGTATTATTTTGGATATGATAATTAATTAGTTATTACCTATCTTGTACTTGCCGAAATGCTGGGCAGCTTAAATGAATCTTCCCGAAGAGTCGTTCTCGGCATGAATTTGGACAAGACGAAAGTCATGTTCAATGAACACGTCATGCCGAGACCGGTAAACGTCGATGGTACCCCTGTGGAAGTTGTGCAGGAATATGTCTACGTTGGACAGAAAATACAGGTAGGCAGGCACAACTTCGAGAGGAAAGCCAATAGGAGGATTCAGTTGGGCGGGGCAGCATTCGGTAGGCTTCGTCAAGTCTTCTCGTCGAACATTCCGCAATGCTTGAAGACAAAAGTCTTCGAGCAGTGCGTTCTCCCTGTCCTGATCTATGGGGCTGAGACAGGCACTGACGGCAGGATTGGTCCACAAGTTCCAAGTCGCTCAACGGGCTATGGAGCGAGCTATGTTGGGTGTTTCTCTTATGGATAAAATTAGAAATGAGGATATCCATAAGAGAACCAAGATAACCGACATGGCTCGCAAAAAGAGCAAGTTGAAGTGGCAGTGGGCGGGTCACGTTTGCCGCAGGACCGATGGCCGATGGACCAGACGAGTCCTGCAGTGGAGTCCGCGTGAGAAACGTAGTGTCGGACGCCCTCCAGCCCGACAGACCGACAACCTGCGCAAGGCGCTGGATGAGGAAGTCAGAGGACAGGGATGAGTGGCGTCGACTTGGAGAGGCCTACGTCCAGCAGTGGACTGCGAATGGCTGACGACCATATTTTGTACAAGTTAGTGATACAAGGATGTGTTTTGTTAAAAACCAATTTAATGAGCTTGAAACGATTACTAGTATAACATTGTTTTTTCCTTATAAGATAAGGTAGGTAAATCTACATAAAACCGGAACGAGAAAATTATGCGGCTTTTTTATTTAAAACTATAAACAGAGTTTGCTGTAGTATGTATAATAACGACAAGGAGGCAAGAAATTAGTAAACAATACAACTTATTACGTTAAATACGTACCTACGTCATATTATCTATAGAAATTATGTTCAATTTTAGCGTGACGGCTTACCTAATTATGATAGAAATATAACTTATTTAATTTCAAGATTACATCAATCAATATAATTAATGGTTAAACAAGTTTAGATTAGTGGTCACTGAATTTTAAGTAAGCAAAATTTTTATTTTTTTTTATTGCAGGAGATCAGCAGACAGGCAGACGGCCCACTTGATGGAAAGCGGTTACCATCGCCTATGGACATTTGCAACACCAAAGTTGCTACAAATGCGCTGCTGCTCTCTTTAAGGGAGACTGGAACCTGGTCACTAATGCCGGAACACAACTCAAGGTTGTTATGGCGACATACTTTAGACCAGGAGTGGTAGCCGTCCAGTCGGGCAAATGCCCTACCACCTGGCAAATGGGGGAGGAGTACGTCTCCCTTCTGCAACCCCCATGTAGTTCTTGAGGTACTATTTTATTTCGTTCGTTCGTTTCGTTTTATTGTTTTGATGGTGAGCAGTACGTTTTGGCACTCGCCGACCGCTGTGACTTATACTATGATACTTTTTATTTCGGTAATCCCGCGGGAATTTTCCCGGGAGCGATTCAAAGTGGTTAGTGTGCATAAATATTAGTCGATTAGGATCCCATTGTGACTAAAACAATATAAAACAATATTTTATCCGTGCAGGAACGGAGAAAGAATACGATTTCCTGCGGCCGGGCGGCCTGTCGTAAAAGGCGACAAAACAACCCACAGCCAGGTGGTAGGGCATTTGCCCGACTGGACGGCTACCACCCCTGGTCTAAAGCATGTCGCTATAACAACCTTGAGTTGTGTTCCGGCATTAGTGACCAGGTTCCAGTTTCCCTTAAGAGAGCAGCAGCGCATTTGTAGTAACTTTGGTGTTGCAAATGTCCATAGGCGACGATAACCGCTTTCCATCAAGTGGGCCGTCTGCCTGACTGCTGATCACCTGCAATAAAAAAAAAATATAAAAAAAATCCGGGACTTCCTAACTTCAAAACCACGACATTGCATTAGGACATGATATGACAATTTCTATATTTATTAGATATTTTTAGAATAGTGATAGTTAAGTACGCCTTGAGTAACATTACTTATCCCTGGTTTTAACGGGAATCTTCGATATTTATGTATTTTCATAATAAAAATCCGTTGCCGTGCTGTAAATACCCTTTGATTTGAAATACTGGCAAAATAACTGTAATCTACGTTACCTGTCAGACGTGGATGAAATCGCGGGCAAATCCTAGTTATAATACAGAGATTACATATTTCAAAGACACAATGGAGAAAATGGCTAACAAGCTTAGCTACAATGTTGGTTACAAAATATTAAAGTTCACCAAAAACGGCTTAATCGCCTCATGAATGTGAAGGCCGTCTAGTTCCTCCACAAAGCTACAAGATTATTAGAAAACTTGTGTAGCAGTAATTATATACATACCTTCTTGCCAAATTTGCTTCATTTAATTAAATACGTTTAAAGAACGATGACTCTCAGATACAAACACAGATGGATCATCATCCGAGCCTCAAATCCTGGCTGCATTCAGAGCTTTCGTTTCGACGCGAAGGGTTGGGTTTCCTATCTTTTCTTCATCATGCCGCGCGATCCGCAGCACCCTTGTATTGGTACACTTGTCATCTTTAACGAAGACAAGACAGCATTTGTCAGGCCTCCTCCTTCTATATTTGTTTCCGTTTTTACGTAAGACATGGCCGTGGCATATCTGCTATATCATGGACATGAGAACTGCCAAGGATGTGGGAGTTCCTGAAATTGTCTTTCGGTACGAGTCAGGGGCTTAGCTACATGAATTTTTGCTTAGACACTTTCGGGCCCCCTGTAGCCTGGGGAGGCTACAGGGGGCCCGAAAGTGTGTTGTTGTGTGTGATTAATAACATTTTTGAGAATAATTGCTGGACCCACAGAACGGCTATCAGACTTGTCATTATTATCTATAGAGGCAAAAAACTTATAAAAACTGAAATCGTCTTCAGCGATGGATGATTTGTATGATGATTTTGATGAAAATGTATCTTTGTTTCGAATTGTTTGTCTAACTTAGCTCGCAGGTGCATTAAGTATAAGTAATACTTATAATCAATATATAATTATTTTAATTCAATTCGAGCGTTTTTTGTTTCTTTTATAAAAAAACTTTACTCTTCCTTTGGGACCCCCAACACTATTTAAGGGTCTAAGATAAGCTACGTTACTGGTGTGAGTCCACACATCCAACTAACTAACTCCGTTGGCTCAGCGTCTGTATGTAACGTAATGTATCTTGCGTCCCATAATGTGTCTTGCGTCCCATAATGTGACTTGCGTTCCATAATGTGTCTTGCCTCCGAGCCCAGAACACGCAATCTTTTTCTATCCTGTGCTGTTTCTTGACAATTATAAGTTTGAAGCTCACATAGGTCAGCCGCCATTCCATCCTTTCACCGGTATAAGAAGCGACCGCCCTGACGTCGGCCATACGATCGTCCCAAACACGTTTTAAGCATTCAAAAGGATATTGGAATATATTAGAATAGAATAGTCTTTATTGCACACAAGGAAATAGCATACATCAGAATTAACAATCATTCAAATACAATCAGCAGTCTTATCGCTCATAGCGACTTCTTGCAGACAATCTTTTGGAGATAATTTTACATTTTTAATAGTGGGTCGGTATTCAGTCAAAGTTTAAAATATATATAATCACTAGCTGTCCCGGCAGACGTTGTTCTGCCCTGAAGAAATAAAATTTAGAACCCGATTGCAGCCCCACCTTCCGGGTCTAATTGTGAATCTAAACCATCCTTGAATCCACTTGAACACACACAAAAAAATTCATTTAAATCGATCCAGCCGTTTAGGAGGAGTTCGCTGTCAACACACGTACAGAAGAATTATATATATAAAGATATATACTCGTACATATTTATATACAACTATATGTACATAAACATAGATTTACTGTTTACAAATTTAGATAGTGATCTTTGAGGAGTTAATTAAAAGACGTAAGGGACTTTGCATTTCTGATGCTCATTGGTAATGCATTCCACAACCTTACAGCCTGCAAAGTAAAAGATTTCTGGCGAATTGCGTAGAATGTGTTGGCGTCATTAGTTGCAGATTTGCTGATGATCTCAAGAGTTTTCTACTACTTTCTTCAGAGAACTCAAAGCGTAAAGAGTACATTATACAAAAGGGGTTGTATATTGTTATTGGCTAACCCTAAAAATACGGCTGATATCCAAGGCTGGGAAGAAGAGAGGCTATCCTAATTTTATAAACGCATATAATAAAACAGGAACTAAATCAATTTCATGAGACATGATGATCGCAGGAAGCCTTTCGACTAACTTCAAGTTGATACTACTGGTCATTATTGGTAAGTTATTATTATTATCCTATTATCTTCTTTCCTTTTATCATGTCCGTCTTACTGAGTATGCACTGTTTGCTGCAACTCCATTAATTCTTCGAAAAGTTATTCTGTAACATACTTCTGTATAAAAGTTGTAAAAAAGAGCTTGAGGTATAAATTCAATAAGAAATATAAAAAAAAACAATTTATAGCTAGACGTGTTGCTGGGAAGTTTGTTGCTGCGTCTTCTCTTTAACAGCAATAACACGTTGCGAAGCATTGTATATAGAATAGGAAGTAAATTTGAATTTTAATTAATATGTGTGACCGTCCAAAAGTGTTCTCCGGTGGAACTTATTTTGAATAAAACCCTTTGAATTTGACTACATAACATATTCACTACGATTAGTTAACAAACACTAGTTTTCACCGCGGATACGAAGCGTAAAAAACCCTAGTTAGTAGCTCTATGTTCAATGTACCTTCAATGAAAATTTAGAGTCTATCCACAATATATAATACCACAAGAACTTTATGATTTCTTGACCCCAAAAATTATTAAATTAAAACAGCTATACCGTAATTAGCTTTATTTCCATTTAATTTTTTTTTCTTATTTGAAGCACTATGTTCATATAGAAAGAATTTAAAATTAAAGATATACATAATTTGAAGGTTTCCTTAATAGTCCAATTTTCGTGTTTTAAAGCCTTCGATCAACAATAGTTACTGTTGATCGAAGTTTAAAGCTTAAATATCATATAGTCAAGTCCGTCAATGAGGAAAAAACATGAAATAAATGATGATTTCTAATGATATTTTTCTATAAAGAGGAGATTAAGGAAAAATGGTTACATTCTGTAATTTTTTAGACCTAAAACTTTACTGTTTCTTGTCGAATTCATTGCAATAACAAAGAAACAAATTTTCAATTCAATACTATATTTTAGGGACTAACTATTATACACGAGCACGAATGTCGTGTGACCGCGTTGAAGACGTCTGTCGGACTGTGTGCCGAAATGTCCCGAACTGGCGTTCGGTTTTCGTTGAAATTTTGTTTACGCGCCAAGAGAATTCGGTAGTTGACACTTTTTGAGAAACAGGTTTATATTGTGCCTTATGGTCTATTTTAGCCAAAATATTAATATTTCAGTAAAAAAACAACATGAACATATTTTATTTAGGAATTTTATAAATATTTTGACATTTCGTAACGAAAACGCGTCAAGCTGTCATGGCGTCTCGCATGACGTCACGGTGTGCAAAACAAACATCTGTTTGGTTGAAGTGTTATCAAAAGTTTAAAAATAACATAATAATAAATGAATACTAATTATTACAAAAACTGTATAGTACCGCAGTGTATCAGTACAACGATAAAAAGACCACAGAAACTGTTTTTTTACGTGTCTAAGGGGTAAACAAATGAGGAGAAAGTGGCCACATTTTTGTGAAGATCATTTTGATGTAAGTGTTTATCAGCCCTATTTATAATTCTACGTTACCAAATGATATGGAAAATTGCGTATAATATCAAATAATGGGATCTGTATCACACTTAGGTTTGAAACCAAGCTGTTTACCTATTAAATTTGATTGTAAGACAGATAGAAGAAAGCGAACTTGTATCAGTCTAAATCGACCATATATAACAATAAAGAACAAAAGATGATGCTATTAAGAAAGTGTATAAATAAATCAGTTGAAAGTAGTACTTACTGTATTAGCCAGTACCACAGTGGTGCTAGTTTAATTCATGAAAATACTTCCTAACACAACCACAGGTTCTTACATTAATAGTGAGTAGCTCCAATATTAATTTTCTTGAAACAATTTAATAATAATATTGTCAATTTATTTTCAGTTTTGCCCCAGGAAGAAGGTTTACAAGGTCTTAGAACAACAAATAAATCTGTTTAAGTACTGATGACACATGAATATAGAACTAAAGCTTCTCAATCCAGTATTAAGCTAAGCCAGACTGTGGACCAGGCAGGTTCACTAGTAGTCTTCACAAAAATCAGTTTCTTTATTTCCGTTTTAAGTGAAATATTCTGTGAAATCATTAAGGCCATCTGGATCAAGTATAAGCAAAGTTTCAAAGAAATTAATAATGGAAGAAGTCCCTGTGACACTCTGTCTTTATATACTTCATCATCCGTTACTCACACAGAGTCCTCACTATCACCATTCCACTTGACACACCCAGATCAAATCTTTCATACAAATAAAAAATATGTAAATAAATATCCTTTCCATGAACAATTTTACTTTATAGATGATAATGGCTGGTTCCTATATCTTATAGAGTACATTTACCTTACCATCGCTTAAAATTTGACATAAGCTTCATACAAATAATGTCAAAATTCAACTGATGGGTGAGTGAATAATAAGATATAGGAACCGGCCTTAAGTAGTCATGAACTAACCTAGTTACCCTAGCCCTAGAGCATGGTAGTTTAGTTAACTTATAAGGTGTACGGGTTAATAAAAGATAACTTTCGTCGCACACTTTTAATCACACACTCTCATGTTGTGTATAGTTCAGGATTTAGATGAGGGCAAGCAGCGAGCGCGAAAATTGACTTTAGTACACGAGCACGAATGTCGTGTCCCCGCGTTGAAGGCGTGTGTCGGACTGTGTTCCGATTCGTCCCGAACTGGCCCGAGTTGTCGTTCGGGTTTTTGTTGAAATGGTGTTTACGCGCCAAGGGAATCGGTTCGGTATTCTCGTTGAAATGTTTTTATTAGTTTCGCGCCAAGAGAATTAGCGTTTCGCTTGTTGTTTATGATGTCGGCATTAATGTCGCGGGCGCCACACCACGACTAAAATTGGAATTTTATTATTAAAAAAAATACATTTCATTACCTTTTTTATCTTTAAAATATAGAAAATATGCAAAACTGAATTACAAATTATGTTTCAATTTTTTGATTTATACATCAATCTCTTCTAGGTTACGTCACTAACATTTAAGAAAAAAAAGGGCTGGCAAACACAATATTGATTAATTATGGTATTTCAATTTAACATATTTTGATAGGTACGTTTACAAAGTTAGTTCGTCCTATTTATATGAAACTTCAAATAGGATTTCTTAGAGCGGTTCAAATATAACGATTTTTTAAACCGATGACAGACGGTTCATTTGAGTCTTTCAGTAGTAGTAGTAGTAGTTGTATTCGCCACAAAGGCAGGCAAAGGAATCTTTAGTCCATACAGCCAATTCTGATGTTTAAGTCTTCGTATAATAGTCGCGCAGTTGTATTGTAGGCTACAACTAACGCCATTCAACTGAGTTCTTGTGAAAACTCAAAAGGCCACATTTGACTATACAGTTCACATTTCTCACAAAACACATAATTACTACTCAAAAACTATCAGTATCCTACAACTATTGTTCATTTTAGAGTAATTTTACACATTTATAGAAAATAAAACTGCACAGCACAACGTCTCCTTTCAGTTCTCGCCAAAAACTCTCATTGAGTCTTTCAGTTTTGACAGAAATGAGACATTGTCAAGTTTAAAAATAAAAGAACTTAATTGTTAAAAAAGATTTTTATATGTGACTTGTTTAACTGCTTTTTTGTTATTTAATAGTATTTTGAAATGGAGTATTTCAAGGATATATTTATGTTTAAAGTATAAAATATTGTTGTGTATCAAATGATATGTTTGTATAAATTTCTCGCTGGGGGGAATTTGTTCACAACAAAAAAGTTTTTATTATACTTTAGTTTTAATTCTAATAATTTAAATATAGATATTATAATTACACGACTGCCCAGCAAACTTGTGGCGAGTCGAAGCCAACCTAATTTGAAATAATACAATGAATGATAAAATGTTGTTTATGATACATACATACATACATACATACATAACTTCACGCCAGTTCCCTTGCGGGGTAGGCACGAACAACAGGGCGCCATTTAGGCTTATTCTTACACACCTCACTTGCTTCTTTCACATTCATAACTCTTGTCATGCCCGCTCTTCTGTTCTTAAGGCTCCTGACATGTTGTTTATGATAATGTAGGTATTTGTTAGTGAAAAGAAAAAACGCGATTGCAGCGCTATCTATTTTAAACGACGTCATTTATGGGGATAAAATTGAGATGTATCCTATGTGTTAACTCAGGTTATAAGTTTATAAGGCAATAATATCTCGAGTTTCATTCATATACGTTCAGTAGTTTCCAAAAACGATGCTATCGCAGCGCCATTTTTTTGGTATTTTCATCTATCCCATGGAAACGATGCCATGTATCGGGATAAAAAGTATCCTAAGTTACGCTTCACGATATAAGCTAGCTCTATGTCTTTGTAAGTTTTACAATGTCCATCTTTTGGAATTTTCCTTTTTATACATAAGTCTAAAAGTTAAAAGAAAGATTGAGTTTTTACTATTTTGGATCTAAGCCGCGACAAGGTCAACCTTGGGGGGATGATTCGCGACCCGTGTGTGGGTTTCGCCAGATCAGGGGTGGCACTAGCATGTCCAGTCAGAACTGGTGCCATGCTATTGACACTTCCCAGTTAGGGATACCCACTGAAACCCCTGGATGTTCCGTCCTGCGCCTTATGCCAGGACTACGGATATATGTATGACCTAGCCTCTCCGCAGCCCTGGCAGGCGTGGGCCTCGCAAGGCCATTACCACTGCCGGGAGACTTTCTTTTATCCCCCGGCATCTTCCAGCTCTATGTGCGTGGCTCGCGCTATCATCTACTATTTTGGAGCCTAAGATAGCGTACAGTGGCATGATTCCATTTGAGTGACTTAAAACCTTATCTTTTTCAGTGACGTCTTCTGTGCTTACGCAAGATACACAGGATAATGGGTGATTATTTATGTACCTTATATTTTACTAGCATATTTCTTTGTTCGCTTTGTTTTTACGACGTATTTTTTTGTGATTTACAACGTGGGGGCTAGAAAAACGCTACCACAACGCCATATTTATCCTACTGCTAGGCTCAGGTCTCCTATTATAGGGGAACGGACAGTATACCCGGCACGCTTCTCCAAGGCGGGTTGGTAGGTTTGACACGTTGATTATCTGTATGTGCGGGTTTCATCATGATGTTTTCCTCCACCGTTATGAAGGAACCGTAGTATTTGTAACAATATGCACATTAGGTCAGAAAACTGACTAAGTGGTGCATGCTTTCCGATTAGGATTCGAACCCGCGCCCTTTGAGTTCGATACGCGTGCGCTAGCCATTACGCTACCATGACTTATAACTTATTTATAAACACTATATAGTGGTCGCCCAGTGGTCGAAATTCGACCTTATTTAATTTAAATTATAAGTTCGCACATTATTAAGGTTCTGTTCTCAAAGACTATATACTTCTATAATAACAGATTTCGCCAAGACTACACTGTTAATTTAAGTTTAACAATAAACAAAAGAGTATATATATATATATATATATATATATATATATATATATATATGCGTGTGTGTGTCAAATACATGGTAGCGTGTATAATGTTTTTTTTTATTGATTTAGGGCCGCTTGCATTAGGTTGCTTAAATTTATTTAAGAAACATAAAACGTATTTAACACCCTTAGATACAATTAGCGTCTTGCACAATGCAAAATATGCCGCTAAATACGTTTAAAGAACTGTCAATACGTTTTGTGTAAAACGTATTTAGGCAGTTTAATATGATTAACTAATTATATTTAAAGGCGATCGTTTTGCAAGCGGCCCTTAATGGTTTTTTCTCTGTATAATTTTAAAAAATATTAGCATTCTGCACTCTTTCTCTTTATAAACTCTAAGTGTGCGAAATTTCATATTCCTCCGTCCGCGCAATTTTCGTAAAAAGGGGTACAAAGTTTTATATAATGATGATCACAAATAAATAATATAATATTTAGCCTTTATATAGATATATTATGTCAGAGTTTTTGTATCTTGTCATAAATAAATATTTTTTGTTTCTTTCTTTATAACCAGTTCCTCACATAATTGAATATTTAGGTGCCAAGTACCAGGTCATCCGCAGTCAGGCATCTACACGGTAACAGGGGAAGCAGACCCCAACTCCGCAGGATGGATATCCTTGGATGTCACGATCCGCTGCAACCCCGGGTACACGGTGATGGGAAAGCCTTCAGTCAATTGCCGGACAGGCATATGGTCCGATGAACTACCAGTGTGTACAAGTAAGTAATAGCATAGCAGGATATTCATATAGAATCATCTTTAGATTAGATTGATTACCGCATTCACAAAATATCGGCGTAAAATGGTTAGCAGTGAGATGAAGATTTCAAACGGCGATATCTAATTCTAGGAAGGGGTTACATATTTGCACCGTATGGAGTTGAAAGTTTACGTTCGTAGGGTCCATAGGCAAAGAGTTTGTTCAAAGAAATTTGTAAGAAACTCTTTGATACCCCACGTGATCGTGGCTGGTTCGTATTTCAAGCAACGAATCAGCATTACCATACATCGTGACAATACAGCCAGCCTTCTGGGTACACTTCTCTCTGGCAGCGATTTGTTACAACTGTTAAATATTAATTTATCAATACCGCTATCTGTGTAGAGATGAGGTGTAGCGCCTCGGTCGTGTATCAGGAGTGCCGGCAGAATTTCACGTCATTCGACATTCAATGACATGATCCGTCAGGCTCTTGTCACTGCCGGGGTACCTGCCGTTCTAGAACCGATCGGCTTGTGCTTCGAGGATGGCAAGAGATCCGATGTTATGTTATTGGTGCCCTAGAGGATGGGTCGCCCCTTAGAATGGGACGCGTCTTGCGTCGATACTTTGGTAGCGTCCCATCTTCCAGCCACTAGCATGTCTGCCGGTACATCTGCTGCACAACAGGAGGCCTTAAAACGCAGCAAATACTCAGCCATCAGAAATGGCGAATTTGCGGCTTTTGAGATCGAGACCCTGGGACCATGGGGGCCGGAGGCGCACAAGCTTTATCGAGACATAACCAAACGTCTGGTGGATGTCTCACGTGACTAAGACTGGTTTATACCTCGGGCAACGCATTAGCTTTGCCATTCAGCGAATGTGGCTAGTCTTTTAGAGACGTTTCCGACTGACAGCGGTCTGGTACTAGATTTTATAGTTTAATTTTAGTTTGTATATATAGTGTAGTGTATTTTAAGTTTAATTTCTTGTATAGTTCTATCTATTATTAAAAATCTGGTTGCATTTAGGAAATTTATCAATAACTAAGTTTATTTTTAATATTGAATTGTATTTTTTTAGTTTAATTTACTACACAGTTGATTAAAAGCAAAATGAAATATAACAATTTCAGGAACATGCAGGTTGAACAAACATCCGAGCGTGGACTACTTCTGCCTAACGGATGGTGGTACGCGGTTGTGCAACGAGTTCGAACTTGGTGGTACTGTGGTCAAGCCAGCTTGCAAGAGGCCAGATTACTACTACAATGGGTTCTTACCGGCCATGCACTGCGTTGATGGAGTTTGGGATTATTTAGCTGTATGCTCGCCAGGTGAGAGGTTTCAGTTGGTTTTTAGTTTTTGGGGGTTACATGTCCATTTTTTTTTTATTGCACGAGTACAACTGACGGAAAGCGGTTGCTATCGCCTATGATATTTGTACCGCCAAAGGCGTTTCATTGTGCTGCCGGACTCGTAGATGAGACCACCGCTAGGGACAACCGCTAGCGTTTCCATGTGTTTGACCGAACGCTACACGCTCCAATAGAGCGGGCACTCAGGTCATACGCTAAGAGTTCCAATCAAAATAATTCACAATAGTACACAGCTTAGATCAAAAGGATCGTTTTTTTTTTATTGCAGGAGTTCAGCAGACAGGCAGACGGCCCACTTGATTGAAAGCGGTAACCATCGCCTATGGACATTTGCAACACCGAAGGTGCTATAAATGCGCTGCTGCTCTCTTAAGGGTCACTGGAACCTAGTCACTAATGCCGGAACACAACTCAAGGTTGTTATGGCGACATACTTTAGACGAGGGGTGGTAGCCATCCAGTCGGGCAAATGCCCTACCACCTGGCTGTGGGTTGTTTAGTCGCCTCTTACGACAGGCCGCCCGGCCGCAGGAAATTGTATTCTTTCTCCGTTCCTGCACTGATAAAAACGGACGCACGGTTTTATCCGTGCAGGAACGGAGAAAGAATACAACAATTTCCTGCGGCTGGGCGGCCTGTCGTAAGAGGCGACAAAACAACCCACAGCCAGGTGATAGGGCATTTGCCCGACTGGATGGCTACCACCCCTGGTCTAAAGTATGTCGCCATAACAACCTTGAGTTGTGTTCCGGCCTTAGTGACCAGGTTCCAGTCTCCTTTAAGAAAGCAGCAGCGCATTTGTAGCGCCCTTGGTTTTGCAAATGTCCATAGGCAATGGTAACCGCTTTCCATTAAGTGGGCCGTCTGCCAATCTGCTGAACTCCTACAATAAAAAAAAACCGCAATATCTTCTCAATATCGTCGTGGCAGAATAATTGTAGAAAAAATGGCATTAGCAGAAATGGCCTTAACTGAAATGAATATTCAAAGTTAAAAAAAAGTATAAACATAGTGTCGTAGCACGCGCACGCCATTGGAATTGACATAATAACGTAATCAGGCAAGACACACGAGACAATAATGACTCTTTGTTAGACCTAATACCTTCAAGCTGAATTCTTGCAAACCAAGTAGAAATTAATGAATGCTTACCATAACAAGAATCATGTAGGGAACGAAGAAGGATTTCAGCCTGATGCGCGCGCCCTTACTTTGCACGAATACTACTCTAATCTCATTCTTGTTATTCAAAAAGAGAACTACATTTATTTCCCCATAAGGGTATAAAAGGGAAACGAAATACATACATACATAACTTCACGCTAGTTCCCTTGCGGGGTAGGCACGAACAACAGAGTGCCATTTAGGCTTATTCTGACACACCTCACTTGCCTCTTTGACATTCATAACTCTTGTCATGCAAGCTCGTCTGTTCTTAAGGCTCCTGAAAAAGAAATAAAAAAAGCAAAAAAGAGCTTTGCCCTGTACCATGGCGGAGGATGGCGATATTATTATTTTTTTAAACTAGGTGTCCCAAATAAGTCACCTCACGTGTTTTTTTCAGAGTGCGGTACACTCCCATCGGAAGATGAAACCACTATCCAACCAGTTCAGGCGCCATGGCATGTCGCAGTGTATAGCAAGAGTACTAGGTTTAGTCCGTATCAGGTTTGCGGCGGAAGTATCATCAGTAACACAGTAATCATTTCCGGTAAGAATTATTATGGATAATAGAGATGCAAACATATGTCACAACAATTTCTAATATTTTTATATATGAAAGAACCGGCGTTAAAATAATATCATTGTTGCGGACAGAATCACCCTCCTGACCTCTCCCCCGGAAATCCCGTACCCCCGCGCCCCGCTTACCGCAAATATGTAGCTCGCTCCGTTAGCTGCTAAGCGTTTGCATTTTTGTAGTACCTTAGTAAGCATGGGGCGAGCCTCCGACATCGTTCAGTTGTATATATACACACATCGGTAAAGTATATACACACAAGAAGACTAAGAAGACTCTACAGCCATCGGACTCTCCGCGTGACTACGTGGATCTTGTGGACTACCACTGTATTGTGATTAGTGCCACTCGTATTGATCGGTGTAATTGATACAATTAATGCTATCTGAGTTCAGTGGAACATCCGGGTTTTAGTGCTAAATTGTGTTGGTTAACCTTGAACGTGCCGTTTAGTACAGTAGTGCTGGTCATACCTGTCGCTGTTGTAGCACCTATAAATAAATACAGTTCACTGCTATGGGGAGTTTCATTCAGTTGTAACCCCCGCGCCGGCGTATAGAACAATCATCAATTTTTATAATACCAATAATAATTTTAATTACTTTTCAAACTGTCTCCTTTTACTTGTATTTATTTAATTTATTTTGGAAACATATTGTCAACGCGACAGCCCAGTATTAGGAACTGAACGCGTATACAAATGGCGGTAGTTGGATTGCTGGTATGGATAGAAGAGAGACTATACTGCGTGCCTCTGGGCTGCACTAACTATGCGTGCTGATCACCAAGTCGTGAGCCTTGTAGCAAATCTTCTGGATCATCTCCTTCTTGCGGCCTTCGATATCATATGTACACATGAGGCGGAGTAGCACTTATAGGCAATTGGTGCGTGGTGATCGTACCAGGGTCGACAGCAGACCGACTCGTAAAGACGAGCAGTATTAGTGCAGCGGTAAGTACGACAAGCATAGTCGTATGGAACTGAAGATGACGGCTGAGAAAAGGTGATTGGATAACGCTGTTAGGAAAAGCGGGTAATTATGGAGATCATTTAACAGGACCAGGATTTTAAATTAAGCGGCGGGAACACATAAAATAATTAACATTCTTAAATATAAAACTCAAAATTAATACATATATCAATCAAGGTTTCACTAAAATATAATTTTTAAAATAAATAATTTGGCTCAAACAATTATAAGAGAAAAAAATACAATTATAAGAAGGTCAAGTCAGCGTTGTCAAGGTGAAAACGTGTCAAATAAAAGCTCGAAATAATTTCCATTATATACCATTTTAAACCAATTTAAACATACAATCTCTTACATAAAATTAAAAGTGAGCAACCAGCATAAACTAGCACATGTGGCCTGGCCAATATCTCCATCAGTGACAATAACTATCCGGCAAGATTGAGCCGTACATTGGATGTTGTTGGATTTGTGAACAAACCCCTGATCTGCCACCTGAATTTCCTAATTGACACCAATAACCGGACAATGATGTGTAAGAATTATTCATCTACCGACTCAATTATATAACTATTAGAAGGTTTTGGCGACTAAAAGTAATAAGTGACCCTTACCACATCATCTCTGGAATCTACAGCACCTCTCTATATTTGGATTAAAACCCCTTTCAAGTAACATTTGGCTATTGACGATTTTTTTTTTTTTTTATTGGACTTGACTTTATGTTGTTGGTCCGAAGACCTTACAACTTTACCGGGGACTTTGGGGCGAGTGCCTTCGCGAAGCGAAGGCGCTCGAGCCCGGGGGGGCAACTTGCTCGAGGGAGCTCCCTAAGGAGTTTTACCTCGGCTGGACTATTGCCATGAATGGGGAATGAATTTAATGATGCCCACCATAGAGCGACACAAAATACTAATTGAGAACGGGCGACGGGTAATATAAAGCCCGAAGGGAAGGATCACGGCGGGCCGGGATCGGTGGTTTGCGGTGGCCTACGCTATCTTACTGCCGTTTCGCAACGTGTTATGGCTGGGAGAGCTATTGACGACTCTGTAGGTACAACGACATTGAAATCAATATCAAAATAGATTTTAAATATGCTTACTACTTTAGAACATAATATCAAAATTATTGTAAACGAGGTTTTTTAAATATTTTTTTTTTAGATTATAACATTTATAAGTACCTATTATATATATTATTTGTGAAATTGTATATTTGATTAGATTTAGATCTGTTTAGTCAATTTTGTAAGTCCATAGGTTATATTATTAGTTTTGATTTTAAATGTAGTTTTTTTTTTATATAACTATAATAGTGAATTGTGAAATTATATTTTAATTAAGATACTTATATCTGTCTAGTCAAATTTGTAAGCTCATAGTTATATTTTTAGTTTTTATTAGTCTTTTAAACGAATGTATTTTTATACAATTTTTCTTGTTCTAAGTAAAGGACTGGTACCCTCAGGCAACTCAAATGAGTTCACCGTCTGCAGGGAATGGGACTACTGCATCACAGGACGACGTCCAATGTCCCCACTGCTCCCAGCCACGCTTTTTTAAAGGACATCGAGGCCTCAAAATTCACTGTAGTAAAAAACACAAAATCGTATATACTAACTCGGCTCCCGTGGCCTTACAACCGAACACAAGTACTCCACCAAATCCTCAAGTTAACAAAGAACCTCTGTGGAAACTACTATCAAAACTAAAGAAAAATAATCCAGTATTAAAACGAATCCCTCGCGGTGCAAGAATTTCGGCGTGCCATACCATATCAAAATTAATTCAAACCGTTTTGGCCCAAAATTCCGTAGTAAGCTGGGAGCAACTATTAATGTTTCCTTATCTTATATTCCATATAAATAAAGATCAAGATAAAAAAATATCATTAACACAAAAAATTAAAAATAATTGTTCTATTTTGGATAATAACTCCCAAATTGTCTGTGAAAATAACCCTCAAAGCTGCTCCCCAAATCGTCTCCGTAACAATTTGGCTATATTCCATATTGTAGAAAATAAACTTAATGACGGGGACATTAGAGGAGCAGCTCGCTTATTATTTTCTACTGATGCAGTAGCACCAAACTCTGCAGATACGCTAACTGCCCTACGCGACAAACATCCACCTTCATCGCCGGAAACCGTATTGCCGGCTCCACCAGACTCGCAGAGCGCACTGGTTGTTACTACGGAAGATGTCAGGAATGCCGTTGGATCCTTCCAAAGTGGCTCTGCCGGGGGTCTTGACGGTCTGACGCCCCAACACCTCAAGGACTTAATAGGAGTAGGATGCGGGGAGGCCCGTGAGTCACTTTTGAGGAATCTGACGGCATTGGTTAATTTTATGCTATCAGGGAAGGTTGTAAATGAAATCACTGACATCCTTTATGGTGCCAACCTGTGCGCTCTGAAGAAAAAGGATGGGGGAATAAGACCGATCGCAGTAGGCACGGTGTACCGCCGCCTCGCAGCTAAGTGTTGTTGTAAGAAAAAAGCTGAAGACTTAAAATTATACTTTCAGCCCAACCAGCTGGGTTTTGGTTCGCGAGGGGGCTGCGAGGCGGCTGTCCACGCTTTACGCACATTCCTCCAACACAATGGTGGAGATTTAGTACTGAAGGTGGATGTTAAGAACGCCTTCAATTCAGTTGATCGATCTGCCTTGCTCTCACAAATTAAAGACCAAATTCCAGATTGTTATCATTTTCTTTGGCAATGCTATAGTCAAAATTCAAAATTAATATTTCAAGACAACGTAATTTATTCAAAAACTGGATGCCAGCAAGGCGATCCGTTAGGGCCAGCCATTTTTAGTTTAGCAATTCATCCCATCATTACACGTTTGAAATCCAAATTTAATGTATGGTATCTAGATGATGGCACTTTAGGAGGTGAAGTAGATGACGTTTTGGAAGATTTTACCATTCTAACAAAAGAACTTAAAACCATAGGACTTGAAATAAATTTAAGCAAATGCGAATATTATATCAGCAACACAGAGCGTAAAACTGAAATAATCTCTAGACTAAATACAATAGCACCGGGAATTAAATTAGTAAACAACTCCTCACTTCACCTCCTAGGTGCCCCAATCTTCGACGAGTCAATACCTAACTACGTCGAAGAAAATATAAAAAAATTCCGTGAAAGTTCAGATCGTTTACTCCAAATTAATACACATATGGCCTACACTATCATCCGATACTGCCTTTTCGTGCCCAAATTTACATACACCCTCCGATGTTGCCAACTCTGGAAACAAACCTCTCTTTTACAGACGTTGGACAACATCGTGAGGGATACCCTCATATCCATCATAAATTTAGAAATGGACGACCGTGCATGGTCACAGTGTTCTCTCCCGGTAAAACTGGGTGGCCTCGGCGTCCGCAAAATCTCCAGTGTCGCTCTGCCAGCTTTTCTGTCATCGGCTTACAGTACGCGTGATTTAGTATTCAAAATTTTACAAAAGACCAATTTTCAGTTCGAAATTCCCTATTTAACCGATGCCAGAAGAGTTTGGTCAATGGCTTGCCCTAACGTTAATGTACCTACTGTCCTTACTTCACAGCATGCTTGGGATGGGCCGCTCTGCGAACTTACGCGGGATAATCTTCTACAAACGTGTACCAGTTCAGCAGAGCGCGCCCGCCTCTTAGCCGTCGCTAATTGGGAGTCTGGACAGTGGTTACAAGCACACCCATCATTTTATAATAATACACTTCTGGACAACACTACATTCCGATTAGCCGCGAGTTTACGCCTGGGGGCACCATGTTGCGTACCACATCACTGTCAATGTGGAGTTATGGTAGACCGATTTGGACACCACGGGTTGTCATGTTTAAAAAGCGCAGGAAGAAGATCTCGTCATGCCAGCCTCAACGACATCATTCGCCGAGCTCTTGTCAGCGTCGGCGTCCCGGCCATTCTGGAACCAAATGGCCTGGTGCGTGACGATGGCAAGAGACCGGACGGAATGTCACTCGTCCCTTGGAAGATGGGGCGGCCGCTAGTGTGGGATGCGACCTGTGTTGACACACTGGCCCCGTCACATCTTCCAATGACCGAGTCAGGGGCTGGCAACGCTGCCGCTTCAGCTGAGGACGTCAAACGGCGCAAATATGGAGCCTTAGGAAGGGGTTACATATTTGTGCCGTTTGGGGTTGAAACATTAGGCCCGTGGGGTCCGTCGGCAAAGAGTTTCTTTAAAGACATATGTAAGAAACTCTTTGACACTACCCGTGATCAGAAGGCTGGCTCATATTTTGCACAACAAATAAGTATTGCCATACAGCGTGGCAATGCAGCCAGCCTTCTGGGCACGCTCCCCGTTGGCAATGATCTAGAGAAGTACTTTCTGGACCCTCATCAAGAACGGTTTCCGCTGGCAATTTTTATCGAGGGTGGACCGAAACTAGGGACAGTTTTGCACAAAGACGTACTGTAAGTTATTTTATTTTCTTCATTTTTGAAATATTGTTGTGTGATTGCTCTTACGTAATCGCCACGTCCGGCTGTCTGATCTGATTGGGGAGTAAACTAGAAGAGAGTAAATGGGTCATCGGAACTCATGAAATCAGTTACAAATCATGAGCGTGGTGTGACACCGCTCGAGCCGGCCCTAAGAGCTGTATTCAAAATAATGATTCAATCTCTTACCACGTCAAACCAATGCTTAAAAAGCGCTTCAAGATATCTCTTTACTTATGAATATTGTTACGTGCGAGCACTACGCACTTTGGATTGAAAGGAAACACCAGTTCCTTTAACTAAACGCTTTTAGACTTACACAGCCATACGTGATTCTTCTCCGCAGGGTTGCCCCCTACACGCACAACTAACGACGCACTGTCCCGACGATAAGATGTCTCATTCACATACCGTCGCCGATATTGCGTAGAACACCTCCTCCTGCTGCGGTGTTCACCTCAGAATTTACCGCGCGTAGCTCGCTTCTGGACCTCCTTTTAAACTTTGCTTAACTCCTCCTTCACTCAACTGCCCACTAAACTTTTCACTGAATTCACCACTAAACAGGTCACTATCTTCTATTAAACTCTTATTCCAACTCTCTCGTATCGCACTTGTCGCTTCGCTATCTAGAACTGAACTAAAACTGCCCGGTAGGCGCACCTTACGCTGCTTATATACCTGGAAAAATCTTCTGGGACCCGTAATTTCGATCTTCTTTTCGTTATTATTTTATTTATTATTTATCCCTTTCTAAACATCTATCTGTCTCTGTGTTTTCCTTCCCGAATATTCTATTCTAGAACTTTCGTTCATCGTCTATTCCTTTCTAAAATGTATCTGTCCTTGTCTTTTCCTTCCAGAATCTTCTACCTTTTTCTAAAACTTCTTAAACCAACTAGGTTGTTCCACCATCACTCTCCATGATATTATTCACTGTTTTACATAATCCAATAATCCGGCACCTCCTAGTTTTTAATAGTGCCGATTTAAGGATGAATCATGGTAGACCGTAGTAAGAGCTGTGTCCCGTATGAGGCACGGATTCAAAACTTCGCAAAAATTTTATATGATGCAGTTCATGCTATACCGTGCGGCGTCCGCATCCCGGACGAGGCCTGGACGTGCCCCGACGACGCACGGTTCCGCCTCGCGCCCTTTTCGACTCGTCGCAACACGAACTATCTTCCGTGGCGTGTCCGAGCAGTGAGTGATGAAAGTTTAGGGAGGAACCACGTATTTTGAGTCATAATGGACGATGAAAAATTATTTTCCTATCTGAGATACACTGCTAATCTTTCTTCAGGTGTAATTGGTGACTGAAAGTTTGTCTTCTGTCTTTTAAGAGCAGGCGTTACATATGTAGTAAAATTTGAAAGTTATCCTTAGACATTCTGAAATATCCAAACAATTTGTCTTCATCGCGGCCGTGGCGCGCGCGAGCCGTGTCCGAGCCCCATACGGCTACATATTCATATTACACCGAGTGTGCGCCGAGTCATTACATCGCCGCGGTGACTCGGTTACGGACGTAGTGTTATGATTTCTTATTGATTTAACACGAGTATTAATAAATGATGGGTTTCTCGCTATCGGACATGGCAGCTATTGCCATTGCCATAGATGAAGAAGAGGAACCAATGGCAAGAAGAAATGTAAGAAAATGGGGTGTGCACCCTATTTAGAGAAAGCGCCGTTATGAAGGAGAATTTTTTACCCTATGTAGAGATTTACCAGATGATGAATGCAAATTACTTGGATATTTTAGAATTTCTAAGGATAACTTTAAAATTTTACTACATAAGTTAACGCCTGCTCTTAAAAAACAGAAGACTAAATTTCAGTCACTAATAACACCTGAAGAAAGATTAGTAGTATGTCTCAGGTTAGAAAAGAATTTTTCATCGTGCATTATGACTCAAAAATACATGGTTCCTCCATAAACTTTCGTCGCTCACTGCTCGGACACGCCACGGAAGATAGTTCATGTTGCGTCGAGTCCAGAAGGGCGCGAGGCGGGACCGTGTGTCGTCGGGGCACGTCCGGGCCTCGTCCGGGACGCGGACGCCACACGGTATAGCACGAATTGCTTCATATAAAGTCTTCGTGTAGTTTTGAATTCGTGCCTCGTACGGGGCACGGCTCGCGCTCGTCTAATATGATTCATCCTTAATTCATCCTTCAGAATGACTCTACTGTAATAATATAAAAATAATACATATTATTAAAAGGATGGCACCATTTTTTTAAATAAGATTCCCCTCCGCCAGACGAACGGGATTTGTCCGGCCTTTTTTATCTTATTTTTTGTTTGTTTATCTTTTCTATTTGCTGATATTTTCTTTTGTTTATTCTATGCATCCGCTCTTTTATGCATTTTCTTTTATTATCTATTTTCTTTTATCTTTTTTATTCTTTATTACTTTAGGATGGCACCATTAGGTATTCTGTGAAATCATATTTATTAGCGACTTTGTTAATTTAAGGTTTCAGATATAAAAGTACCGCCTACTTTCAACGGGAAACCGGCAAACCTGGTAGACAACATAGCTCTAGTGTATGTCTCGGAGCCGTTCGAATACAACTTGTACGTGAAGCCCGTGTGTGTTGACTTCGACCTTGAGTTCGACGTTGGACACCTCCAACCAGGAAACCTGGCCAAGGTACACTCATGCCAGGTCCTATATCTTGAATTGAATTTTGACATTACTTGTATTGTTATATCTTATAAAAATCAATTGCTGTTCGTTAGTCTCGCTAAAACTCGAGAACAGCTGGACTGATTTGGCTAATTTTGGTTTTGAATTTTTTTGTGAAAGTCCAGGGAAGGCATAAAATGTGAGTAAATATGAAAAAAATGCTTGGAATATAGAAAAAGCAACAATTTCGCTTTCCCTTAGAAACTATTCCTACCTGTCAAACATTTTAAATAATATATAAATTTTAAAGGAAGCACCAAAAGTAATTAGAGTGAGATAGAAAAATTAACAAGGACCGAAAGACGGACATACAGACAGAAGAGAGAGAGAGAGATAACAATTTATTGCACACCAAAATATACAATTACAAAAACAGACCATATGTACAATATTTTCTAAACATTACCGCTTTGTTTTCTTGTTATTAAAAATTCACAATAATCAAATCACTGTACACGTTTTCTCACAGCATAATATTTACTAAATTCCTTTAGACCACGTAAATTATTATTGAATTATTCATTTTATGACACTTCAACAATTTTTAATTCATATCGCAGTTTTTCGTACGCCAGCACTGTTGTGTTAGGTATTTGAAACTTGGACACTTTTTCAACTTCCCCTCCATATAAGATGCTCTTTTTTTTTTCGTCCAGGGGAAATCCGTTTGAGGACTAAGCCGCGACAGGCACAGAAGCCTGGCGGGATGTTCGCGACCGGTGTGAGTGTGTGGGATTCGACAGATCGGGAGTGGCACTAGCGTGCCCGGTCAGAACCGGTGCCACGCTATTGTCACGCCCCAGTTAGGGATACCCACTAAAACCCCTGGGTGTTCCGTCCTGCGCCTTATGCCAGGGCTACGTGTATACGGGCTTCCCAACTCCGCGTGCCCTGGCAGGCGTGGGCCCCCATCACTGGGCCTCTTCCTATGCCAGGGGACGTATCCCCCGGCTACAACTAGGTCTATTCCGTGCGTGGGGCGGTCTGTAACGCGCCCCACGGGAAGAGAGATGAGCGCGCGCGGAACACTCGCGCTCTCATCTCGACGGCATGTGCGGGTGAGTGAGCACCCCTATACCCCTAGGGGCCCCACCCGCGCCGCCCGCTTACGGTGGCCGAAGGTCACTATCCGACCTCCGGCGTCGGCGCGTCCTCCTTTGGCGGGAGCGGAGCAGGGAATTACGCTCACGCTCCCGTTCCGCCTCCTCCTTCGCAATCATGATTTGCTCGCAGAAGGAGGAGACGGCGGCCCATCCGGTGGAGCTCCCGACCATGGTGCGTACCACAGCCGGGAGCGAGGTGTCAAATCCGGTATGGGCGACGAGCTCCCGGCGCTGCTCCGTCCAGGCTGGACATTCCTGGAGAGTGTGCAGCGCCGTGTCCTCGTCGCCCGAGTCACAATGATGGCACCCTGACGTGGCTTCGCGGCCGAGGCGACACAGGTACCTTCCGAAGCAACCGTGCCCCGTCAGGACCTGCGTCAGCCTGAACGTCAAGGTGCCGTGACTTCGTCCAATCCATTCGTGCAGGATCATTGGTGGCGGGGCCCGCGCTGGGGCGTCGTAGGCGATCTTCCCAGACCCCCCCATATAAGATGCTCCTTACCTCTACCCTCCATAGTCTTTGGTCGTGCAGTCTTATTCCGGATTTGGTCCGATGCACATGTTGTAGTAGCGCTCTAGGGTGGCTAATTATTGGGCGAGAAGTAAGACGATTATATCGGCTATTATTAGGATTCGTCGCTTATTGAATGTTATCATATTTCAGGTACCGTTCTGGGATCGTAATTCGGATAGCGGATCCTCTACTCCGATAAAGACGTCATTCATTCCATACATTGCACCCCAGGAGTGCATCTTTATAGCCGGCAGCGACTCGACTCTCATCACGCCGGATAAGTTCTGCCTTGGAAATAGCAATGGTATGGTTATTACGGTTTTATATTTCCCTAAAAACTCCGCGTAGCTCACTTTTCGTACTTTGTCACTTAGCTTCACGCTCTCTATTTGGCAACGACACATTTAGCACAATTTGTTCTTGAATTTAAAACGAACGATTTATTGTTGTTGTCTCACTCTGTTTATGTAGGACTAGCTTTTGCCCGCGACTTCTTCCGCATGGAATAGTAAAAAAAAGTAAGTTAAAAGAAACCCCCCGATTTGGAAACATTATTCATTGGTGCTCCGCTCCTATTGGTCTTAGCGTGATGATACATAGCCTATAATAGCCTTCCTCGATAAATGGGCTATCTAACACTGAAAGATTTTTTCAAATCAGACCAGTAGTTCCTGAGATTAGACCGTTCAAGCAAACAAAAAAACAAACTCTTCAGATTTATATATTAGTATAAGATTTGTTGGACGTGCTCAAACGTCATCTAACTGCATGCGACATAAAACCGACAAAATTCGAGGAGCTTGCTATGGAAAAGTCTTCTTGGCGATCCATAATCTTTAAAAAGGTCAAGGCTTTCGAAGAGAAGCGCTTAGAAGATTCAAAATACAAAACGTCAAACTCGAAAAGAGCTACCTAAGCACTTCTATAGCTATACGTACAACGCCGCTGGCCAACTACACTGTCCGATATGTGGCCAGGAATTTAAAAACAATTTCGGTCTGGCCAGCCACATTAGGGCCCACAGGCGGCGAAATAATGACATTTGAGCGGTCGCCGTTACTAAAATCGGTAGGGACTATAATATAATAGGACTTGGGTCAAAGAAAAAATTCTCATGTTTTGTTATGTGATAAACGTTACGATGCAGTCATTTGAGGTTTACACCTGAAGTTGATACCAGGTCTTCTTTGAGACAGGAGCATTCGACCAATGAGTTAAGGGAACGTACCCATACTACGCGACACGTTCAGGGGCGAGGTCTTCAAAAAACCACGCTTGGTCCCAAAAGCCGAAGGGCTTAGGTTTTCGTCACACAAGGCCTCTAGGGAAATCTCACGCTTTTTCGAGCTATATTCAAAAAAGGCGCGCGCGCAGCGTTTATCGTTTTTTGAACGGCTAATGAGCCGGTATTTTCTTTTTATATTAAATATAGGTTTGCGTTTGACCACGTCCAGTGCCGGACGATGATGCGGTCGAAGATGGAGCACGCTTACCTAGATAGTACCTATTCACACGAGACTTGAAGGTACCCGGATTATACTTTTCGGGAAACACGGACTCTAGTAGTGTATTCCACAATTCTGCCGTACGCAGAAGGAACGTGGAGGCGAAACGTTTAAGTATGCACTGGTAGCGTTTCCACTGTGAAACGATGGCGTAGACCAGAGGGTCTTGCGGTCCGAAGATGGAATGGTGTAAGGGGAATCAGGTCAAACAGGTTTGCCAGGTGGTAGGGCATTTGCCCGACTGGATGGCTACCACCCCTGGTCTAGAGCATGCCGCCATAACAACTGTGAGTTGTGTTCCGAAATTAGTGAGCAGGTTCCAGTCTCCCTTAAGAGAGCAGCAGCGCATTTGTAGCACATTTGGTGTTGCAAATGTCCATAGGCGATGGTAACCGCTTTCCATCAAGTGGGCTGTCTGCCTGCCTGCTGACCTCCAGCAATAAAAAAATAATAATTTACCTATACTATTTTATATTTCAGGTGTAAAATTCTGCGAAAGGAACCTTGGAAGTGGGGTGGTGTTTCCTGAACGAGATAGGGGTGTCACGAGGTATTTCCTCCGAGGAATCGTGTCTTCAGTGGTCAAGGACGATTTTAATTGCAATGCCACACTTATAGCTGTCACCCATTTGCTGAAGCAGGAGAATTTTATTAAAACATTTCTATAAATTAACTAGAGTTTCTCGCGTGAAAATCCTACTAGTAGCTCTAAGTTAGGTACTTACATAAAAACTAAATTATGTTTTTTTTATATATCGAGCCTTTACCGCTATTTTTATGTAAGTTAAACCTAAATATATTTTTGTTGCAAAAGGTTTATTAACTATTATTTTGGTTAGATTAGACCCTACTGAATCAAAACCTGAGTCTTAAAACAGATAGATAGATAAAACTTTATTATACACCAATACAAAAATGAACTTAGACTAAAATTATATCTAGTTATGTACAAAGGGCGGTCTTATCGCAAAAAAGCGATCTCTTCCAGACAACACCAGGAATGAATTGAGATGATAATGGCGATGTTGGTATACGTAACATATAGTACGAACTACTTACATTTTAATAATAAATACATAAATGAGATATTATATATATATATATATATATATATATATATATATATATATATATATATCTCCAGAAATTTTATATATTACATAGATATATACTTAATATACATACCATACAAATACATATCTACAAAATATATAAAATTATAAATGTTTATAAATGAATTTAAATATCATATTCCAACGACAGGTAGTATTTTTTGATCATAGTTTTAAATATCGCTAGCGATTTTCCTTGTCTCATAGTAACAGGAAGCGTGTTCCAAAGCTATATAGCCTTAACAGGAAAAGAATTGTTGTAAAAAGTTATAATAGAATAATAGTTTAAAATAACTTTTGCAACAAAAAACCGATTTAGGTTTAAATGTCTTACGATAAAATGGCGGTAAAGGCTCGATATATTAGATCTAAAACTTCACAGTTTGTTGTTCGATTCACTACAATAACAAAAAAACTAAGTTCGTATAGTCTACACAACTGCCCAACAAAATTGTTGGCGCGTCGAAGCCAACCTGATTTGACGTAATACAAGTAGTAGTAGTTGTATTCGCCACAAAGGCAGGCAAAGGAATCTAGTCCATACAGCCAATTCTGATGTTTAAGTCTTCGTATAATAGTCGCGCAGTTGTATTTGTAGGCTACAACTAACGCCATCCAACGGAGTTCTTGTGAAAACTCAAAAGGCCACATTTGACTATACAGTTCACATTTCTCACAAAACACATAATTACTACTCAAAAACTATCAATATCCTACAACTATTGTTTATTTTAGAGTAATTTTACACATTTTTAGAAAATAAAACTGCACAGCACAACGTCTCCTTTCAGTTCCCGCCAAAAACTCTTGACGTAATACAATGAATAGCATATTGTGTATGACAACGTAGCGCCATCTATTTAGCTAATCTTACAAACTCGAACCTATTTGCTTTTTTTTGGATTTTATGGCTTGGCAGCTGGGCCTTTGAGCCAGATCTTAGATTTAATGTAGTTTCTTCATTGTCTTAAACCTATGTGTAGCACAGCTGAACTGTAGGTGATCAGCTAGTGCCATTCAACGGAGTTCTTGTGACAACTCCAAAGGCCACATTTGACTTTACAATTCACATTTCTCACAAAACACATAATTACTACTCAAACCTATCAATATCCTACAACTATTGTTAATTTTATAGTAATTTTACACATTTTTAGAAAATAAAACTACACAGCACATCTTTCAGTTCCCGCCAAAAACTCACGAACCATTTACAGATTTATTATAGTATAGATTATTAATTTAATTGTTACAACTCACAATACCGTCTGCAAATGTAACTGAAACTGTAGTTGCAAAGACCTATACGACTTGATGCCGCTACGATCGTAGTGGATACGCCATAGCCTTAATAATAATTCTTCAAGATACAAAATACTCAAAACTTAACATTTTTATGTAATTTATATTTAAGATTTTAAATGTAAGAAAAATAAATAAATAATTTGCTTGTCTTAAGTTTTGATTTTTATTTCCTTTTAAAGAAAGAAAGAATGCATTCAATTATTTATTATTTATTTCGGTTTATGGCATGGCAGCTAGGCCTTTAAGCCAGGTATTAGTTTACAATATAGTTTCTTCATTTTCTTAAGCCTATGTGTAGCAGAGCTGAGCTGTAGGTAATCAGGTAGGGCCATTCAACGGAGTTTTTGTGACAACTCAAAAGGCCGTATTTGACTATACAGTTCACATTTCTCACAAAACACATAATTACTACTCAAAAACTATCAATATCCTACAACTATTGTTCATTTTTGCACAGTACAACATCTACCAGCATGTAACAGATACACTCTACTTATTATAAGTTTAGTATTAAAATTAGAATAAATTAATATAATAAGTTATTCTTAAGGTACACCACAACATAAAAATTACTAAATTAATGTCACACACAGTAACACAAATAAACAATAAGCGTGTATGGAGTCTAAAATTTTATATAGAAATTAAGTAGTAAAAAAGGGTACGGAACTCGAGTCCGTAGAGATATTAATAATAATAAAAAAAAGGTGAAATTTAGTTTCCAGTAGATACATTACTACTGATCACGCAGACGCAAACCGCGTGTATACTACATAGTTTAACCGTACAAGTTTTTAAAAACTGTTTCACTGAATTTGTCGCTTCTGTTCACTTAGGCTCCCTCTATACTTTTATTTGTCTGAGTATGGAAGAAGAAACATCTGAAAAACCCTTAAGTTCTACACGACTAGATGCCGCCACAGCCTGCTTCGCCCTTGTTGATACTTTTTCTTTCTAGGCCAAATGAGCGTTTCTCATAATTTTTGAACATAGTAATTTTGCCGCTGTCCCAAATTTTTCCAAAAGAATAAATAATATCCCATTAACCATATATGCCAATTTTTTGTTAACGTGACTTCACAACGTATCAAATTAACACTTAAAAATGTGTAGTTCACACGCAGTAGAAGTGAAACAAAATATGACAAGTGGTGGGAGGGTTTCTAAATTTCGTGACGTCACATGTGATATATTATATCGTTATAATATCGAGCATCTACCGCCATTTTATTGTAAGCGACATTAGCAACAAAAAATATACATTTTTCGTTGCACAAATTATTTTTAAATATTATTTTATTCTAAAACTGACAGTTTTTTATTCATTAGGGTCGAATCTAACTAAAATTGAAAGTCTTAAAACAAAGTTATAGTTTTAAATAGGTTTGACAACAAAAAATATAATTAATTATGTATGTTTACAATATAATTTAGTAACATTTTACTTTATATTTACATATATATTAGTATATTATATCTATTGCATACCTACCCCGTTCCATACCGAGTTTCTGTCCATCCAAAGGTTGTCTGGAAGAAATCGCCCCCAGCGATAAGACCGCCCATTGTACTTATCATTACTATTGTGTGTACGAATTTATTTTATTTTGCGCCAAATATTTGCGACAGCTGCTTCTCTACGCCGTCTGCAATATTTCCTACCATTCACCACTAAAATAGCACTAGCGCAATCTCTCCTTCTTCCTATACTTGATTATGGTGACGTCAGCTATCTAGATCTTAACCAAGACTTGTGAAGGAGCACTATTTAACTGTATAACGTGTTTATTGTTTGTTTTGTATGTCTATGTACGTATATATTTTTATAACTATAATATATGTATTATAATTATTTTATTATTATCTATTTCACCTGCACGCCAACGCTATCTATGTAATTAGTTCTTGTCCATCCAAAGGTTTGCTTGGAAGAGATTGCTTTTAGCAATAAGGCCGCCCATTGTACTACCTTTTAGTATGTTAGTTTATTGTGTACTTTTTCTATGTAATGTTGGTGTACACAATTCTATCTGTATGAGCATAGTGTTTAAACTATTAAATAGTGTAATTAAATGTAGTAGTAGTCTCATTCTCTTGCAAGCTTAGTCCTATAGATTTATGAGTTCATCTCTTTTTATTGTCGCTTTTTCGTTTCATTAAGTTTCAATTCACAACGATTCTAAAGATTTAATTTTAAAATATAAAGACACAAATAGTAGGACAAATTTATTAAGAAACTTTGAACTCAAATGTTGTCATTAGTTTCAAAGAACATCATTATGTTGAAAGTTTGAAGGCATCCTTTAACAACCTATAAAAATAAATATGAATCGTAGAAATAGAATAGAATATACTTTATTGTACAAAAATGCAACATAAAATCATGAACATTAATATAAAAGTACAATCGGAGGTCTTATCGCCCATGGCGATTTCTTCCAGACATCCTTTGGATGGAGTATAGAAGGACAACAAAAGTCGGTAGTTGCTAAACCAGCACTTGTACAATAATTTAGTTTATTCATAATAATATATATTCATAATTTATAATAAAATATGATAATATATATACATAAATAAATACACATATTAATAGGTTGGGGAAAAAGTCTTTTCGCATATAGTATGTATGAACTTGTAATAAGATCTCTTTGGCTATACCATTTGTATCTGGCTGGTTTTGCTATCATTAAAAAGTTTTAATTTTAAAGAAGACAGTTCCAAATTCAAATTAGGAAAATGTGTAATTTTCATTTGTTTTTCTAATTGTTAAAATGAGTGAATCTAATGAAGAAAGTCCATACATTTTAAAATATTACTACAAAAACGGTAAAATGGTAACACAAGCCGCGAAAAAAAATTGTGATGTTTATGGACCTAATGCAGTATCTGTGAGAGTAGCGCAAATTTAGTTTAAGCGTTTTCAATCCGGAAATTTTGATATCAAAGATGCACGTCGCTCTGGTCGCCCTGTTAAGAACAAAATTGATGCCATTTTTGAAAAAGTGGAGCAAGATCGGCATATTAGTAGTTACGATGTAGCTGGAGAACTAGGAATTGACCACAAAACGGTTTTGGCGCATTTGAAAAAAGCTGGGTACACAAAAAAGCTCGATATTTGGGTGCCTCATGAGCTCACTGAAAGAAACCTAATGACCGTGTACTCATTTGTGATTCTTTATTACGACGTAATGAAACCGAACCATTTTTGAAGAAGCTGTAATTGGTGATGAAAAGTGGATCATGTACGACAAGAACGTGCGAAAGAGATCGTGGTCAAAGGCCGGTCAGGTTTCACAGACTGTTTTTTTTTTTTTTTTTTTTTGTTTTGAGGCGAGGGAAAATGCTTAACCGATTTACGCACAAACTGGGTCGTTGCTAGGGGAACGACACGTGTCGGTCGGGGGCGATAACACTGCAGCAATAGTATGCTCTTGGCAGCGCTCCATCCGCGATCGACGTCACAGAATAGTGTGGAAGACTCCGAGCGTTGCTGCACGGGCGAGCAACCCCAATACCCACTAAAAACCCCCTCCTCCCTGACCACCCTGCGCTTTGAATGTGTTGGAAAGGCTGAGATTTAGAACATAGTTACGCCCAGCCGATCCAGCGCAATAAAGTGCCTGGAGTGTGCCCTGGGAGAACACACCCCACTTCGTTGTGCGGGGGTAGAAGGTCCTTTGCTCTTCCTAGCAAGCTAAAGGCCCCCCGCGGTAAACGGAACCTAACTCAGGGAGGGAAGTAATGCGCGTACCTGCCTCTCCGGGTGCCAGCTGAAGGCCGGCGACCTCGAGAAGACGCATTGGCACGCGCTGCAGGACTTCTCTCCCTGTCTCGTTCTGCGGCCTCCTTGAGTGACATTACTGTCTCGCAAAAAGTAACCGCAGCCCCCCAATTGTCGCTGCTCTGCAGCATGGCCTTGACTAAGTCGCAGAGCGAGTCGACTGGACCTACGTGCGTCTCAAGTTCGAAACGCTGCGGCGCCCATGCGGCGCACTCGACAAGCGTGTGTAACGCCGTGTCGGGCGCGCCGCACTGGCGGCAGTCAAGGGAAGGCAAGCAGCCCACAATGCGACACAGATACTTATCGAAACATCCGTGTCCGGTAAGTATCTGTGTCGTCCTGAAGGTCAGGGTGCCGCTGGTGCGGTTGACCCATTCCGTCAGCTGTGGCCTGATTGCATCCACCGTGTAGCCGCCATAGGCCGCAGGGTTGTCGAGCTCTTGAGACCAGACGGCGATCATGGAGGCGGTTTCCCGCTTCCTGATTGCCTCGATTTCGACCTGACAGAAGGTCAGGCCTCTAGCTAGGGCATCCTGCCGGGTGCGGCGCACCACTGTCAGGACGTCCGCCTGGAGATGCCAGGGCGGATCGCCTGCCAGGAGGGTGGCCGCCGTCCGCGACACTGTGCGATACCCCCGTATGATCCTCACGGCCAGAACCTGCTGCGCCCAGGTTTCACAGACTGTGGTGAAACCCGGGTTAACTCGCAACAAGGTGATGCTTTGTGTATGGTGGGATTAATAATAATAATAATAATATGTACTGTACTGCGAACAAGTGATGAGATTAAAGCAAAAAGTTGAGAGAAAGCGGCCGAAATTAATCAACAGAAGGGGTGTGGTTTTTCACCATGATACCGCTAGACCTCACACATCTTTAGCCACTCAACAAAAATTACGAGAGTTTGGCTGGGAGGTGTTAATGCATCCGCCGTATAGTCCTAACCTTGCACCTTCAGATTTTCACCTGTTTCGGTCTCTGCAGAATTCCTTAGGCAGTGTCAGGTTAACATCACGAGAGGACTACCAAACCTACTTGTCGCAGTTTTTTGAGAAGCCCCAAAATTTTTATACCAATGGGATCAAGTCCTACCTACCTACCTACAAAATGGCAAAAAGTTATCCAACAAAATGGCACCTACATACTTTAGTCAAATGTAAATAAACTTTATAAAAAAACCTTTTGAATTTTTATATAAAATGCGAAGAAACTTTTTCCCCAACCTAATATTTACGATTTGCGGGGCGATTAATTTATTTTGATGACATGACAATGAATGATTAACGTGCGTTTGAAAAAAGGAACTCGCTGTAAAATTTAAAATAATATTTTAAATTAATAAAATAAAAGTTTGTATATGCCAAAAGAAAGTAACTTGGTGATATTATTTCCTCCGGCCTTAAAGGGTTGCCTTTAAAAAAAGTACATTTAAAATACGACGGACCAAATAATAAAGCGAAGAAAGTGAATATTTAACATAAAATGAAATAAAGAGCTAGCAGAGAACAAATCAGATAAATTAATTTGAGGTTTAATAAATATAAAAGTTATGTGGAATGACAAATAAAATAATCTTCTTAATTTCATACATACATACATAACTTCACACCAGTTCCCTTGCGGGGTAGGCACGAAGAACAGAGCGCCATTTAGGCCCATTCTTACACACCTCACTTGCTTCTTTGACATTCATAACTCTTGTCATGCACACTCGTCTGTTCTTAAGGCTCCTGACATCACCCTCCGCTAGTACACGATCAATTTGATCATGGAAGGTGTGTCGTAATTAATTTCAATAAACAAAATTAAAACTCAAAGCTAACTTAAATATAATACTTCTAACATAACAAAATTATTGATTAGGCAATGGACATAACTTAACGGTAGAACTTACAAAGCTTCTTTATTAGTTCTTATAGTTACGACACGATATACACCGTTCTTTATAGGATGTACTGCCTCTATTACATCTATTGGCCAAGAAAGCGGTGGTGCGTTATCTACAATAATAATAACCACAGTTCCTATTTTTCTCGGAACAGATGGTGTGTTCTATTTAGCGCGAGATTGTAATTGATGCAAATATTCAAATCGCCATCGTTGCCAGAATGACTGCACTATTTTATCAAGTAGCGAATATCTATCAAGCAAGTTCCCTGACTCCGTGTGCGTTGCGGGTAAAGAATATAGCGGTGCGCTATGTAAGAAATGATCTGGAGTAAGTGCTGAAGGCTTACCAGAATCACTACTAATAACAGTAAGTGGACGCGAATTAATGAGTGCTTCGACTTGCGTAAGTACTATAGAAAGCTGCTTATAGGAAAGAATTTGTTGTTCGATAACTTTAAAAAGATAAAAGAAAGAAAAATATAGATGAGACTTAACTACATTCCCAACATCCTCCAAAATGTGGAGATGTAGGGGGAATTAATTTCCATTTAATTCTATTTTCTGAAAGTTATGGCATAATTTGCAAACGATAGTCATTAAAAAATTTATAAAGATCGCATAAGTATGAGCAAAAAAAGAAAAAAAAGTCGTGGTAGCGTAATAGCTAGCGCACGCGTCCCAGACTCAGAGGGCGCGGGTTCGATCCTGGCCGGAACGCATGCACCTCTTAGTCAGTTTTCTGATCTAATGTGCATATTGTTACAATTACTATGTGCTAACAACGGTGAAGGAAAACATCGTGATGCAACCTGCACATCGAGATAACCGATGTGTCAAACCTGCCAAGCCGCCTTGGACAAGCGTGGTGGGTATACTGTCTGTTGCAAACCCCTATGCCGTTTGGGGTGATGGGAAGTCACAAATTTAAAAATATTAAAAAACGTCTGGTCGATACAACAAGAGACCGGAAGGCTGGAGCTTACCTCGCTCAAAGGATTAGCCTCTGTATCCAGCGAGGCAATGCTGCCAGCCTTCTAGGTACAATGCCCAGCGACAGTGGTCTGGTGGGGCTGGACGGGCCTTGATACAGGTTTTTTTTTTTTAAGCTAGGTTTATTTATATTATGGATTATGTCCTCCTTTTTTATTATGTAATTAATAACTATATATTCGTGATATTTTTTTTAATGTGATGTAATACTTGCAACAACTCGGAAGGGTTTATGGTAGTAAAAGAGCAGCAACTGGTCACAATACTTTATAATCACAGAAACTTACGGTTTTAACATATATTATACACTGAATTATGACACTCTACAAACATTTTTAGAACACCTCGCCATCCCTCCAACAATTTTACAGTAGTATTTTTATCCTTGCAAGAACGGAGAAAGAATACAATTTCCTGCGGCCGGGCGGCCTGTCGTAAGAGGCGACAAAACAACCCACAGCCAGGTGGTAGGGCATTTGCCCGACTGGATGGCTACCACCCCTGGCGTAGAGTATGCCGCCATAACAACCTTGAGTTGTGTTCCGGCATTAGTGTCCAGGTTCCATTCTCCAAGAGAGCAGCAGCGCATTTGTAGTACCTTTAGTATTACAAATGTCGATAGGCAATGGTAACCGCTTTCCATTAAGTGGGTTGTCTGCCTATCTGCTGAACTCCTGCAATAAAATAATAATAATAAACTTAGCAAATTGGCACAACCGATAGCGGATTGAAGCCATTGATAAACTATTTTAATTAATAATATGCATGACAAGAATTGAATACATTATTGTTTGGAAGTTCCAGATAATATTTTATACAAGATATTATATAAAAAAATTATATAATATCTTGTAAAGTTTTACGTGTAATAAAATAAAACTGAACACAGTATAAATCCATCGCGTCTGCCAACATAAAAATAAAATGTAATGCATACCGTCTGTATAAGTACAATTGAGAGACTTTGAAATATAGTCTACGCAATTATCTCATCATATTAGAGATAACATCGTTATATAAAATTATGGTAAATTATAGACAACTACTCTATACAAAACAGGCGCTAATGACAGAATAAATAAAAATATAACATTATTATTCAATGAAGGAAATGGCCGACTGTATCGTTTAGAAATAAGAGGGTACATAACAAAATTAACTTTAAAAAGAAACATGACAAGAACAACTATGCTACTAAACAACTGTGACAGTATTTATTGACGGCCTCTGTGGTTGAGCGGGCTAAGCCTTTGCCGGCGTACCTCACTGCAACGCAGAGGTTCCGGGTTCGATTCCTGGTATATAGTAAATTTCGGAAACGTATTTTCTCCGTTATTTACTGTGGTCTGGGTGTCTGGGATCGGCCCCAGAGTAGTCCGTTGTATATTACCCATAACACAAGCGTAACTTGCTTAATTTGGGGATATACAATGTGTGTGTTTGTCTGCCGATTATTTTGAATTCATACAAGGTTTAACAAAGTAATTCGAATAATTACTGAAAGATCTTGGTAACGACCGCTTTCCATCCTTTTTATTTCCATCAGATGCCCAATAAAGTTTTTAGTCTGGATTGTGCGTAAATACGCCGGTCAGTTAGATAAATTAACTATATATATCTTTATATATATAATTCTTCTGTACGTGTGTTGAAAGTGAACTCCTTCTAAACGGCTGGACCGATTTGAATGAAATTTGTTTGTGTGTGTTCAAGTGGATACGAGGATGGTTTAGATTCACAATTGGACTCGGTGGGTGGCGCTGCAATCGGGTTTTAAATTTTATTTCTTCAGGGCAGAACAACGTCTGCTGGGACAGCTAGTATATATATATATATATGGTAAACGACAATAAGCTTTTAAAAAAAAGTTTTTAAATACAAGATTTGAGATCCTGGATAGCATGTAGCACCAGAGTGCTAGCCAAGACAAGTAAAACGAGCCCAAACACGACGGATCTATCTTGTTTAGTATAGGAGTTCCTATGGCCACCATCCGACTCCATCATCAGATCAGCTCCATGGTACCATATTATTGCATTGTCACGCGATATACATAAGCATGCAAAATTGCAGCTCAATCGCAAACCGGGAAGTTGGTCAAATTTAACTTGCAAGATTCCACCTGAACTTACATACATGCATAGGTACATCCATTACAAGTTAAATAAAAGCTTGTAGTAAAAACAGCTCGTCGCCTCTACGGAACTTTTCAGTGTGCGTGATCATACACGCACTTGGCTGATTTGGCCAAAAAAATATTTTTAACAACGAGGTAACTTGTTCAAAATCATGTCCTTGTTTAAGAATTCGCTAGAGATGCGGGCTGATCTCCGCCTCTTCTTCGTTTACCAAAGTTGCTGAAGAAAGAAAGAGAAGAAAGGAAACATATTTTTGAGTTCTCAAGTTTGTACATTATCATATTTGTAACGTCGATTTAATTATTTTCCTGTTAATATCAGCACAGCGTTGACCTTAAATAACCTGTTTGACAGTCATTATAATGGTGTTGCAAGGTGAAGATAATGTAAGGAATTTCTCGGAATTTTAACATATGAAGTTGCGACTTTTCGGTGTATAAATTATAATAAAAAAGCATCATTAGCGGAATTCTAGATACAAAATTGCAATGAAAGTTTAATTATGTAAATTAAGGTAATATGCAGTATTTTAGTATTGTAAATGTTTGTACAAACTAAAATAACAATCCTACAACATGTAACATTCTATTGGCAATAATATATACAACCATTATTATCACATTTTCTATGATGATAAGCATAGGTATATTTTTATTCACTTTTTCTATTGTAAAATTCACTACATAAATTTTTAAAAACGCTTAATATTTTTGAAGTGATAACTTCTTATGGGAAGGTAAACCGCTCCGTTACGTAACGCGTTACGGCGCCAGGCTGTCTGGCTTCCCTTTCTCTCAAGTATATGGCAGCGGTAGGCAGGCTCCTCTCTCACTCCCCACAGCGCAAGTCGTATTTCGGTAATTATATTAAAATATTAAATAATTATACTAATAATGTACGTACACAAAATTCTAATGTAAATATTCAAGAATTGTAACTAAGAATAAAATATATTTTATAATTAATATAAGATTTTATTCATAAATAGCTTTTCCTTACGTTATCATACCAATATACTTAAATTTAAGTAGTAAACTAAGCTTTTCTCAAGTTAAACAATTTCAATACTAAATAGTCCAACTTACATTAGTTTAAGTTATCACTTCTGTCGGGCGTCCCAAGACGCACACGATTTTTTTTTAATTTGCGAGTATACATAAAAATATGAGAAAATTAGTGTATTAAGTATGACCTTCATACACTTAAATTTTTCTAAAGTATAATTGAATTATTTTTTAATTTTACTGTATAGAAAATATAATTTTAATATTTTAGTCAGCATTTCTAAAGGGATACAATACGATTTCAAATATGCACAAATTAAGCGCAGTGTATATTCAATACTAAGCTTGTGAAGTCTCTAATATCGGCTCTACACTGATTTAGTGGCCTAAAAGTCGGATAAAAGTCGCTTTGTCATACAAAATCAGAGCTAATCTAGATAAGATGTAAAGTTTGACACAGAATGTAGATTTTGCGTCTAATTCCGACCGAAGTATTGCGGCGATTTTTATTTTCATTCCTGGTATCATCGACAGTCACTTGGAAATCCCAAGATGATACTAGCGGTCCTTATGAAAACAATAAAACATCAATAGTCTTAGTTAGTCATTGTAAATTACTAAAACCATGATCTCTTATAAAATTTTCAATAATAATTTGGTTTGTTTACAACATTAACTAATAAAAGTGATTTATAAATAAATAGAACGTGTACAATAAACTCCAACAATACAACTTTCGAAAAAAATATTGTGATAGTGATGTCCTAAATTCATTATAAGTATTTAGTGGTCAAGTGAGATTAATAAGTGATTTTTTCTAGTAAATTATACATAACTTCAAAATGTTTTTGAAACTTTTTTTATTAAATTACTTTATAGGTAAGTTGACAATGCGCTTATTTATCACTTCTATTATACGTAAATATTTGTGTTGTTTATTCAACACGGGTAATTCCCGGACGCGTCAGGCCAATATCTGTGTGTATGGGACAACGCCGGCAAGTGCTAAATGGTATATAGCCATTTTCCTGCACGCTTAAAAAACCAAGCTTACAAATTTATTTTAAATTTTCACCTTTAATATGAGCTATTTACGCAACAGTGTTTGTTTGTCATTATTGACAGAGACAAACGGTGTAATTATGTCTACGCTCTGACATAATTGTCACTTAGGGCGCGTTCCTCTTGTAGTTCACGACGCCCAAAATGCTCCTTCAGCCATTCCACATAGCGACCACAGTCGTTATGATCGCCGCGAAAACGTCACTAATGACGCCATAATTTTCACTCACGCAGCGCTCACAACGACCCATGTCAAGAGACGTGTCGAATAATCCGTTCCACTTGAGTTTACGATTGTAACACTCGCAAGTAATTGGTACGGAAAAAGTCGCGGCCGCGAGCGTGGTCGTTGTGAGCCTAAGTGGAACGTAGCCTTAATAGAAAGTAAGACGGCTAGCCACAACCTGTTCCGAATTTGACGCGAGATAGAATGAGACAGAAGTATTGCATCGATTGTACTCACAGTTTTTGATTGACTTCAAAGTACGAGACTAAAATTATCATGTATGTGTTCTTTTTCTACCAAAATCTTTTTTCCTGTAATTCCTTTCGTGATTCAACAATCAAGTCAGGACCGAAGTCTGTCATTTATATAGGTTGTGAGGAGCGGCTGAAACTCGCGACAAGCATTAGGTTGGCTTTGAATATATGGATTCTAATTAATCCGACCTGACACTCGCCGGCCGTTGCCGCGGCACGCTTGCTACGCCCGCTCGGCTCGTGCGCGTTAGTTTAAAGCTAACCCACTGTTCGTCGCGACCTTCGGCTGCTCCTCACGACCTATGCTTCTTCTTTATTGAACTAGAACTCTCACCTTAACTATATATTTGATTAGAAATGAACGTACACTTCTCCGGCGGGAAAAAGGGAGTAAATACGCTCCTCCCCCTTCCTGTTTTCACCCTCCCCCATTCCTATTAAGGCGACATTGACCCAAAATTCCATGTCATGACTCACTTGTCTTCCCTATCATCCCCAATTAATGCTACTCGCTTTAAGACTCCACCCAAGCACTGAACACTTTATTACCGATCACTAACTACCATAAGGTAGGTAATTCCTTGGTATTTTTTATGCTTTAATATTTAACATTCAAATGTATTTAATATTCATAACTATAGTTTGTTGTTGTATCATTTTAAAAATATATCAGAAAGAAAGAAGAACTATATACGCGCCGAAATACTTTAAATAGTAATTATCATCAGTAACGTCAGCTTTGTCCATTAAAAAATTCGTAACATTCCTATAATGGGGATGTATAATATATTTTTTTATTTTTTTATTCATAAGTAAATGGCTTTGTCGTTTAAGCGACCATGCTGCCCTGGTAATTACACTTACGTAGTATAACAAAGCATAATAGTACCTAATCACTGATTTCTTGTATCTACCAGGACGCATAATATTGCAACTCAACGCCTAGAGCGCTGGTTATACACAGATATTGCTTTCACGCTTCCCGGGCAAGTTTGCTTTGTTGCTTTTCCATTTGAAATTACTTGTCTAAAAGTTATCACACTGTTTATAAAGTGTGCATGTTTGTTTCTTTTTAACCAAGTTCAAAAAGGTATGAGTTATTAACTCGTCTGTTTTTTTTTGGATGTTCGTTACTCGACTTACCCGTCAATTGTGGACCAATTTAAAAAAAAAAAAATAATCGAAAGGTTATACTCTTGAATTGGTCCCATTGTCACCTTGTGAGGATCTTATGAGTAGATTCCAAGGAATTTGAGAAACTCACGAAAATTGTTAGTCAACTTATTCGTAACACGATATCTCCGTCAATTGTAAACCAATTTTCAAATTGTTTCCTTTACTCGTAAACTTATACTCCCGAGGTAGTCGCATGGTCACCAAGTCAAGATCTGATGAGTGGATCGGATCCCAGGGCTATCGAGCGTTAACCCGTATTAAAGAAAGCCGTGCGCCTAAATACTGGGAAAGACCTTGTATAAGCGTGTAGCTATTACATTCTCTACAGGCGCTTAAATTTTTTTATGCATGTTACGTCATTGTGTGATTGAATTGTGGATCGATTTTGATTTCTTTTTCTTTATTCGTAAGTATGTATACTCCCGAGGCAGTTTTATGGTCACCAAGTCAAGATCTGGTTTGTGTATCGTAAGGAAATCGTGCAGAAATCTCTCCGTGCAGGAACGGAAAAAGAATATAATTTCCGTAAATTTCGGAATCGAATTTTCTCCGTTATTTACTATGGTCTGGGTGTCTGGGATCGGCCCCAGAGTGGTCCGTTGTATATTACCCATAACACAAGCATAACTTGCTTAATTTGGGGATATACAGTGTGTGTGTGTGTGTTTGTCTGCCGATTTATTTAACAGTTACGTTAGATGAGGTTACGTTCGAAGAATTTGATCCGTCTAATTGGGTAAATACATGCATAAAACAACCCGTTTGATAGAACCAGTAAAAAAACAAGTCCGGCTGGCGTCATTCAACAGGAAAATGATTGTTTAGTTCTTGTTTATTAACTCCGGGTTTCTATGTATTATTAACAATATATTTGCCTTGCTAGAGATCGAAAAAAATCTAACAAAAAGAAACCGACTTTAAGAGTAATTAAAAAGGAATCAATAAATATTTACCACAACAGCTTGAACTCGGTGCCGGAGTAAAACATAAAAATGATTAAATTTTGCAAATTTTGAAAACATTTATTTAGATCCTGACTTGGTGACAATGGAACGACCTCAGGAGTGTATTCTTTATTATATTTTTTTTTGAAAATCGGTCCACAAGTGACGGAGAAATCGTGTAACAAATATACAAAAAAATATGCAGTCGAATTGAGAACCTCCTTTTTTAAATTCGGTTAAATATTGATATTATATAATGTAAAGCTTGATTTTTTTTATTGCCAATAGCTGTCAAACAGGCAGACGACTCACCTGCAGGAAAGCGGTCACCGCCGCCTATAGACGTTTGCAACACCAGGTGGCCAACGCATTGCCGGCTTTAAAGAAATTTTACAACGCCCTTCTTAAATGACCGCATGTAGTAGCGCAAAGGGAAAGCCGTGGCGGGGAGTTCCCGTCCGGTTGTTATTGTACGCGGAATAAACGTTGCGTAGGACGCCCTCCAACCCGGTGGATTGACGACCTACGCAAGGTTGCCGGCAGGGGCTGGATGAGGAAGACGGGAGACCGGGATATGTGGCACAAACTTAGGGAGGCCTACGTCCAGCAGTATGACAGAAACTAGCTGAAGAAGCAAGCGTAAATTACTTATTAATAAAGAACATATTGTTACGAGTGCGGGACTCGAATTAAAATGCCGTTGGAATTACTATAGACTTTATTAGAACTATACAAACACGTATAACACAGGTACAAATATAACTGGACACAACTAGTACAAACTGCACGATTCAATAACACGCGCAAAAAACGTCACTATACAGCTTATCGAATGTACACACGTCTTGCTTGTATCGTAATCGTCGCTTGACTGCCCACCCCTCTGTTTGGGCATTGTTTTATACTTATCTATATAAATACAATATGTCTACCTGCCAAACGTCGACGCAATTTCCCAGAAAACGTAATCTTCACACCTGCTTAATTATTCCTGCGAACGGCCATAAACTAGTACAATACACAATAGACTGTTTTTGTAAGTAAACAAAAGAAGTCCAAATGCGGGAAGGTAATAAACTGTGCTTTATGGCAGGCAGGTGTGCGTTCACTTTTGTCGGCATGTAACAATATTAACAAAGTGTATTCACCTTAATAGAGACAGTTAAAGAATGCTAATGAACACTTTCTTAAGCCGCGTACTCACCTGCGACCTGGAACCATTGCAGATACTGTAACCAAAAATTAGTGAGTACGTGGCACGCAAGCTCGAGGCGAACTGCACGAAGCGTGCTCGCAACAAGCCAATAAAGCGAAGAACAGTGTCGGCGTTAGGGTTGCCACCTTTTTTTTGAGAAGACATAATATTTTTGTTTTTAGGCTGTAAAAATATAGTACTTTTGGGAAATTTAAGTGAAAAAAGTGTACACATTTATTTTTCGTCATTCATTATATATTTTATTTATTTAATTATTACATTTTCCATGTGCATTTATTACTAATTTGGTTTTGACCACCAAAGATTTATTATTTTTAAAATAATCCTAAGTATCTGAACAAAAAGCGCGACAATTGAATTAGCGATGAAAATATAGTACATTTCGTAATATATAATTTATCTATAATATATAGAGTACAATTGGGTTTAAAATGTAGTACGATACTATATATTATATAGTACAGTTGGCCTATAGTTCGTGCCTACCCCGCAAGGGAACTGGCGTGAAGTTATGTATGTATGTATGTATGTATGTACAGTTGGCAACCCTAGTCGGCGTACATATTAGAGCACGTTACTGTATCCGCTTGCTTACAGTTACGACTCGCAGATGAGTACGCGGCTTTAGCATGGACACTGTTACTCGGTATATATAAAATCCTTATTAGTCTTTTTAGATTAAGTTTTAATATTAATGTAACATTATTGAAAATATGAAAATATTTATTTCTTAGAAAACACATGCACAACTTGTAGACAATTGCTGGTATCTTCTTTTAAGCAAAATTTACTTGTATCAGAAGATCCCACTCTTCCATATCTTAAATATAATTGTATTTAAAAGTTTCTAAGATATTTTCATGCTATAAATGACATAAAATTGATATTGAAAATTATTTTATATAAATTCTATAATTGTATTTATTGGAAATAAAGTTAGTGTGCTTAATTTTCATTAAGTACAAAACATAATAATCATACCAAAATATGTATAATTATTCAAAACATTATTTAAGTGAAACTTCTTTAGAATTGTTGTGATTTGAAACTGAAGGCAAAAGCTACACTAAAAAGAGATAATAAAATTCAACCTTATTTAATTCGAAATAAAACACATTTTCCTTTATCCCTTAGTATTCATTTGCAATTTAAATAAAACTTAAAATATTTCCAATGAATTTTAGCACTATCTGTATACACCTAAAGCAGATATTATTTTATGCGTAGACTAAAGTAAATTGTACATACCAGTGCATTGAATTTTGAACTTTATGCTAGTGATTTGTAGTGTAATTTAGGTTAAATTATTACGAATAAGGCTCAAAATACCTAAGAATAAAGACAAAATAGAAATGCGAAAATTCTTATTCTCTAATAAAACATAATAAAATACTTTATTTATTTTAAAAATAATCTATATCAAGGGTGCCTCTCCATTCTATTCAAGCCGAGCGAGGCTGCGGAGTGGAAAAACGGAGAATTATTAACCAATAGGATTGGCTGCCTGTCCATTAACGCTATTTTTATGCAAATCTATTGATTAATATTTCTCCGCTTCTCCGCTCCGCAGCCTCGCTCCGCTTCAGTGGACAGGCACGTTAAAGCTAATGTTCCTAAAACTCTTTTGTTTTTTAGCCTTGACATCAGTGAACTCAGCTGTGCTAGAAGAAACTATTAGTTCTTGCAGGTAACTATAATAAATCCTTTTTAAGTATAGTCAAGGTGGGGAAGTCTGTCAGTAAGTCCGTATACCTCTCGTTTTTTACCTTTTTTAAACGGAATTTAATGTCAACTACAATTTGAAGATAGAATTAAATGATGTTTTAGCTTTACTACCTGGTTTGTCGTCGTTGTTGCTTTTCAAACACGGAAATAATGAGACGTGTATGGAGTTTATCCACTGACGGACTTCCTCACCTTATACATAGTGTCATGCCTGTTCCCCATTAAGATAGGCAGAAACGATGGAGCTTTACTCTACATTAGAGACGAGCGGTGCTACGCAAACGCCGACGCGGCGTCGCCGTGGCGCTGCCATTGCCGTTATTTGCGCGCGGCGCGTACGGTAGTCGGCTGTAAACAATTTCCATACTGTCTTTACATTTATAGGCAACTATAGTTTTTCAAACCTCAGTCCGTACCCCTTATTTATTACGTAGCAAACTTTCTCACATATTACACATTGCTATAATTTTTTTATCAGACGCACTTCAGTGACTTGTTTGCAACATATTGTTTGTTTTTATACTTACATAATAACTTAATTAGGTACTTAAAAAAAACATTCCGTGAAAAATTATCTAATTATTGTAAAAACCGTTAAAAAATCCATTGCGTGGTTTAGGAGGAGTTATAGCGTGCGTATATACAGAAAGGTAGACGCGGAAAGCTCATTGTTTTATACTATGTCAAAATTTTAAAATTACTGAGCTCTCTGAAACCGTTGGTTAAATTATGAGCATGATGTAGAACGGTTGGATGATAGTCAGAAAAAATAGAAGTGGTGTTCACATCTTTGTATACAGTCTATTTATTCTCGGTTAGCAGCTCGCATTTTAGGTGCTATAGTCCTAAAACCTAATACCAACTGCGAGATCTCGAGATACTGTAAGCTATTTTTGCGTGCACCGTAACACAAACCAACTTGATTGACAATTTATTTATTTTACCTCCCAGCCATTTTAATGTTATATAAAATTATTAGAGCTAGGCATGTTGCTGAAGAGTTTCTTGCGCCGCTTTTTTTTTCCAAGCCACAACATATTGCGAAGCGGTGGTAAATTAGATTAGCCTCCCATAGAGTACATAATAACCATAAACAAAGTTAAAACCAACAAATTAAAATGAAAAAGATGGCGCTAGGCTAAATAAAACTTTAACAATACTCATTGACACTTGACATCTTTGTATTCCGTGATTACGAGCTAATGAAAAGTGGCCGAAATGTCGGAATAATAAAAATCAAATAAATTATCCTATTGTAAAAAACCATTAAAACGTAGTTTTGTTATGTCTACTAGTCTTGACAATTTATGAAAATATTATGCTACAAGCCTATTTCTAAAGTAAACATAAATGGAGTTGATTTAAATTCAGTAACCTAAAAACCCTGAAATTATCACGCCGGCGCCGCGCCGCCACCGTTTTTTAAAGCGGCGTACATGTCATATAGTGTATATTATCTATGCACATGTCTACTCTATGTACATCGCGAGTTTTTGGCGGGAACTGTAAGGGGACGTTGTGCTGTGCAGTTTTATTTTCTAAGTGTGTAAAATCACTCTAAAATGAACAATAGTTGTAGGATATTGATAGTTTTTGTGTAGTAATTATGTGTTTTTGTGAGAAGTGTGAACTGTATAGTCAAATGTGGCCTTTCGAGTTTTCACAAGAACTCCGTTATACGCCGTCGATTATACAATTGCGCCTGGCTTAAAGGCCTAGTTGCCAAGCCATAAACATAAAAAAGTGTTATCGCTGTTTTAAGAAAGAACGGTAATAAACTTGAATTTAAATTGTATCTCCATTAAATAATGTTATTTTAATTAGTAACATGTTTATTTTGTTTTCTTTTGCAGTAACAATGAATTCGAGTGCCGCGATGGTGCATGTATAAGCAGTGACCGTGTTTGCGACAACGTGCCAGACTGTGCTAGTGGTGACGACGAGGAGACCTGCAGTACTGGATCGTAAGTATTTTATGATGTATATACAGTCAAGGTGGCGAAGACCATCAGTGGGGGAACTCCATACATCTCTCGTTATTTCCGTGTTTGAATAGCTATGATGACAAATCAGTCAGTAAAGGTAAGACACGATTCAATTCTGTCTTCTAATTGTAGTTGCGTTAAATTCCGTTTAAAAAGGTTAAAAAACGAGCGGTGTATTGTAACGTTGCACTTGCACCATTAAAAAAACTTAGACATAGCCAATGACAGTACTAATGACTAATGTCATACTATGTCACTGTCAAGAGTTTAAAAAAAGTTGTGACCGCGGTTAAGTTTGGCTCTCGCTCGAAATTCAAAAATATGAGCTGTTCATAATTCTTTTATAAATATTATTCCATACCTTTCAAAACTTCCCTTAACTTTATTAAACTAACTACGTGTTCCCGCTGGCACCAAGGCTACCCTTTGCCTAAGAAAATCTGCCAACATATATACGCGGACAATTACCGATCTAGCTAACATTAGAGTTGTGGAACTATTTGACTCGAAGAGCTTCTAAGGTTTCGATTGTGTATAGAAGTCCACCGGTTGTCACGGAACAGATTAAATGCATTATATGCTACATAATTATCTTCTATAGTTCAATGACCCATATAAACCTATTCTGTAGCCAAGGAGGAGTTGACTCTTCCCCCCACGTCACAGTATGAACTTATCCCATTGACGGTTTTACCCACTTTGTATTTTCGCAAAAACTGGAATAACCCTAAAATCTCAAAATAATGAAAAGATGTTAACATAGTAGAGCGATGCTGGGATCACAATCTTGATTATAGCTCTTAGGACCGGCTTGATCTGTGTGATACAGCGCAAACACAGAGTGTCAACGTGAAGACACGTCCTTTTGTATGGCAGCGAAGCGTGGCCTGTACTTGAGCGACAGCAAGAGCTACGTGTCACGGAGATGAATATGTTGCGATGGATGTGTGGAGTCACGTGAAAAGTCCAAGTTAGGAACTCCCGTATCCGCGGCAGTTTTCATAGAGAGATAGATAACACTTTATTATACACCAATACAAAATGAACTTAAAGACTAAAATTATATCTAGTTATGTACAAAGGGCGGTCTTATCGCTAGAAAGCGATCATTTCCAGACAACCCAGGGATGAATTGCGATGAAAATGGCGATGGTGGTATACGTAACATGTAGTACAAACTACTTACGTTTTAATAATAAATACGTAAATAACAAATATATAAATGTTTATAGATGAATTTAAATATCATATTCCACCGACAGGTAAAATATTTTTTGGTCATAGTTTAAAAAAATATCGGTAGTGATTTTGCTTGTCTGATAGCACCAGCCAGTGCGTTCCAAAGATGTATAGCCTTAACAGTAAATGAATTGTTGTAAAAAGTTGAATTATGCGCAGGAATGTACTATTTAAGATTAGTAGAAGGGCGTAAATTATGAGAGCACGAAAGAAATGAGAGAAAAGTAGCCCGGCCAGACTTCGGCCCACTAATTAAGGCTTAGCACACTTAACCATAGAGAACTACTCAATTTGTATAAATATTTTTTATGGTATAATTTCTTAAGTCGTAATTCTAGTAATAAAAAAATCATAGCATTATACTATAATTTTACTTAAGTATTATAACATTATTATTTCCAGAGTGAACTTTGTACTTGCTGAACCGATCATCCACAGATATAAAAGGCAGGCGTCTAGATGCAGGTAATCATTACAATTTTTATTAGTATCTTGGTTAATATCATACATACATATCTGTCTTTCAATTTAGATGAAGCAACCAAAGTGATCTAAGTAAAGAAAGAAGAGTCATTGAATGTCGTCATATCCTCTAAGGGGCCCAATTCTGCTACTTCAACATCTTGGCACTGTGAAGATATTCTAATATGCAATAATACCGGAGCTAGATCGACTCCAAATCTTTATTCGTGCAATCAATAACCACATGACAAAGTATTCTTAAAATCAAACTCATTATAAAACACATTTAAATGATACATAAAAAGACATCTTGGAAACTATAAGCATCCGAGATACACAACGTGCGAGTCGTGGTGTGGCCATCCGCTTAGTGTTGCCAGTTGAATATATTACATATTCCAAAGTACTATTCCACTGTAATAGTGTCAAGAATTAGTATTCTAAATCCACAATATTTTCTCGATATCGTCGCGGCAGAATAAAAGTACAAAATGTTGGTATTACCATTAGCAGAAAAGGCGTTACCCGAAATGAATATTTAAAAGCTACCAACAATTTTAAACATTATTTCGCGAGATTTTAGTTTATAAATTGACAAGCCATTGGAGATAACAGAATACCGAAATCAAGCAAAACTACGATTGAGACGATAATGTCCGGCAATTTTGACGAGATAGTTATAAGCAGAAATAGGGCTCAGTTCAGCCGCTTTTAACTAAATTAATTAAATCGATTTAAACGAATGTTGAAAATGGGCCATCCACAAATTGCATCACATGATTTTCTTGATTTTCGACCTCTTCCTCGTCTTTGTCATAGCTGGTCACATTCGTGAGACTCCTATATACTACATACTATAGTATGTATATATATATAGTAGTATAGTATATATATATATATACTATATACTATAATATCGCATATTTTTAAATTTGACGTCAAGAAATTATTAAATTAAAACATCAGTTCCGTAATTAGTTCTATCTCAATTTAAACCATTTCTTAATCATTTAACTCATTCCAGTGGTTAAACTTAATATTATTTTTGTCCACAAGCTGCCAGCTGCCATCAAAATTGCCGCGCCAAAACCAAAAGAATTATATCGTCTCTTTTATTCTAATACCAATTCTATGTAGTTAGAGGGAGAAAACTTCAGTTCAACGTTCGTTTCAATTATCTGTATTTGACCACAAATTTGTGGTGCTTCCCAATTAGATATATTAGATTTTGGAATGTGACGTCGCGAAATTTAAGACCCCTCGCACCCCTTGTCACACTTTGTCAACCAACTCCCCCCGCCCTTGACGTGTGACGTAATTCATGAATGACCCTAAACGGTAGTTTTAAGCAATTTGATCTAATTTTTTAGGAGAGACCAGTGGCAATGTCGTGATGGGACATGTATATCCTTTGATGGGAAATGCGACGGTGTGGCCGACTGTCCAGACGGCAGTGATGAAACCCACGCCTTGTGTAGGAAAGTGCCGTAAGTATAATTACTACGAAATCAGAAATCTTTTATTTATAGCAAAGTTAGACGTAGAATTTTTATAATATTTTTTTTATTGCATGAGTCCAGCAGACAGGCAGACGGCTCACTTGATGGAAAGCGGTTACTATCGCCTATGGAAATTTGCAACACTAAACGAGCTAAAAATGCGCTGCTGCTCTCTTAAGGGAGAGTGCAATCTGACCCCTATTGCCGGAACACAACTCAAGGTTGTTATAGCGGCATACTTTAGACCAGATCCAGACCGCCGAGTACCATACCACCTCGTTTTGTCGCCTCTAACGACAGGCCGCCAGGCCGCAGGATATTGTATTCCTTCTCCGTTCCTGCTCGGATAAAATGCATAATTTTATTCACAATTAAAATTAGGTCACTCTTCATGACTATAGAAGGTGTACTGAACTAACCATTACCTGAGCCGTATTTTAAATTAATAGATGCGATGGTAACTCCGTTATTCTTTTAGGTAGTTATTGTATACCAACGGTCCCATGACAGGCGTCAATCTGCCCGATTTCCCACGACTGTGATTTAGATATTTCATGTCATTCCTATGCCGAGTGAGGTGCGTACAACCCTTAAGAGTTAACTTGAGACTTCACTCGTATGACGTAAGCGCGAGGTACTGACGCGTTGATGGCGAGAGCGGTAAGAAGGCGGGGGTCTTAAGTTAACTCTTGCGGATAGTATGCATATCACTATGCTTGGTATAGGTATTAACGTTCAGTCGTACTTACACAGCAACTTGGTATATAAGTATACTGGTCCCTCTTCCAATGAAGCGAGAGGCCAACGAACTACTTACATGCATCTCGAAGAGAGAAAACGCTTAGTAAAAACGCCACAGGATCACTCGTCACTGCACTGTGGCGTTCTAGTGTGCCAGATTGGTACAAACCCAGGAAAGGAGGGCTGTATTAAACCACTACGTAAAGCAAACGTTGAGATCTACTGATATCCCCGTAAACAGCGGCCCTTTGCCACACAGCTCCGTGACTTATTGCAGCAGCGAGTGGACAGTGGCCAAGTAACATGCCCGAGCCACATGCACCGACCCTACACGTTCCACCATGTCTAACACTTATACACTATACAAATACGGTCTTTGAGAACCATAAAAAAGCGCTCAAACTTACTCTTAACTGACTACGAATAAGACCGTTACATGTTACACTACTGAATGTAAATCTATTATTTACAAATCTTGTCTAAAGAAAGTAATTGGAACAAAGTTTCTTATCGCATGTTACTAGGCGAATAAAAGCTGGACGAAAAAAGTGCAACCAATACGAACAAATGCTGGCCGCTGTATATCATACAATTTCGATGCAATGAAATTAAGAACTAAAATAATATCCATTAGTGTAATATTATGCTGTTTTGAAAATTGGAAGGTCTTTAGAAAGGAATGGAAGAAAATTGTTTTGCAAATGACCATAGCTGATGGTGACTGATATTCATCGGCCTTTATTGTTAAGCGGACTAAGCCTCTGCCGGCCTATCTCAGAGGCTCCGATTCGACTCGACCGTGGTAAATTTCGTAAACTTAGTTTCCATTGATTACTTTTTTATGTTCTGGTTGTCTGGGATCTGATAATTCACGTAGATTCGTGATATTTGTTTGTTTTTCTGCCAATTATGATTATTACAATCAGTTGAACCGCCAGCCTGTCTGCTGTACTACAGCGATAAAAAAAAGTGATTTAGTAACCTTTATATGGTTCTAAATACTTTCAGATGCCAAAGCAACTGGTTCAGGTGTACGTATGGAGCTTGTGTGGATGGCACGGCCCCCTGTAATGGTATACAGGAGTGCGTTGACAACTCCGATGAGCTGCTGCCCCGGTGTCGCAATGAGACTATGGAAGTTAAGTAAGTTATTTTTAAATCACAATGTTACACACTTAAATCATGAAACTATTGATAACGCATGAACTGCACAAAAACGACTACGTAGTGTACTAAAATTGGTGCACTTGCTCCTCGAGCATGTTAGAGTCGCTTCGACTACCTTACTGGTTAGAACTCTCGCAAAAAAATCATTATGCAGTCCTGTGCTAATAAAATGTGTCGGAACTATTTTAACAGAGGAATGGATAATCATAAAATTTCATTTCATCGGTAAGTTTAACACATTTCTCATGATTTCTAGAAAACATGAAATTTAATTTTGATAATTCAAAGGTCATCGAATTGATTGATGTTGTCAGGTGACTAGTGGGAGATATTTTCCAAAATTTGGGTAAATTTTGTTATGATTTTTTTTTGGATTAATTTCACTTGGATTACACATAACACCCACTACCCAGTATGATCCCATCGAATCGATCCAAGTCTATTATTACAACTAATGACTTTTATTTAGCTCGGGATAATCTTTGGGGGCATAACTAGTCGTCTAAGAACCTTCGTCAACATGCTGTGGAATACAAAATCTTTGTGGAGCTATCACAGATGTAGATAGAGTTTTTAAGGTTTAAAAGAAGTATGGCGATAAGATATAAGATAATTTAAACCATGTATGGCACATACATGGTTTAAATTATCTGGACTCATGTAAACCTGTTTTCAAAGAATACAAAATTCTTACTGTACTGTTTACATTAAGCAATTAGCAGTTTGCGTAAAACAGAATCCAGCTTTGCTGTACTCCAGAAGTCTCAAAAAATATTATTTATTTATTTATGAAAAACTTACAGCTAAATACATTTGATTAGATAACTATAATTAACAAAAGAAAGCCAATGACAGGTTTTCACGAAAAAGCTATCGCTTAAAAGTAATATGCAGACGTAAAAAAAGGCACTGAGATACTTAGTCACTATTCAAAAATTTAAGGCTTAGGACACCGCTTGGCTGCTGAAATATTGATTACAAACGCGGGTCGATGTCATCGTATTTACTTATATCCCTATCCCTATTAATATTATAAATGCGAAAGTAACTCTGTCTGTCTGTCTGTCTGTCTGTCTGTCTGTCTGTCTGTCTGTCTGTTCCGTTTTCACGTAAAAACTACTGGACCGATTTGGTTGAAACTCAGTATATATATATTTTCGATGCCGAGAATGAACATAGGATACTTTTTATCCCGGAAAATGGGATAGTTTCCGGGATAAAAGTATATTTGTCTCTCTCTTTGTTATCCTTTTATGGAAAGACTATTGGACCGATTTGGCTGATACTCGGTACATATGTAATTTGAATACCGAGGGTGGCCAAGAGATACTTTTCATCCCGGATACTGGGATAGATTTTGGGATAGATTTATGTAAAGTTTATCCCGGAAACTAGGATAGGTTTTTTATTTGTGGTTAGCCATTTTCGTCATTTTGTTTATTTTGGTCAATTTGGTCGTTTAGGTAGTTTTGTTTAGTTGTTTTGGTAGTTGTGGTAGTTTTGGTTGGTAGTTTTGCTATTTTCGGTAGTTTATGCTGGTAGTTTTGGTAGTTTCGGTTGTTTTGGTAGTCGTGATAGTTTTGGTAGTTTTGGTAGCTGTAGTAGTTTTGGTAGTTGTGGTAGTTTTGTTTAGTAGATTTGGTAGTTTCGGTAGATTTGGTAGTTGTGGTAGTTTTGATTGGTAGATTTAGGTAGTTGTGGTAGTTTTGGTTTGTAGATTTGATAGTTATGGTAGTTTTGGTTGGTAGATTTGGTTATTTTGGTAGTTTTAATAGTTGTGGTAGTTTTGGTTTGTAGATTTGGTAGTTTTGGTTGGTCGATTTGGCATATTCGGCTGTTTTGGTAGTTGTGGTAGTTTTGGTAGTTTTGACAGTTGTGGTAGTTTTTGTAGTTTTGATAGTTGTAGTAGTTTTGATAGTTTTGATAGTTGTGGTAGTTTTGGTAGTTTTGATAGTTGTGGTAGTTTTGATAGTTGTGGTAGTTTTGATAGTTGTGGTAGTTTTAGTAGTTGTGGTAGTTTTGGTAGTTTTGATAGTTGTGGTAGTTTTGGTAGTTTTGATAGTTTTGATAGTTGTGGTAGTTTTGGTAGTTTTTATAGTTGTGGTAGTTTTGATAGTTGTGGTAGTTTTGGTAGTTGTGGTAGTTTTGATAGTTGTGGTAGTTTTGGTAGTTTTTATAGTTGTGGTAGTTTTGGTAGTTGTGGTAGTTTTGGTAGTTTTGATAGTTGTGGTAGTTTTGGTAGTTTTGATAGTTGTGGTAGTTTTGGTAGTTGTGGTAGTTTTGGTAGTTGTGGTAGTTTTGGTAGTTTTGATAGTTGTGGTAGTTTTGATAGTTGTGGTAGTTTTGGTAGTTGTGGTAGTTTTGGTAGTTGTGGTAGTTTTGGTAGTTTTGATAGTTGTGGTAGTTTTAGTAGTTTTTATAGTTGTGGTAGTTTTGATAGTTGCGGTAGTTTTGGTAGTTGTGGTAGTTTTGGTAGTTTTGATAGTTGTGGTAGTTTTGATAATTGTGGTAGTTTTGGTAGTTGTGGTAGTTGCGGTAGTTTTGGTAGTTGTGGTAGTTTTGATAGTTGTGGTAGTTTTGGTAGATTTGATAGTTGTGGTAGTTTTGGTAGTTGCGGTAGTTTTGATAGTTGTGGTAGTCTTGGTAGTTGTGGTAGTTTTGGTAGTTTTGATAGTTGTGGTAGTTTTGGTAGTTTTGGTAGTTTTGATAGTTGTGGTAGTTTTGGTAGTTTTGGTAGTTGTGGTAGTTTTGGTAGTTTTGATAGTTGTGGTAGTTTTGGTAGTTTTGATAGTTGTGGCAATTTAGGTAGTTGTGTTAGTTTTAGTTGGTGGATTTGGTAGTTTTGGTTGGTAATTTGGTAGTTTCGGTAGTTTTAATACGTTTGGTAGGTTTGGTCGTTTGTGTAGTTTACACAATATTTAGTTATGTAAATAAAACTAGAACGGGTTGAAATAAGGTATTAAAGGTTGTATGGGGGATCAATCATTTATCAAGTTTATAGATATAAAAATTCATAATCTTTAAAAAAATGCGACTTTCACTCGATCTGTCTGTCTGAATACCGAAAATGGACATAGATACTATTCATCCCGGTAGATGGGATAGGTTGCGATATAAAATGAAGTAAATCTTCCGAAGGCAAATAGCACTAACATAAAAATACAATACATATATCCTGTATTAACGCCTGCTCTTAAAACAAGAGGTACGCACTAGAGTTTGACGCGCGGCGGAGCCGCGGGGTAAACTCTAGTTATTTAAATAAGTAATTATTATTGCTCGTACTAGAAATGAGTTTTGTCTGTTATTGGTAAAATTTCAAGGTACATGAGTAATAAATAATGGTAATAAACATTATCCAGGTTACATAAAAGGTATTTAATGAAATAAATAGGAACTAACTATTTAAAAAACGACTATTAAGATCCTGCTTACTTGCACACCAGTGGAACTGATAAAATGTACTGAACCATGTATTTATTAAGAATAACATCTGTATACAACTACATTTATGCAAGAATAAATATTTCATTTCATTTCATTTCAATGGGTTGATTAAATCGTATAGACTTCCCTGGAATATTTAAGTGGACCTTGCTTAGAAGATCTGGATAATCAATATCTATACTTAAGGCAGAAACTTCAATAAAGAATTATTATTATTGTAGTGTATGTCTTTCAAGACCATGGGCTATAAAAATGGACCCGGACTTTTGGAGGGCTTGTGTGGGGCCATGGGAAAGCCAACACGTAGAGGCCCCTTGACAAATTTAATGTAAACGTGGCGTGACACTATCCCTGTCTACAGGGACAAGCCCCGGCCAGTGTAGGACTATTGTGGGAAATGAGGACAAAAAGTACCGGGCTATTGGGGTGAACTGCTAGTGGTACTGGGCGTCTGGGAAAATGGGTACTATGGCGTCTGCCATGTTCGGGGAACATGGAAAAATGGGCAGACGGTGACTCGTCACTCCCTGCATGGCCCCTGAACATGCCACAGAAGGCAGGGGCAACATGGATGTGGGTGGCTAAGGGGTGTCGAGACGTGGGCTGCAGGTTCACCGAAGCTACTTCCGACTAGTTATTATTATTATTAATATCGGAGCAGATGGAGGAGGGGGAGAATAAAATAATAGTATAAACATTGCCATTATTCTTCCAGCGGCAACTTCAAGTGTGACAACGGAGATGTCATAATAGCAGCGAACCTCTGCGACGGTGCCAGAGACTGTGCTGATGGCTCCGACGAGACAATCAAGTCGTGTGCATCAAAAAAGTGTTTACCCTACCTGTTTCAGTGCGCGTACGGCGCTTGTGTCGATCAAGGATCGGATTGTAACAACGTGAGTAATTTCCCGATTGTTAAATTGTTAAATCTAGCTTTCGCCGTAATGAGGATTTGTCAAGCAATTCAGGTATTTTATATCTCTCGGAAACAGTACATTTTCCGAATGACAAGTATGCCACTTTTAACAAACATGAATTAATAGCATCTTAACAATCACGCCATTGCAACCTAAAAACATGACGTGTTTATTAGTGAATTATTTAAAAAAGTGACTATAATACTTATATAACTACAAATGTATAAATGAAAGGAATACGTATTCCCTTTTCTTTCAACTTATCCCAATCATCCTAGGTCACCACAACATGTATTTTCCTTCCATATTTCTCTATTCTCACATACGTCCGCTGTCATACCACAAATCATCACCTTCGCGCAATCCATCCATTTCTTTTTTGGTCTACCTTAAATCTTGTTGTTCTTCCAGTATTTTTAGTTTTGGGACACTCATTATCTAATGAGGAGAACGTTTTGAAAAATTGAGAGGAAGAAGAAGTATGGATTGTTATATACCAATCTATACTTCTTTTTCTCTCAATTTTTCAGTCTCAGGTCCAACTTTCTAACATCTACCCCGTCATGCACTCATTCCTCACCGAATCAATTCTCGTAATACTAAAGCTAATTATTTGTCGTTAAAACATTATTAGTATTATTTTAATATTCTAAAACCAAGATGAAAAAATGTTATTTTAATATCTATTATCTTATATATTTCGTGTAAACAATGTTACAATTTATTGTAGCATGTGTGCATATCCCTATTTTTTTATAAACGGGCCATAAAAATTGCCCAGGCTTTTGGAGGGCTTGCGTGGGGGCCATGGGAAGGTAAACACGTAGAGGCCCCTTGATAAAAATCTAAATGTGGCGTGACACTGACCTGCGATTACAAGACAAGCATCAGCCAAAGTAGGACTATTATGGGAAATGACAACAAAAATTACCGGACTATTGGGGTGAACTGCTAGTGGTATTAGGGATCTGCCCGTCGCAATATTCCTTCTGACGTTATGCCATTTATCACTTCCACCACTGTAGCTTTAGTCTTAGCTCTAGCGATCTCCACTCCATGCCGGCTGGCTGAGGCAAGCACGGAGGCGAGGGCCTTGCCAAATTTATTATATTATTAAGAAGCTCAATATTTGTGTACAGATCAAAGAATGTGCGGACGGGTCCGATGAAGCGGATGATCTTTGCAACCGGAATTCCGGTCCTGTCATACCAGTAACTAGGTATGTAATTTTTTATCCTTATTTTACTAAGCTTCAAACAAGAGAGAACGAAGAAAAAGAAACGAGAGAAAAAAGAATAAAAGATATTTATTTAGAAGAAGATAATAGACATAACGATCAATTGTGGTGTCCTAAAAACGCCCATATTAATTTCACAGCCTGCGCTGATAATGTAAGTGATAGTACGGCTTAGCTCTATATAGCAAATAAATGATTCATTAAAATACTATTGGGAAATTTTTGATTCTAAATTCCAAAGAAATCATTGTTTTATTACGGGCACACATATACTGGCTACAGTATAGCAATCAGGCTGAAAGCTCGGTGGTTAGAGACGTCTTTGGACAATATAATTATATGCGGTGTTGCAAACGCCTATAGGCAACGCTAACCACTTTCCATGAGCTGGGTCATCTGCCTAATTACAGCAATAAATAAATAAAAGGATACTTGCAACGTCAAAAATGCTACAGGTTTCGTGTCGGCATCGAACAGGGGACTGGAACCTGGCCGCTAATGTGGGAAGAAAAGTCAAGATTGTTATGGTGGTGCATACTCTAGATAAGAATTAGTAGATTTCCAGACGGATAAAAGCCCTGCCTGGCTGTGGGTTGTTCGTCGCCTTTTAAGACAGACGATCCAACCGCAGGAATTAGTATTATGTTGCTGCTCGTGCAGAGACAAATTATTCCATTTTTGGGATAAAGAGTATACCTATTGTTACGAGTTGCGGGACTCGAAATAAAAACCGTTAGAATTATTATGGAGTTTATTAGAACTATACAAACACGTATAACTATAAATATGACCGGACACAACAAATCCAAATGTCATGCATAAGGTCGTAATTCCGTCCGCAAATTCCGTCACTAATAGATTCCCGAATGACACACGTCTCGCCTTGATCGTGGTTCTCGCTCGACTGCCGCCTCTCCCCATTATGCCGTCGTTTTATACCTCACAAGTACAGATGTGCCCGTAAGGTAGTCGACGTAATCCGCAGCACTTGGCTAATGATTCGGCCGCAAGCGGCCATAAACGAGTACGGTAAAACAATGGGCTGTTCTCTAGAAACTTATGCCAATAAATAGTAAACAAAAGAAGACGATCATAAAAGAATTACAATTAGTTCAAATGCCGACAGCTAGTAAAATGTGTTTTTACATATATGCATGGGAAATTTGTTTTTGTCGGAACCTAAGTGTTCAAACACGTTGACTCGCGGGCGCGAGTAGGCGCGGTCGCGAAATAACAAACATATGGCGTAATATCCATGTGTTCACGTTGCGAAATGCATGCGCGGTCTAAGTAGCGGGCAAGCCAGCGACTGGCGCGCGCGTTTCGCTCGCGGCAATAACAAACGCATGAGTTGTACGCGTGTGTTCACGTTGAACTAGCGGCGAAGCGCGCGATTCGCTCGCGACGTCAGGTAAGTTCAACCAATATGAACGACAGAGTACTTTATATATACGGGTATAGAGTCAACACTCATAATATATATACAATCGCACTTTATCGGTATACGACACAATACAACGGCAAAAACCGTCCAGGGCGTCCAGTATTATTTTGATTTTTATATTAGACTTTTGGAAATTGCGGAAGTTAATGATTTAACTCGTGCAATTCCCAAAAGCTTTTTCAAAAAATGTTAACGAACCTTGTTTGAATTTGAATTACTGTTATTATGTATCCTTATAAAAAAATGATAATTAACTATGTTTTTTTTAAACTCACCTTATAGTTACAAAAAGTCATTCTTCGGGCTTTATGCTTTTATGAAAATTTGTGTCTTCTTTTGAAATCTCACTCCTTATTGAATCCAATACGTAATCAAAACAATTAACAGTCATCCTGGTATATCCAAAAAATATTGAAGGCTGATTTCTCAAATTACTATATAAAGTATGAAATTTACCATACCGTTCTCTTTCTTTATTAATTTCGTGCACACCAATTCTAATTTTTATCATCTCCCCACTTTAGATATGAATTTTCAATTAAAAATAAAAGATCGTCGTCCATATTTTCTATTTCTGAAAACACAAAAGCTCGCGCAAACGCCTGGCGGCCAATGTGAACACGAACTCGCTACGTCTACCGCGCCCGCGCCCGCTACCGCACCCGCGAGTCAACGTAAATAAACACTAAGTTGTAACACTATCATAAAATGAACTACGGCGCTCCGTCGCAATGTTTGAAAAACACGGATAAAGTGAATAGATAATAACGTACTACTCATTGCAGGGGCCTTCCAAATTGTTGTACAGGAACAGCGAGGGATTATATGGCTGTGAATGTTTGAGGAGTGATGTTTTGCAGTTTAACCTAAATTACGCCCAGTTTTATACCTTTAACATTTTCAACCCTAGAGCTCAAACAGCTCCAGCAGCTTCTACTACAGAGGCAGGTGCCATTATAAGGCTTCAAGAATTCGGGTATTGCTTCAAATTCGACTACAATTCCACAAACCTCCATTATTACATATTTATATTTAGTATTTCTTTATTATCACTTTTTTTTTTAAGATAAATACTATTTATACTACTCTTACTCTAGTCGTTATTCACTCTTTTCCTAATAATGAAAAATAAAATATTTGTCAAAAAAGTAAAAAGAACTTTAGACACGCTAACGCCGGGTTTCGGAACTCAGCTATCGACGTCTAGAGCTCCAAAGACAGGAACCTCATCATTCGTAATATGACAAGGAGAGCTGCCTTTCGCAGCAGCCTAGCATAAGCTTCTCTCTCCTTCTTTATATTTTTATTATTCAAACTTCTTCAATCCACAGCTCGCCAAACGGCAAATGCGTCCTTCCAAAGTACCCTGATCACGGCAGCTACGTTACCAACATACCCAACGCCAAGCCTGGGCAGAAGTACGACTCCTTCCAGATCAACGTCACGTGCAACAAAGGATACGGAGTTGTGGGAGATTCTTCCGTGATCTGTTTGGATGGCTGGTCGATGACCAAGACACCAGAATGTATTCGTAAGTAGAATCATATTTCTTCTTTCATCTTTTCCCAATAATTTCAGCTCGATATGGTATATCTTTTCTTTCTATATTTTCCTATTACTGTAAAAAATATATCACCTTTGCCTCCACTTAAACATTTGTGCACCCTGATGGAGTCATGCTGTACTTTGTTCATCTCAATGTTATCTACGCTATGCAGTGTTTTATACAAATACTGATATTTGTATTTCAATCAACCCATAAATCTTTATTCCTTCACACAAACCATTCATGTCTTTTTTGGTCTAACTTTACTCTTATCCATCAAATGTTCAGTTTAATATTCTTTTTGTTACATGAATTTATCTCTTTCCATTACATACTTATCTTTTAAAAAAATTAATCACAGACAACTTTTAAAGTCTTATGTCTTTCTCATCTTATCCATTCTTGTAAAATACCACCTGTACTAAGAATACTTAAACCGAAGGAGTGGTGCATATTTTAAAAGTTTATGCATCTTAAAAGATACTGCAGTCTCTAAGGAATCTTTCTTGTAACTGGAGTAAAACCCCTTTGTAGCTATTTAAAGACATGCATAGATTCTTTTGTCACTACGACAGCAGGTTACTGTCTAATATGATTTAAAGAATAAAAATAAAAAGTTTAATTATAAACAAATCCAGGAAGTCTATATAGTTCCGTATTATTAGTACAATCAATTTTTTGTTATCCGGCTCGAAGGACCAAAAAATGTGTCGGTTTAGAATGCGGAGTTTGGAAGACGAAAAATGCACAACCACTTACCTTGTTTGCCGTGCTGTGAGAACTCTTCGATTGTAGATTGTAAATCGCAGTCACTGGCACGATTTCTTGTTTGGCTAGCTAGAGGATTAGTTACATAAATACATAACTTCAGGCCACTTCCCTTGCGGGGTAAGCACGAACAAAAGAGTGCCATTCAGGCTTATTCTTACACACCTCACTTGCTTCTTTGACATTCATAACTCTTGTCATGCAAGCTCGTCTGTTCTTAAGGCTCCTGACATCACCTTCTGCTAGTACACGATTAATTTGATCATGGAAGGTTTGTCGTGACCTTCCACGACTTCTGCATCCATCCACTTTTGCATTGTATATCTGTTTAGTCATTCTTTCATCATGCATTCTTTACACATGGCCGAACCACCGGAGCATTCCTTTCCTTACCTTCACCCCGACACTCTCTTTCAGACCAACTTTCTTAGAGGATTAGTTAATAGTATAATTAGGGAAAACACTTGAAATGGACAAATAAAAACAGGAAGGTAGATGTGGCACGTGCAGTTTAGAAAGTGGCTGGCGATTCTTTAAAAAAAATATTGTATTATTACGGAACATATATATTTAAGTAAATTAAAATTTTTACTTGTGCCTGGAGCAATTCAATGTCAAGAAATTGATGGTCTAGCAAATAACCTATAGAACGGTTTTAACTAAAATATTTTTTCCAGCATTCTGCAAATTGCCCAAACAACCCAGTGTGGACTACTACTGCCTGCTGACGGGTAATGTAGAAGGAAGGAGAGTCTGCAATGAGTACGAACCATCAAACACACAAGTCATACCAGAATGCAAAAAACCCAATTACTATTCTCCCAACTATTTACGGCAGATGACATGCATTGACGGCAGCTGGAGCTACATGGCTATATGTGAAGCAGGTTTGGTCAAACAAGGAACTAATATCACGATAATTGTTAAAGGCAACGTTGAGGTATATATCAACAGCATATCAATCGTAGAACCTACTGAAGCTGTTAAAACAACAACAGAATCAGAAATTAGTGAAAGCGATTGGAGAATGGGTGTTCCTGATTTTAAAAATGAATCTTATCATAGTGGTCAAACTAGTTTAACTAATATAGTTCAAGATAATTTTATCTATGGTGCTGTTCCAAGTAACACTTTTAAAACAAATTTTGTTACTAATAAAACTAAGTCTGTAAATTCGGGAACGAAGGGTAATACCACAAATGGTTTACATCCAAATAGTAAAGGTACAACAGGTTTTATACCTAGTAATATTTTATACTCATACAGTAATAGTAGTAGTAATAGTAGTGTACGCAAAGGTATTATCCCCAGTAAGGTGTTTAAAACTGGTTCCGATAGAACCTATAAAAGTATTGATGAAAATGAGATAGAAGATTTGCATAAGAATAAACCGAAGAGTATTTGGCGGTATAGTATGATGAATTTAAGTAATAATAGATCCACTTTGAAAGGTGCTAAGCCAAGTAGAGTTTTTAATGCGAATTTAAAATGGCAGAATGGCAAAGTAAACAATTTAGGGTCTCAGTTCAGGCAATATAATGATAGTAGCCATTACGAACAAAATTCTAGTGATAAAAATAGAGATATCGTTAGTTCATTCAAAACTTACAAAAATTTTGACCCAATTACTGGAATTCCTAAAAATCATAGTACATCTCGGCCACTAAATATCGTTTATAATAAAGTTATATACAATACAAGTTCGTTTAAAACTAGTTTTTATGAACAGGGAACAGACATTCCTAATATCAAAGCTAATGTTCATACAGACATAAGTGATAATAGAAAAAGTAATCAAAGTAAATACAGTTACGAACATAGCAGTAATGAAATAGATGATAACGAATCGAAAAGTAACAGCGACTCTAGGAATTTAGCTAAAGATAGCAAAAATAATACTTCTGCTCCATCTTTAGATGAAAAAGGTAGTACAAATATAGACTATGCAAGTCATATTTATTTTCCTGATCAGGATAGACCCGGTAAAAGAAACACGAGTACAATAAAAACAGGTGCAGTTCATAATGCGGAAATTAAAATACACAATGGTTTTGTTGCTTTTAACAAAAATGACGATACTATCATTATAAAAGCTAATAGTTCTGACGAAATGAGAGTAAATATTTTAATTAATAATAATGCACATTCAACACAATCTGATGGAGAAATACAAGATGGTATAGATATACGAAAATAATTGATATATAGCTTTATTTTGTTAGTTATACCTCAGTAAACGTTGGTTTATCTAGAATTTATGACAGTAAAACGAAATTAAAAGATAAATTTGGCAATGATAGTCAGTATGAACAAGTGCAAAATAATTAAGGCCTATCTTTAACTCCTATTACGTATTCCTTTAATTTCCTTTGAAATCCATTCGTTATCTGAAAAAATAATAACTAAAAATTTTGATTTACTTATATCATTTACAGAAATGCACATTAAGATAGAGTTGGAAACAATAAACTTTAGATTTATTTCTATTTGATATTAACAATTAAGCTCAACTAACCTAAATTATAAATAAGTACATATACAAATTAAAATTATACTATAAAATCTAGTCCCAGACCACTGTCATTTGGAAACGTGCCCAAAAGACTGGCCACATTACCTCGCTGTATCGCAACGCTAATGCATTTTCCGTGGTACAGACCAGTCTTTTGGTCACGTGAGCCATCTACCAGGCGTTTCGTCATATCTCGATAAAGTTTGTGCGCCTCAGGCCCCCATGGTCCCAGGGACTGGACCCCAAAAGTCGCAAATATGTAACAATTTCCGATGGCGGCATATTTGAGGCATTTTAGGGCCTCCTGTTGTGCAGCAACTGTACCAGCAGACATGCTTGTAGCTGAAAGATGGGACGCCGCCAGAGTATCGACGCAAGACGCATCCCATACTAAAAGGCGACCCATCCTCCAGGGCACCAATGACATACCATCGGGTCTCCTGCCATCGTCCCGGCACAAGCCGTTCGGTTCTAGAACGGCAGCTACCCCGGCGGTGACAAGAGCCCGACGGATTATGTCATTAAGTGCTGCATGACGCGGAATTTACATAAATTATAAACTACTAGGATATGCCCGCGTCTTCGTTCACGCTTGAAATTCCCGCGCGATTACCGGGACATAAAGTATCCCATCATTTAAAAAAGAACGTATCGTTTTAGTGAAAACCAGTTCCCAGGAAAATACCCGCGTGATTCCCGGGATAACAAATATCACACATTTCTTTATAAAAAATTTGCTATCAATCAGTGAAAAAATCATATTGAAATTCGATATTTTTTAAAATTTGCTCAATTTTAATAATTTCTAGAAAAAGTCCCGCGGAATTCCCAGGATAAAAAATAGCGCAGATTTAAGTCTAAAAAATTTCTGTCGATGAGCGAAAACCGCGTCGAAATCGGCCCAGTAGTTTTACATGAATCCTCGACAAACAGATAAGAAATCTAAAACAAAATTTCGTCGTGTTCTCAGTATCTATCATTTCGTTTATATAGTCTATTCCAGTTGTTTTTTTTAAATAGCTTAAATGCACAGACACAGCATGTTTAGAATTCTATAATATTATAGATATACACTGAAGAAAAATTATCTTAAATAATTAATACCTATTAGTTATATGGCATTCTACTATAATCCTTTAAGACTATATTTACTCAGTTTAGATCATCGAAATTACTAGCTACGTTACCTCCCTGGATCGCCATATTAGTCCGTCGACCGCGGTAAGAGTCCATTAGACGTTTTGGGAGCTCTTTGTAGAAGTCCAGTGTCTCAGTACTAAGGTCCAAGGGCCTCAACAGCAAGCATCACAAATAAGTAACTCTCACTGAGCATTGCATTATTGTGCCGCTTGAATGATGCAGCTGTTTCTGCCGCCAAACCGGCTGATTTAGCCGTATTTCGTAATAGTATGCGACTATCATCTCTACGCTTGTCGCCTCCCATACCAGAAGCTTGCCACAGCAAAAACTAAAATAGGTGCATATTTCAAATGTGTTTGCCCTTTTCATTGCTGAAACTCTTTTTTAAAACTAATTTATTAGATACTGTACATTTGTGGTGGATTTTTGCGGGATTCATTATTTTACTTATAAATTATATTGATTAAAAGTGTTCAATTATTGTATTATATTGCTTATTTTTAACAAAGCCATAAATAGCACGTTAGTCCATGTTTGTTTTAAGCTCGCTTATTTAGAAATAAATTTAAAACTAGCAAATGTGAACATCCTAAAAGCATATTGACAAGATACAGGGTGGCAAAATATAGTAGAAAATAATAGGAGCGCCACTTTCGCGAAGTTGTCTAAACTCTAGCAACACCAATATAAGGTAAAGAGTAATTTCGATACTTACTAGTAATTTTTAGTACGATATCAAACATCGTGTAAGTATCAAGTTGCTTTAGTTACGACGTACGCATTTTATCAACATAGCCTATGATGTTTACTTTAATAATAATAACTATAATTTTGTAAAAAAGAGCTTTAACACCTTGTGATAGTCGACAGAACAATTATTTCATTAAAAGAAACTAAACTAACCATTACAACCCTTGTCGGTTGTTCTTTGATAAATATCGTCGAATTATAACGAAATGGCTTTTACTTCAAATTCCACAAGACATCCTTGGCAAACTTTAAAAACCACGGCTCACATAAAACTTAATATTGTTACATGCGTATTTAGTAACTTTTTAGCGAATTTTAGATTCTGATTAACTTTAAAATTAAAGTAACATAGCTAAGTTCCCTTTTTTATGATTCACTGGCCTTGACTACAGATAAAATAGAATATTGCCAGAAGAAAAAAAATAGTTCTCGTTCTATACGTCATGGTCAGGTTTTTATGATGTATATTTATATATGTCAGTACTTGTACTCCAGCTGCAAAAAAAGATGAGTTGGTTTATTCTCAGTTCTGTGGTTCTATAAAGCCATATTTGGCATTTATCAAACTGATTTTAGTAGTTACGTAACTATCGATGATGATACAATGAAGTCACACATTAGCAAGTCAATTAAAATAAAATTATTTTTTAAAATATATTTTACAACTCATTGCTTTTTAATCTATCTTTAAAATGTAGAAAATATGCATAATTTAATTATGATTTATGTTTAAACTTTTGGTTACACATTAATCACGTCACGTCACTAATATTTAAGAAAAAAAAAGTGTTGACAAACGTAACGTTGTCATGTGTTACGTTTCTAAAGAAATAAGTTAATCGAACTGTTTTCAAGAGTTTATTTTACTTTTGATGTCATAATTGTATTATAAGAGCCATTTTATTTTGCTTATTTAATATACGTAAAATATGTTTATTGAAATGAAAACATATACAATAGTATTTTTAACAAAAATATATAGAAAGTAAAATTGATTAAATTTATTTATAAATGAAGTCGATATTTATAACAAATCGAGTTGGTAATGTATTAGGACATTACTGATTGATCCGTCATCGAGCTGTCAAAAGTAAAATAAATGCTTGTAAAGGGTGTATGGTGTTTTTAACTTGATATATACTTTTAATACCGTTACTAAGTTAGTTTGGCAGTCTTTGTATGAAACTTCAAATGGGGCTTCTTAGAACGGCTCAACTATAACCACCGGTACTGTTGTAGTGATATTTTATAGTTCCTATCAAATTAGCATTTCAACTTAGAAGTTTATAGAATAAAATTATACATTTACACTTAAATATACATAAATTTTAAACTAGTACTTACATTGAAGATAAATCCACTTATATTGTACCTGTAAGTCCTTAAGACTACAAGTAGAATAGAAAGTAGAAGTACTGACCTTAAGGCCCCTACGCACTAGGAAACCTGGCTCTGGCAGCCGGGCTGTGGATAACAACTTAGCCGTGACTATTTTGTGAATAACCGTTAATTAGCTGGCTTTTACAATAGCTAATCATCTCGGATGTAGTTTCACTAACTGCGATTACATACAAAAATATGTGCGTTCCGTTGTCTATAAAAATGTGATTCCTCAAATGTAATTAATTAATTGTGCCATTGACTTCAGAGAGAATGACATAGACACAATTTCAAGTAATACACAACCTTATGCTTTTAGCGATCTATATGTTACATATGTACTTAATTATTATTCAGTGTCATATTAATGTTTATTGTTACTTTGTTAATAGGATGGAAGTGTAATTAATAAAAAATTGATTATTATTATTGTTTTATTTCACCCGTATCCTCCATCCTATTAATATCGTACGTAATGTTAATATTAAACGGATCAAAGTTGAATCAATTGGTTGAAAGCCACAGAACTGAAAGGATGTGACGCTATGCAATGATATTCAATGATTCAAATAGGGGCGTAGCTACCGACGTATCAGCCGTATCAATGATACGAGGGCCCCAAAATAAGTAAAAATTAATAAAATTGAAATTCAGAAAGAAAAATTCATAAAATGTTATCCACAATCTTTTAAAGATTAATAACTTTTTTTGAGAATGCTGGGCCAACAGGAACAGCTATCAGAATTGTCATTATTGTAATATTTTCTTAAGTCGTCGCGACTAGTACACATAATAAAACTACGTTTTAACAGTTTCAAGCGCGGTACATAATCTATTTGATTTTTATTATTCCGACGTTACCGCCACTTTTCAGTGGCCGTGATCACGGAAGACAAAAATGTCAAGTGTCAATGAGTTTTATTAAAGATTTATTTAGCCTACCGCCAACTTGTTCATTTTGATTATTTTGTTTTAATTTTGTTTCTGGTTATTATTTACTCTATGGGAGAGCCTAATCTAATTTACCACCGCTTCGCAACATGTTGTGGCTTGAAGAGAAGAAGCGTCGCAAGAATCTCTACACAAAACACAAAACACGTCTACTAAATGCACTACTAAACTGTTTCTGCTATAAAAATAAAATACTTTTTCAACACACTTGCTCATAAAGTGGCTCTATGGTCACCGCAATTAGGCACAGAATGACACCCATTATCAAACTGTGAGTAAAAAACATTATAACTCACTAGTGAGTTATAGTTTTTTTTTTTTAATTTTATTGGTTGAGTTGCTTTGTTCTTAAAAAAGATTTTATTCAAAAAAAAAAGATCGTGTTCTATAGAACAAATAAATTAATGTTCCTATTGCTTGCTCATTTCATGCAACTTCTTATTTAAATAGATAATTTTAACTCGTTCGTGTTTAATAAATAAAACTTTCACTCATATATAACTTTTTTTTATCTACTAAATGAAATGAGTTTTTGTTGTTATTTTATTCACAAGTGTGTTTAAAAACGTCGTATGATACACGTGTGTATTGATGATTACCGTCCTCGGCTCTCTTAAGACCCTCGTCTACGGCTCGAGTCTCAATGGCGCCTCGGCGGTAATCACCAATGTTACACACTAGTACCATAATGTACTATTATTAAGCTATGCATTCTCCTTTAACAATAACTAAAATTGCTTTGGAATCCGTGGTAGAATCACTTTCAAATCTGTAAGGTTCAATTTTGAAATAAAAGATTTTATTACGAACGAGAGCGTTCCTGAAATGCTAGCAGCACAACACGTTGGCTAGCAACACTAGAATGTTGCCAGAATTGCAGTATAGGAGGATCCAGTTGGATTGACAAACGTATAGAAAGCTGGAAAGCTTCCGTAATCTTCTCATCGATCATTCCACAGTGCTTGTAAATGAAGGTCTTCAAAGAATATCCCCTTGCAGTAATGATCGTTTTTATTGCTGATATACATGAAATAAGGGGGCCCAAAGCGACCCTTTTGGAGAATTGCTTCTTAAAATTGATACGTGTCTAAATATTCTGATAGATATAAGACATATCATAAAGTTCTAGTTTAATTTGCCAACGTTATACGCAAGCACGCAAGCGCGAAGCTAATATTAATCTGTGTAGTGTGTGTAGCATGCACACCAGCCCGCCGTTATATGACAGCGCGGGCTCACACGTTCCCGCCGATTCTGTTGGCGCGAAAACACCATCTATCAAAAACCGAACGACAGTTCGTGGCAGTTTGACACACGCCTTCAACGCGGGCACACGAAATTCGTGGTCGTGTACAAATTCAATTCTCGCGCGTGCTGCTTGCCACCATCTAAACAAAAATCCTTCTGATTATCTCTGTAAAATAACATATAGCGTGTGTGTGTGTAGTAAAAGTGTACGATAAAAGTTATCTTTTATTTCCCGTACACCCCTCAACGGATACAACGTAACCGACAACCATCCATACATCCCTCAGTACTTTTAATATTCATAATTAAATTTGCGGAAGCGGCCATTAGGTTCCAAGCTCACATTTTATCTGGTGGAAAATAGCAATACCAATGCTCCAATGCCCCAAAAATAAAGTGCAAACTATTAGTTTAATTAATAAAAATGTACTGCCGGCCTCTAAGATAGTATATTATATACACACACACACACACACACACACACACACACATATATTCTATATGCACCGCTTCACAATGTGTTATCGCTGTTCAAAGGAAAAGAAGCGTAGAAACTACCCAGCAACACGTCTAGCTAAAAAAAGATTTTTTTCATCATTTATTTATATATAATCTCAGGCTTTTTTTTAAATACATAAAGTTGTATTACAATTACTTTTCAAAGAATGGAGTTGTAACAAACAAGAAAATATTGTTACCGTCGCAATAATGACATACTAAGAATTCATACTGCTACAAATCTCTATAGATTCCTTACATATTATGCAAAATATAAATGTTATTTATATTTACATTTATAGACTATCAACGAAGGAAGAAGTATTTACGGGTGTTATTAAAGCCTGCTTTCTTTTATTCGTTCTTTTGCGTCACTGTTAATAGAATATAATAGAAAAGAGTAGAATCTAATTTAACCAGTGGCAAGACAAATTCATGAATAGTAAGGTGTAAAACCAGCTATAATTTTTTTTATTAGAACAAATCATGACAACGAGAAATTTGCAGGATTTTTTTATATGGTTGGTTGTAGGTAAACAGATAAACGGGTCCACTTATTAGTAGATAAGTGTTTACCGTTGCCTATGGACATCTGCAACAGCAAGGGAGCCGGTTACTTTGACTTTACGCCCATTCTGTTGTAGCGCTCTGGAAGTACAGCCGATAACTTTCAGGTGTCTTGGAAGTGTGGATAAACTTCCAATAACCGGTAATTGATACGATGATAGTGGCGATTTATGTAATGTAAATGAAAGAACACTTTGGCTTGCGATTTGGTCACAGACTCAAACTTAGCGACAAGTTTAGAGACAAACGAGATGAAATGTTTGGCGGCGCGCGCAATGAGTCGTGGCATGCTTGATATATCTTAATAGTTTTCTCCCATCGCGTCACACCTACCTGTCCAAGACATACCAAGCCCATATTACTCGTAGTTCTACGTTTCCAAAAGCTAAAATATGTAGCTATTCCAGATAGTTAAATATTTGCAGCCCTAACACCTCCCGCTGTGCTGCAATTGTGCTGGCTCTCACGCCTATTGCTGGAACATGAGACGCAGCTAAATAAGTCCCATAGCCCCATATTGAGAGACGATAATTCGCTCTTTTCTTTTCTGTTACCTTCTCCCAATCACGTGGAGTCGGTGCAATATATCGTCCTTTATCACACCACAATCTATCCATCTCGGTTTTACTACTTTTATACTGTTGTCTACCTTATACCTTGAGTGACGAAAACTAATAACGGATAACAGATCTTCCAGGACACCAAGATCCTACTGGGTCTCTTACGATGGTTGGGACATTCGAAATATAGGAGAGCATGACAAGTTATCTCAGAGCACCGCATGGCGTGAAATTCCATCAGAAAATGCACATTTTTTAATTTGTTGTATAGGTTCGCGTTTGACCATAATTTCATCTGGTGTTGAGTGGAGATTTGTTCCAGAATAGAGCACACTTATCTTGAAGACACCTATTCACACGAGGCATTGACTTGAGTTGTACATAAACCTTATTTCCGGAGTGTCAGCGATGTGAGACAACATAAACAGCGATATGTATGTATTTTTCCAGAGTGTGGCAGAGTAACACCAGTGGCGACGCAACTAGTGATCGGTGGAAAGCTAGCTAAACGGGGCGAGCTACCGTGGCACGCTGGCATATACACAAAGACCACTAGGCCTTATATGCAGATATGCGGTGGATCTTTGGTATCAACGACAGTTGTAATATCAGGTACGTAAAAAAAGTTCGTAGTTTCTAAGATTTTAGTTCCTTCATAACCGGCAGCATGTTGGTAACCCTTCTGCTGTGGTAAATGTTCGTAGGCAACTACCAGTCTTTATGAAGACCTTCATACTTTTATAATTAATTATAATTATTAACAGAGAACCAATTACAGGTTCTTGCTAATAACATGTTGACTAAGTAACATGCACGCATCAGTATACGGTAAAACTATGTAGTAATTGAAGAAAATAGGACTTAGACATTGCTTGGATTCTAATGCACTGATGCCAAATGACTCAATATCATGCAGTTTGCTTATATTATTTAAATAACTGCTTGTTCGCATTGGAGATTAACTTTTTCAATAGTTAGTAGAACTTAAGGATAGATAAATTACTTGGAAAATTCAATAGTACAGACTTTGTCCGAATGGAATTTTAGGAGGAGAGGAAGACAATCAATCAGAAGAAATAAATGTTAATAGAAGTAATCAAGATAAATATTCAGCTGTGACATATAAACACATAAGGCGACCATAAAAGATCCTCTAGCTTCTTTGTGCATTTATGGATAGGAAATGAAGAATGCTTATGTTTGGTCTATTGCTAGCCTAGTGGGCTGTATGTATAGGTAGGCTCCTTGCTTGTCGGTATTCGTGTGTCCCTAGCAACCTGTATAACGGAACAAAAAGAACGACTCACCAAATCTGCGCTGTCGAGGGTCCTTTGCCGGCCGGCCTGGTCTCACACCATAAAGGACACGCACACGTCACGTTTATCACCTGTCCTTGTTCTATCTGTGCAGGAACGGAGAAAGAATATAACGTCCTGCGGCCGGGCGGCCTGTCGTAAGACGCGACAAAAACAACCCACAGCCAGGTAGTAGGGCATTTGTCCGACTGGATGGCTACCACCCCTGGTCTAAAGCATGTCGCCATAACAACCTTGAGTTGTGTTCCGGAATTAGTGACCAGGTTCCAGTCTCCCTTAAGAGAGCAGCAGCGCATTTGTAGCACCTTTGGTGTTGCAAATGTCTATAGGCGATGGTAACCGCTTTCCATCAAGTGGACCGTCTGCCTGTCTGCTGAACTCCTGCAATAAAAAAAAACACCGTAGTTGGCCGCCGAAATTATGTACTGCCACCATAATTATACACACGTCTGGTTACATGTCTTATTATCTCCGCCGGAATGAGATGTACGTCTTTCCTCGTTCAAGGCTGTGAGAGGAAAGGGGGAGCGGCGCGAGCGTCGCCTGGTTATATCGATACTACCAACTTTGAGTACAATGTTGCATCAACAGCTTATCTTTGTAATTTCAGCGGCGCATTGCTTCTGGTTGGAGGAAGACGGACAAGCGGGAGCACTCACGGCGGACCTGTTTGCTGTTGCGTTAGGCAAAATTTACAGGCCTTGGAATGATCCAGTTGACTCAGGGGCCCAGAAATTTGACGTGAGTTTTATACATACATACATACATAACTTCACGCCAGTTCCCTTGCGGGGTAGGCACGAACAACAGAGTGCCATTTAGGCTTATTCTTACACACCTCACTTGCCTCTTTGACATTCATAACTCTTGTCATGCAAGCTCGTCTGTTCTTAAGGCTCCTGACATCACCTTCCGCTAGTACACGATCAATTTGATCATGGAAGGTGTGTCGTAAGTGTGTGTGTGGTAGGTTTTATCTTCGCGATAAACCACCTCACAAGATCAACTTTTTTATTTCTCAACAGACAGAAACTTCGTCCTCACTGTTTCAGGTTAAAGAACTTAAGCTGCCAACCAAATTTAGAGGAAATCAAGCTAATTTCCAAGAGGATATAGCCCTCGTAACCCTTTCGGCTGAGGTGGAGTTACAGACCTATATAAGACCTGTTTGCCTAAGCTTCGAACCTTATTTTAATCAAAGACAACTGAAAGATGGAAATTTGGGAAAGGTATTTATTTTTTTTTGTAATCATTATCATCATTTGTCATTTAACCTCGTATTTGACGTTATTATAGAGTGTTACCTAGGGAGAAAATTTCCATGTTAAAAAATATCTGTTCAAAGATATTCAATAGAGGGTAGTTAAGAATCAAATGAACTGAGACAATTTTTATCATTTTACAAATAACGAAAGCTCCGAGATTCCGAAACAAATATTTCTATGTAAAAATCATACTTGACTACTTTATCTTGATAGAATAAACATAAATTATGGTACTACACTAAGAAAATAAAATTATAACATTAAATATATGAAAATAGAATGTGGCACAATATGTCCTTTTTTTAAATATTATGGTAAAATCATGGCTTTCTAAGTAAGAGATATTAGAGTAATTTAAGATTTCAAATCATACTGTAGTTGATTTACATCTTCACTATTTGTGTTTTGTACAACGAATCGTATAGCATATAGCGTATTTTTTTTAATTGCAAATCTAGCATACTAGTAAACAGCCTTAGGATGAAAACAGCTTTAGGATGCGATAGAGGGGAGAATAGGAGAAATGTGATAAAATGAATGGGATGAGAAGAACGATATAGAGGTATCAGACAGGATGAACGGGATAGATGGGATTGAACAGGAGGAGGGGGAAGTGGGCAATCGGAACACTCACATGTCGTAAGAAATTCGATTAGCTAAAAGGAAGGCTAACCATTTCACATTAACCGTATTACATTTTATCCGTGCAAGAACGGAGAAAGAATATAATTTCCTGCGGCCGGGCGGCCTGTCGTGAGAGATGATAAAACAACTCACAGCCAGGTGGTAGGGCATTTGCCCGTCTGAATGGCTACCATCCCTGGTCTAGTCTCTCTTTTCTTTCACCATATCCTAATTTTTTGGGGTCGGCACAATATGTCTTTTCCTTCCACACTCTTTTATTCTGACATACCTCTTCTGTCACACCGCATATCATCATGTCATCCTTCACACAATCCATCCCTGGTCTAGAGTATGCCGCTTAAACAACCTTGGATTGTGTTCCGGCATTAGTGGCCAGCTTCCAGTCTCCCTTAAGTGGGCAGCAGCGCATTTGTAGGATCTTTGGTGTTGCGAATGTCCATAGGCGATGGTAACCGCTTTTCACCAGTGAGCCGCCCACCTGCCTGCTGGACTCATGCAATAAAAATAATAAAATCACATTTATCAATTCAGCCCTAAGAGCTGTAATCAGGATAATTCCAACATGACTCGACCAAGTCAAACTAACATTTTAAAAAATAGGGTTTATTCTGCTCTATTCTATTCTAAAATGAAACTATATACTAGTTTTATATCCAGGTAGCTGGATGGGGTCTGACGTCAGAAGATGGCGGCGCCTCCCCAATACTAAAAGTGGTGGAACTTCCTTATGTGGATACTGTCCAATGCCAAGAGCAAATCCCAGGAAACTTCATCGAATACATTACAAGCGACAAGATATGCGCTGGGTATAACAACGGTAAGAATTCTTTTGGGGTTCTCTAATCATTAAAGCTTATATGACTTTCCCTCTTTAAATCTTAATTAGAAACATGTTTTTAAGCATGAGGAGAGAAGTATCTTCCAAAATAAACCGGCGTCGAGATTTTGTTTATGCAATGGCTAAGAGGAGATGCCGATTTCTATTTGAATCAGTTGATCATCAAAACAATGAGATACAGATACACAAGTCATAGTTTTGACCGCAATATTTGCTCTTTATAAGTAAGAGCTGAAAGACCCGAGAAACTTCTTAAAGAAGCCTACAAACTTACTTTAACTCAATATGAATAAAACCGTAATTGTATTTTTTATTTTGAACCTAGGTACGGCACTGTGTAAAGGCGATAGTGGTGGAGGGCTGGTATTCCCAGCATTAGAACACACCGGAGTCACCAGATACTACCTTCGTGGTATAGTTTCGACAGCACCTAAGGACCAAGTAGCCTGCAATGCGTTCACTCTTACGACATTCACGGAAATAATGAAACACGAATTCTTCATTAGGCAGGGCACCTCCGTGTAGACTATGCAACCCTAGTACTATTTTAGAGGTCACGTAATATATTTTCTTAATTAAATGAATTTAATAACAGTCTTTTGAATTTTTTGTACTGGAATCTATAAAAAAATACTATCTTCAGAAGATGGATATAGTTTCGACAGCGCCTAAGAATCAAATCGCCTACAATGCATTCAGTCTAACCACATTTACTTTCATTGACATCTTTATTAGGGTCAGCACCTGCAGATTTTGCAGTCCTAGTACTCTTTGAAAAGTCACAATGTATTTATTTATTCACAATAACAAATCCAGTCCAAAAGTAATTAATGTTATTTATTCATTATTGCTTAGCCTTAGAGGCTTATGGGAACAAAATTTACTAATATATAAGGCCGGGTTAAGACAAGTTACGTCTATGTAAGTTTTGCGATCCTAATATTCTTTAAGACCTCATGTAATATATTTGCTCAAATAATGAATTAATTTAATAAATAGTGTTATATAGCTTCTTCTTTTTCAAACTGCTGTACAGAATATGTATGGAAATAGCTCACCAATACAAATAAGCAGGGCTTTCTTTGTGGGGGCACGCAGTGCTCTTAAAGGAAATTTCGAAAATATCGAAAAACCATATCATAAAAATTGAAAATAATTTGAAAAAGGAACAATTTTGGTAATATACAAATTTTTTTGGATTTTTTTAATGGGTCTAAATTATCCAAACATAAAATCAAATCTATCTTTCCTGAACAGATACCGGGTCGCCACATACTAAATGTGCGATGCTCTTGAAGAGCTAATTGAGCTTAGATTTTCAAAATCTTGATATAAGCCTAGTAAGTGCTAATCAGAAAATTGAAAATGGGATGGTTACAAAAAATTATAGACTTACAACATTCGAGAATTAGCGTGCCCTCAACAAAAAAGTGACAAAAAAAGGCCTGCAAATAAGTATTGTATTAATATGGAAGTTCAAGCCACCAAAATACGTAGACTGAGCCCCGAACTCTCAGAGTGAAGCCGGCTAAAGAAAACCGATCGCGCCGCAGTGCGTTACGATAATAGTGTATTAAATATTCGAATTAATACATATATAATGCGATTCATATGAGAATAGGATCGACTTTGCGCCATATTGTGACTTAAAATAACTTTAAATAATTAAATATTACATTAAGACAATTTACTACTAATTTAACCTTTTTATTTAAATTTCATGTAAGACTATTTATTATTGATATGCAAATAAGTTTTTTGCAAACCATACTTTTCAAGTGACATTTGACAGATAGAGGTTATTGACATTCCTATTCTTATTTGGATCGCACTATACGTACGTTTCCTCCGAGGTAGACACCATCTCTTTGATCACCTGAAGAGTCAATGAGTCGTTTTGATATTTTTTTGTACAGGTGTAATACTTGCACAACTCAGAAGGGTTTATGGTAGTAAAAGAGCAACTGGTCACAATACTTTATAATCAGAGAACCTTACGGTTTTAACACATTACAGACGCTAACTCTTCACACTATACAAGCATTTTTAGAACACCCGCCATCTCTCTAACAATTTTATAGTACATGAGTACTTAGCATCTTGGCACAACCGATAGCGGATTGAAGTCATTGATAAACTATTTTAATTAAAGGGTTATGCATGACGAGAATTTAATAAATTATTGTTTGGATATTTCTGATAATATTTTATATAAGGTATTGTATAAAATATTATACTTAAAGTTTTATATGCAATATATTAAACTGAACACAGTAAAATCTATCGCGTCTGCCAACATGAAAAGAAAATTTAGTGAATACCGTATATACAATTGAGACATTTTGAATTATAATCTACACAAATATCACATTATACAAGGGATTAGAGTTTTTGGCGGGAACTGAAAGGGGACGTTGTGCTGTGGAGTTTCATTTTCTAAAAATGTGTAAAATCACTCTAAAATGAACAATAGTTGTAGGATATTGCTAGTTTTTGAGTAGCAATTATGTGTTTTTGTGAGAAATGTGAACTGTATAGTCAAATGTAACCTTGCGAGTTTTCACAAGAACTGCGGTATACGTCGTCGATTGTAGCCTACAATACAATTGCGCCTGGCTTAAAGGCCTAGTTGCCAAGCCATAAACATAAAAAAAATACAAAGAATAAATATTGTAACAAAATTATTGTAAATTATGGACAACTACTCTATACAAACCAGGCGCTAATCACAAAATAAATAAAAATATAACATGACTATTCAATTAAGGAAATAAATGGCCGCCTGTATCGTTTACAAATAAGAGGGTATTTAATAAAATTAATTATTAACTTTAAAAAGAAACATGAAAAGAACAACTATGGTACTAAATAACTGTAACACAGACTCATGGCCTGAGGATCCCACGGTCCAAGCGTTTAACAGCAACCGGCTCAAATATATATACAAAAATACCATGACTGTATTGCGTGTGGCAAGTGGACTGGAAAGATTAGTAAAATGTTGAAATTGTATGCTCATCACAAATTGTCTATAGTTTATAAGAAATGTTTAAATAAATTTACTTTTATGATATAAGTTTGTTTTATAATAATAATAATAATAATCGCCAGACAAACACACATATTGTATATCCCCAAATTAAGCAAGTTACTCTTGTGTTATGGGTAATATACAACGTACTACTCTGGGGCCGATCCCAGACACCCAGACCATAGTAAATAACGGAGAAAATACGTTTCCGAAATTTACTATACCAGGAATCGAACCCGGAGCCTCCGCGTTGCAGTAAGGTAGGCCGGTAAAGGCTTAGCCCGCTCAAACACAGAGGCCGTCAATTTTATTCTTAAACTTTACAAAATGTTTATTAATTATAGTCCTAATATTTTTTAGCAGTCTCTTTTTTTATTACACGAGTACAGTAGACAGGCAGACGGCCCATCTGATGGAAAGCGGTTACCATCGTCTATGGACATTTGTAACACAAAAGGTGCTACAAATGCGCTGCTGCTCTCTTAAGGGTTACTGGAACCTGGTCACTAATGCTGGAATACAAGTCAAGGTAAAAAAAAACATTAAATACATGTATGAGCGAAATGCAGGTCTCTCCTTTAATAATATTATAATAATCTAAGAGAAAAAAATTAATAAATGCTGACATGCCTCTGTGGGCATTCCGCTGAAGAAAGCTTACTCAGCTAGTCGCCCGCAGACGCATGTTTATTAATCCAATATGTGGCCGAGAAGAGTTCATAACTAGGTTGTTATGGCGGTGTGCCCCTGTGTTTTTTTTTTTGCTCCTGTGGGCTCAGGCGAACATGATATATTATAGTATTAGTTAGTGTGCCGGCCTCCAGATCGTCGATGCCGAAGCCTCCACCCCCGCCGCCCCCACCACCGACGTCATCGTCGTCTGTAGTGGGAGGGCGGTTCAAGGACCAGGACGAGTTGTTGCGCCATCTGACCCTATCGCTTGGGGCCATGATGGACGCAAAGCTGGCCGCCCTGGACGACCGCCTACTCCCGGAGAGGCGAATCCGCCCGCCACTGGCTGTAGATGCCCGGCGGGCGAATACTCAGCAGACTCCTGCATCCGGGAGAGGGCAGGCAAACCGCCCTCCCGTAGACTCCCCTGTGGACTTTCCTCCGCTGCCCGCCAAACGAAGACGAGGCGGCGTCGAGTTGAAAAGCACGACGAGCACCCCTAAGGAGCCAACTAGGGCTGGCACGTCCACGTCAGAGCCGCCCCCAGGTCTCAACGAAGGATGGTCGGTGGTAGCCCGTAAGGCTAAAAAGAAACCACCGGCGAAACAAAGTGGCACTGGAAAGGCTGCTCAGCCCCGTACAAAGCCGAAGCCGCCAAAGCCTTCTGCAAACCAGGGTCCGCGTATGCGGGTACCCAATACCACCGCGGTGATACTTACTCTTCAACCCGCGGCTGTGGAAAAGGGTACCAGCTATGCGGACATTATGCAGAAGGCCAAGGCCAATATTAAACTTGGCGAACTGGGTATACCGGGTGTCAAATTAAAGACCGCGCGGACAGGGGCCCGTATGCTCCTTCTCCCCGGAAAAGATAGCGGGGAGAAGGCTGATGCTCTCGCCGCGCGGTTAAAAGAAGTCTTGCCTGAGGAGGAGGTGAAGGTGTCTAGGCCCGAGAAATGCTTCAACGTGCGTGTCTCGGGCCTGGATGACTTCACCACAGTCGAAGAGGTCGTGGCCGCCGTCGCCCGGGTCACGGACGTTGCCGCTGGACGCATCAATTCTAGCGTCATACGTCTGGGCCCGGATAGGCTGGGATATGTCATCTTAGCCTGCCCTGTGGCGGCGGCCATTAAACTAAAAGATAGGAAGAGAGTAATGGTGGGGTGGGCTTCGGCGGACATCAAAATTCTGCCGAGCCGGTCAGAGCGGTGCTGGCGCTGCCTTGTGGCAGGACATGTCGCCTGCGCCTGCTCCTCCTCTGTCGACCGCAGCAAAGATTGCTACCGCTGCGGTCAACCAGGTCATCCCGCCGCTACGTGTCTGAATGCGCCGCACTGTAGTATTTGCAGCGCGGCGGGCCGAGCGGCGGGTCATTGGATGTGTAGGGGAGTGCCGGCCGCGCGTAAAAGCGCAGGTCCTCCCACCACTACGAGATCCACCAGTAACAAGGTCGACCGTCAAAACGTCACTGACAGCCAAAAGAAGGCACCAAAACGAAAGCGGAAACGGAACAGGAAAGGTCCCAAGCAGGCTGCGGCTATTAACACCTCTTTGCCGCAGCCGCAGAGGCCGCAGCCCAAACCACGGTCGCAACCACCGCCGCCGCTGCCGCCGCTGCCGCCGCTGCCGTCGCCAGCGCCCGGGACCACTAGGATGGAGGAATAAAATGTCGTCCCAATGGCTCTCCTAGTGGTCCAGGGAAATCTAAACCACTGCGCCGCTGCCCAGGACTTGTTGGTGCAGAGTTTGGCGCAGTGGGGCATCCAGCTGGCCGTAGTTGCCGAGCCATACTACGTCCCCCCCCGTTCTGACTGGGCGGGGGATCTCGATGGCTCGGTGGCTATAATCGTCCGGACCGCCGCCGCATGCCCTCCCCTAGCCGACGTGGTAAAGGGACGGGGCTACGTGGCGGCAACTATCGGGGAGATTGTGGTCCTTGGGGGTTACTTCTCCCCGAACCGAAGGCTCGCCGATTTCGAAGGTTGGATAGAGGAAGTGGGCACAGTGGTGGCCCGCAGCCGACCTCGGCCCGTGCTCGTGCTCGGGGACCTCAATGCAAAATCCGTGGCTTGGGGATCTCCGCGTACGTGCGCGCGTGGCGAGGCGCTCGAAGAATGGGTCATCGAAAAGGGTCTCGTAGTTCTCAATCGGGGCTCCGTACACACGTGTGTGCGCCAGCAGGGCGGCTCAATTGTCGACGTCTCGTTTGCCAGCCCTGAATTAGCGCGCCGTGTGCAGGACTGGAGGGTCGTCACGGGCGTGGAGACGATCTCCGATCATCGATATATTCGGTTCAGCGTCTCCGCCCGAAATCCGGACCCGCCGTCCCGAGAGCCCCCGGTAGGAGACTGTCCGCGCTGGGCATTGAAAAAGTTGAATCGGGAGGCATTCAAAGAGGCCCTCCCGACGTAAATGTTGAGCAGGAGGCAGAAAACCTACGGTCGCTCGTCACAGGCGTCTGCGATGCGGCGATGCCGAGGAGGGGTCGATTCCGGCCCTTTCGAAAGGTGTACTGGTGGAGCCCCGTACTCGAGGGGCTAAGGCGCGCGTGCAATTCCGCGCACCGCCAGTACACCCGACACAGACGACGGCTACGCCGCGCAGCAGACGCAGCGGCCGTAGAGGCTCAGCTGTACGAGGGGTACAGAAGCGCCAGGAAGAACCTGCGCGTCGCGATCCGCGATTCGAAGAACGCGGCCTGGGGGGAGCTCTTGGAAAGCCTAAACCAAGACCCTTGGGGGCGTCCTTTCAAGATGGCACGGAACAAGCTCCGTGCCTGGGCGCCCCCGCTAACCGAGTAGGAACGTTGTACGTGACGTGGTTGGCGCTCTGTTCCCTGCACGGGCTGAGCACGTGCCTCCTGCAATGGCCCCGCCAGAGGCGGAACCCAGCGCGGATAGAGACCCTGTGCCCACCGTGGACCGGGTAGAGTTGGGGGTGGCTATGCTACGGCTTAAGGCTAAGAACGCCGCCCCCGGCCTCGACGGCATTCCAGGGCGTGCGTGGGTTTTGTCCTACGACGCCCTCGAGCCCCGACTGATGAGGCTTTTCGGCGCATGTCTGGAGCAGGGCCAGTTCCCGCAACGGTGGAAGACCGGAAAACTGGTCCTGCTGCGTAAGGAGGGGCGCCCTGCGGACTCACCGTCCGCCTACCGGCCCATTGTGTTGCTGGACGAGGTCGGCAAGCTCTTCGAGCGTATCATCGTCGATCGCCTCGTCCAGCACCTATCGACGACGGGGCCGGATCTGGCGGACAACCAGTTCGGTTTCCGCACAGGGTGCTCCACGATCGACGCCGTCATGCGCCTGAGAGGCCTGGCGGAGGAAGCAGTTGCCCAGGGCGAGGTATTACTGGCGGTGTCCCTAGACATCGCCAACGCTTTTAATTCCTTGCCCTGGCCGTGCATCATGGAGGCACTCCGGTATTTCGGGGTGCCGTCCTACCTCCGCCATATAGTCGGGGACTATCTGAATGAACGAGCCGTCATTTACCCGGTCCACGAGGGATGGAATCGGCGAGCCATGGTGTGCGGTGTTCCACAGGGGTCGGTTCTTGGTCCCCTCCTGTGGAACATCGCATACGACTGGACGTTACGCAGCAGGGTCCTCCCCGGCGTCAGCATCATATGTTATGCGGATGATACGCTGATCGCAGCGCGAGGGAGGACCCACAGGCAGGCGTGCCTTCTAGGCACGGCTGGGGTGTCCTTAGTAGTAGGCAGGATCCGGCGTCTTGGACTGGAGGTGGCGCTTCAGAAGACCGAGGCCGTGTTCTTCCACGGTCCTCGGAACCGTCCACCTCCAGACACCGCTATTATAGTAGGAGGCATCCGCATCGGCATCGGGGAGACCATGAAATACCTTGGATTGGTCCTCGATAGCCGGTGGGATTTTTCGGCACATTTTCGGCAGCTGCTCCCCAGACTCAAGGGAGCAGCGGGGGGGCTGTCGCGCTTGCTCCCCAATGTCGGGGGGCCGAACGCCACGTGCCGAAAACTCTTCGAAGGCATCGTACGGTCGATGGCCCTCTATGGGGCCCCTGTATAGGCGGATCGCCTGACGGCCAAAAACGCTCCGCTGTTGCGTCAAGCACAGCGCATAATGGCCGTCAGGGCGATAAGGGGATACCGTACGGTGTCCTTTGAAGTGGCCTCGCTACTCGCCGGATCCCTCCCATGGGACCTGGAAGCCAGGGTCTTGGCGTCACTGTATGTGTGGCGCAAAGAGGCCCTGGCCAGGGGCACCAGACCCGCGCCTCGCGAAATCGAGGCGTGCAGGTCGGAGCTCCGCCAGGTCGCCGTGGGAGTCTGGGAAGATCGCCTCAGACGCCCCAGCGCGGGCCCCGCCACCATCGAGGCGGTGAGGCCCGTCCTGCGAAACTGGATTGGACGAAATCACGGCACCCTGACGTTCCGGCTGACGCAGGTCCTCTCGGGGCACGGCTGCTTCGGGAGGTACCTGTGTCGCCTCGGCCGCGAGCCAACGTCAGGGTGCCATCACTGCGACACAGGCGACGAGGATACGGCGCTGCATACCCTGCAGGAATGTCCTGCATGGATGGAGCAGCGCCGAGAGCTCGTCGCCTTCACCGGAATGGACCTTTCGCTCCCGGCCGTGGTTCGCACCATGGTCGGGAGCCGCACCGGATGGGACGCCGTCTCCTCCTTCTGCGAGCACGTCATGTTTGCGAAGGAGGAGGCGGAGCGGGAGCGTGAGCGTACGTCTTTGCTCCGCTCCCGCCAAAGGAGGACGCGCCGACGCCGGAGGTCCGAGCTCGACCTTCGGCCACCGTAAGCGGGCGGCGCGGGTGGGGCCCCTTGGGGTATAGGGGTTCTCACTCACCCGCACATGCCGTCGAGATGAGAGCGCGAGTGTTCCGCGCGCGCTCATCTCTCTTCCCGTGGGGCGCGTTACAGACCGCCCCACGCACGGAATTGACTAAGAAGTAGCCGGGGGACACGTCCCCTGGCATAGGAAGAGGCCCAGTGAGGGGGGCCCACGCCTGCCAGGGCACTGCGGAGTCGGGCAGCTCATTTACCCGAGGGGTGGCCACGTTCCCCCACAGGAGAGTGGACATGTTACTTTACAATCTTATTTCAGATTTTCTATTTTTGTTTTTCTAATTTACATTATAAACATCGACTTGTATTTTATTCTTCCAACTTACAATTTAGCAAAGACAATTGGCTTATTATGTATTTTTAATTTTTATTTGTTGTCATTTATTATATACTTTATATATATTCTATACTTATAATACATATCTATATAATACATATTAATATTTTAAGACCTAGTTCGTTTCTCTTGTTCCTATTTATTGCTATCTTACTATTATTGGTATGTATTTAATTCGCAGTTCGGATACGTCCTTATACCTTATGATTCTATATGTAACAATTCAATTAACGGTGATGTTTATTCTTGCTTTAAATTTATTGCCTATGCTAATTATTCTGACACTAAAGGAATATATACAAATATATATTTTTAGTGTCTATTTCTACTAATATATCTAATACTTTTACTTAAGGGTGACTGGAACCTGGTCACTAATTCCGGATCCAGTCGGGCAAATACCCTACCACTTACTACTATACTTATAACTATCTTACTGCTAGGTTAATGCGTGTGTGTGTTGATAGTGGTTTAGTGTGTATATACATGTCTGGATTTGCTGGTTTTGTGAAGGATTGGTTGTGGCTGGGAAAGCTTGGTTCAAGTTGGGAGATGTTGGTTTATGTTGGGAGTGAATGGGAGTTGAGTGTTTCCATGTACGTGTGGCGCAAGGAAAAGGAGGCCAGTGTTGGCTGACCTGCGCCCCGTGAGATTGAGGGGTGCAGAGATGTGTTGTGGCAGGTCCAGGTGGCAGAGTGGGAGGACCGCCTACTGAACCTCAGCGCTGGCCTCGCCATTATCCAAGCGGTGAGGCTGATCATGCCAGAATGGCTGCAGAGGTGTCACGGTACCCTGACGTTCCGCTTGACACAGGTCCTCTCGGGGCACGGATGCTTTGGGAGGTACCTGTGTCAAATAAGGCGTAAACAGACGTCAGGGTGCCACCACTGCGTCGGCTGCATCGAAGACACGTCGCTGCACAACCTCCAGGTGTATCCAGCCTGGGACGAGCAGCCATCGGCGCGGATTTGTCCCTCCCGGCCGTGGTCAAGGCCATGGTCGGGAGCGCCGACGCGTGGGACGCAGTCGCCTCCTTCTGCGAGACCGTCATGTCCGCGAAGGAGGCGGCGGAGCGGGAGAGGGAGCAGTCCGCCATGCTCCCCTCCCACCAGAGCTGGCGGCGACGACGGAGGTTCGTCCACGACGACCTTCAGCCGCCGTAAGCTACGGCCGTGCGGACGACCGGCGGGGAAACAGGACCCGCCCGCACATAAGGCGGGAGAGGAGGGACGCGCCCCGATCCGCACACCCTCACTCACCTCGCGGTGAGGTCGAGAAGCCGGAGACCCAGATCTCCGGCTAATAAACGGTGAGGCCAGCCCGCAAGGGGCCGGCCGCCGTCCATCCGGGCCGGTGGTGAATGCGTGAGCGAGCCCACAGCCCGGACAAAGGACGTTCGGGATCGGACAGGGGTTTTAGTGGGTATCCCTAACCGCAGCGTGGCAATAGCATCTCACACGTGGTTGGGAGTTGAACCTCTGTGGTTGAGTGGGCTAAGCTATTGTCCTCCTATCCTACTGTAACGCCCTCTGGGTTCCGAGCTGAATTCCTGGCATGGTAAATTACGGAAACGAATTTTCCGTTATGTATTATGGTCTGGGTGTCTGAGATCGGCCCCAGAGTGGTCCGTTGTGTAATGTATATTATTGTGTATGTATTTTACCCATAACAAAAGTGTAACTTGCTTAATTTGGAGATATACATTGTGTATGTTTGTCTGCTGATTGTTATTATATTCTTTTATTTTTAATTTTTTTCCGTGACAACGTGTTGCGTTTTTGTTTCTACACTTCTTACGTACTAGTAATGTGGGCTGTTAATTAATGCTCTGATTTTATCGACAGATTTAATATTATTTTTTTACCATTTTTGGTAAATAGTAGTAAAATAAAACAAAAAAATCTAGTATTGCTTTGCCGGCTTTTTTGTCATCTGTTCACAGTACAAGCGATTAATTAGTAAAAATCCTAGGAAAAACCCATTTGAACTTTGAAATTTCATATTTGTCAGATGCCAAAAAAAAGCCTGACCAATGGCTCGCCCTAATTCTGTCCTGCCCAATGCTCTGACTTCACAGTGGGCTCGGGACGAGCCGCTCTGCGAACTGGCACGGGAAAATCTCCTGCAAACGTGTTCTAGTTTGACAGAGCACGCTCGGCTTTAGGCGTCGCTAGTTAAGAGTCTGGACGTTGCAGGCACATCTATAATTACATACAGGTACAGTTGTAGACAACTCTGTTTTCCGGTTAGCTGCGAGCCTTCGCCTGGGGGCTTCATATTGCGTACCAAACCGCTGACAGTGTGGAACTATAGTGGACCCGTATGAACACCTCGGATTATTATGTCTACAAAGTGTTGGCCGAAGATCTCGTCATGCCAGACTCAATGACATCATCTGCCGACCTCTTATTAGCGTCGGCAAACATGGAACCCTAGGAAGGGGTTACATATCTGTGCCCTTTGGAGGTGAAACTTTAGATCCGTTGGGTCCATCGGAAATGGGCTTCTTCAAAGAAATTTGCAAGAAACTCTTTGATACCGCCCCTGATCAGAAGGTTGGTTCATATTTCGCGCAACAATGGCAATGCAGACAGCTTTCTGGGTAAGCTTCCCTCTGGCAGCGATTTGTTACATAGTTTATATTAGAGTTTATCCCGCAGCTGGGCCGCGGGTCACCCTCTAGTACGTGCCTCATGTTTAAAGAGGTTACATCAAGAATGACATGGTATTACATTTTTATATTAGTGGTATTTGCCCCGAAAGATTACTTTATGCTATATCGCAAAGTATGGATGAAAAGTATCTATTTATATATATATATATATTCTACTAGAGTTTACCCTATAGTCCCTGCTTTTTGTTAAAGAACAGGCGTTAATACAGGTTACATTATACAACATTTTTATGTTAGTGCCATTGGCACCCGAAAAATTCACTTAATTTTATATCGCAAACTATCCGATCTCCTGGCATGAATACATATGTCCATTTTCGGCATTAAAACCACATTTAAACAAAATTACAATAAAAACAATCCAGTATTCCCAGTGTTCTCCGAAAACTTAACAGAAAGACATATCGCATTTTTATAGACGATGAATAATTTTTATATCTATGAACTTGAGAAATTATTGGTCTCATCCAAACTTTCATCCTCTATTTCAAACCGTCCTAGTTTTATTTATCTATCCCCGTCAATGAAAACTACAAAAATGACAAAAAGGACAAAAACAGCAAAAAGAGCAAAAGGAGCAAAGGAAAAAAGATCAAAAGGGAAAAAAAGAGCAAAAACAGAAAACAGTAAAATGGACAAAAAGGACAAAAAAAGAGCAAAAAGAGCAAAAAGAGCAAAAGAGCAAAAGAGCAAAATGGACAAAAAGGACAATAAGGACAAAAAAGAGCAAAACAGCAAAAAGAGTAAAATGTACAAAAAGTTCAAAAAGTGCTAAAAGAGCAAAAGAGCCAAATGGACAAAAAAATCAAAAAGGACAGAAAGAGCAAAAAGGTCAAAAAAGCAAAAAGGACAAAAAGAGCACAAAGGACAAAAAGAGCAGAAAAAGCAAAACGGACAAAATAACGAAAATGACAAAAATGGCAAATCACAAAACCAACCAAAACCTATTCCACTTTTGGGATAACTTTTACATAAATCTATCACAAAATCTATCCCATTATCCGGGATGAAAAATATTCCTTGTCCACCCTCGGTATGAAAATTACATATATACCGATTTTCAGCCAAATCGGTCCAGTAGTTTTTCCGTAAAAGCATAACAAATAAACAGACAAATATCTTTTTATCCCGGAAACTATCCCATTTTTCGGGATAAAAAGTATCCTATGTTCATCCCCGGCATCGAATATATATATATAGCGAGTTTCAACTAAATCGTTTCGCTAAGACACACAGAGTTACTTTCACATTTATAATATTAATAGGAATTAATTTATTTATATTTTAGTTTATTTTAAGTATTTAATACTTTTTTTAAGAGTAAGTCTAGTTTTTCTTTAATTAATTTACCTAGATATATTACATTAAAAAAAAAGAAAATGCCACCACGAAAATGTTTAACCGCCTTCGACAAAAAGTATACATAAATTCATTGAGGTATATATAACATGTCTATATGATTGATTAGGTGGTAGGTCATTTGCCCGACTGGATGGCTACCACCCCTGGTCTTAAGTATGTCGCCATAACAACCTTGAGTTGTGTTCCGGCATTAGTGACCAGGTTCCAGTCTCCCTTAAGAGAGCAGCAGCACATTTGTAGCAACTTTGGTGGTGCAAATGTCCATAGGCGATGGTAACCGCTTTCCATCAAGTGAGCCGTCTGCCTGTCTGCTATTATTATTTTTCTTTCCTTTTATTGTCTTGGCCTTATTGAGTATGCATTGTTTGCTACAACTCCATTAATTCTTCAAAAAGTGATTCTGTAACATACTTCTGTACAATACTTATTAAAAAAAAGAATTTGAGATATAAATAGAATATGAAATATAAAGAAAATCAATATTTAGCTAGACGTGTTGCTGGGGAGTTTCTTGCCGCTTCTTCTCCTTTACAGCATCAACACGTTGCGAAGCGGTGTACATAGAATATGAAGTAAAAATAAATAAATTTTAACTTACATGTATGACCTTCAAAAAGTGTTCTCCAGTGGAACTTATTTTGAATAAAAACTTTTGAATTTGAATTTGAATTTGTTGGTCTCCTGCAATAAAAATTTAAAAAAAAATGATTGATTTAAGCATATATATTTTTGGCTCGTTTTTGATATCACGTTAAAATAAAGGTTTGCACTGAAAGTCGGCGTTGTGTCTGATATAATTCCGGCACAGCAATAAGCTGAACGCAAGCCTTGTTTACTAAAATTATGCCGCACAAATACGCAACACATGCTATTCTTTAATCACATGAAAGCTATGTAAGTACGTCGCTATTTCTTCACGTAAGCATTTTCTTGCTTTCTTTTCATTTCTTCTATTAGCCAATTGTTGACAACAGATGCCATAGAAATTATTGCTAATTTTTCAATATCAATGAAACTCTTGTAAAATATATACAATAACATTCTCATAAGATGGATTCTGTTTTTACTAAAATAATTATGGAACCCTAGAAAAAAGATAAATGATCATTAAATAATAACTAACACACAAATCAATTAAGTAAGATAATGAATTGTGTAATTATCGCTTTGTATTTAATCGTCCATTTAATTTTGTATTGTCATACTGAAATGTGTATTCTTTCTTTTAACATGGTACATTAAGTCTTAAAAAATGCTATTTAAAATTACACTATGTTCTATTGTTATATTGGGTAAGTATTTTTAATATTATAATCTTAAATATTTTATATTAACACTAGTTAATAAGATGGTCACTATCTTCACTAATTAAAAATTAATTGACCAACTTCATAAAATACATACATACATACATAACTTCACGCCAGTTCCCTTGCAAGGCACGAACAACAGAGCGCCATTTAGGCTTATTCTTACACACCTCACTTGCTTCTTTGACATTCATAACTCTTGTCATGCACGCTCGTCTGTTCTTAAGGCTCCTGACATCACCTTCTGCTAGTACACGATCAATTTGATCATGGAAGGTGTGTCGTGGCCTTCCACGACTTCTGCATCCATCCACTTTTGCATTTTATATCTGTTTAGTCAGTCTTTCATCATGCATTCTTTCCACATGACCGAACCACCGGAGCATTCTTTTCCTTACCTTCACCCCGACACTCTCTTTCAGACCAACTCTCTTTCTTACTTCGGTATTACGAAGTAAGAAAGAGAGTTGGTCTGAAAGAGAAACTTTATAATATAAAAAAATCTACAGGCTAAGAATCACCCCCCTGACCTCTCCCCCGTAAATCTCGTACCCCCACGCCCCGCTTACCGCGGATACGTAGCTCGCTCCGTTAGCTGCTAAGCGTCTGCATTTTTGTAGTACCTTAGTAAGCACGGGGCGAGCCTACGACACGCCACGCAACCAAGTATACCTTGTTCGTTCGGTCAAATATATACACACAAGGAAGAGTATATACACACAAGGAAGACTAAGAAGACCAGGAAGATCAAGGGGCATTCGGAAGACTTTACAGCCAACGGACTCTCAGCGTGTCTACGTGGATATTGTGAACCACCAGTGATTGTGATTAGTGCCACTCGTGTTGATCGGTGTAATCGGTATAATTAGTGCTATCTACGTTCAGTGTAACGTCCGGGGCTAGTGCTAAGTTGTGTCGATTAAACTCGAACGTGCCGTGTGATACAGTTGTACTGATCGCACCTGTTGCTGTTGCAGCGTCTATAAATATATATACAGTTAACTTGCTAAGGGGTGTTTCATTTAGGGCGACCCTGCGCCCGCAAGCCCAACAAAATTTTTGGTCCTTCGAGCCGGATCGCAACAGCAAGAGGAGTGCATCGAAGTCAGCCCGGATAAGTGACAGTGATAAGTGACAGTGCAAGTGACAGTGCAAGTGACAAGTGTTTAGTGTCAGTGTTTTCTCGGGACTGAAACTAAGATGCCGAGCACAAGAAGCAAGGCCGCTGAAGAGAGAGTACAGAAGGTACATGAAGAACCTCCTGCGTCGCCGTCGGTACACATCTCTGCGTCCGCGTCTGCGCCGATTACGTCGAGACCCGCGTCGCCCGGTGTACAGGAGACGACGATCGCGCCCACACACACCGTGCATCGTACCGAACGCCGATCACGGTCCCCGTCTGTGCGATCACATGTGAGTGCCGCCGACCAGATTAGGCAGATGGAGTTGGAGGCAGAGGAGCAGATCGCCGCGCTTGCGATCCGCCGAGAAGAGCTCCAGCTGCAGGCCGCGCTCATAAGGAAGAGAACGGCTGCGAACATAGCCGCTCTACGGGAACACTCAGACAGGGCGAGCGTGTGTGGAGACGAAGGTATGGATACAGAACACCATATCACGGAATGGCTGAAGAACACCCGCATACGGGGGGAGTCGCCGAACGCAGGTGAGAGGTCGACGCCCAGAACGAGAGGCGCCGAGCCACGACCACCACGTGACGTCGTAGAAAGGTCGACGGAGTTATATGGGGACTCACGTGACCGGTCTGCGGAGATTAATGACCGGGCCGCTCACGTGACCTTCCGGACACCGCGAACAGCGAGATCACCGACACCGACGAGATCGAGGGACCGAGGCATCGATCGTCTGGCAGACGCTTTGGAAAGGATCATCCGCACCAGACCGACGCCGCGGCAGTGCCAAGATCTGCCCACCTTCAGTGGAGCTCCTGGTGAGTGGTTGCCATTCAAGGCGGCCATGCGCGAATCCACGGTCGTGCATGGGTTTACGGCCGCCGAGAACTTGGGGCGTTTGCGCAACTGCCTCAAGGGGGAAGCCAGGGAGCATGTGTCAGGTCTGTTGTACACTGCTACGGATCCCGCGGTGATTATGAAGACGCTGGAGCAAACATATGGTCGCCCGGAAATCATAATTGATCGCGCGCTAGAGGAAATTAAGAAGTTGCCGCGATCGGGCTCGTCCGCCAGCGAACTGAATACGTTAGCCACGAAACTGCAGAACATTGTCACGTCCATCTCGTGCGTTGACAACAGAGGCTACTTGTTGAACCCTATGCTTGCGAGACAGGTCATCGACAAGCTTAGCTTGCCTCTGCAGGTTAAATGGTGGGACTTCGCCGAGCAGTCTACGGGCGAAGGCGAACCAGAGATTGTGAGGCTATCCAGGTTCCTGATGGGTGAAGCGGACAAAGCCATGCGACACTCCTACTCGACACCATCGAGGTCTACAACGGATATGCATGTCGCCAGGGAAACCAGGGCGAAGCCGCCACGGATTAACGAGCGTCGTCGCGTGTATACCACATCAGCCGAGAAAAAGGACGTATGTCACTGTTGTGGAGAAGGACACCTGACCACGCAATGCGGCAGACTGGCAGCAATGACGGTGCCAGAAAGATGGAAGTGGGCCAAGGAAGCCAGGATATGTTTCTTGTGCCTACGCAGCAAGCACCAACGGTTCCGTTGCGGGGCAAAGAAGTGCGGGGTGAACGAGTGCCGCGAGCCACACCACGCACTGTTACACCTGCGGAAGGACGCGGAAGCCGTTCGTGAGCCGACCGAGAGGAAGGAGTCGGCAGGAAAACCGACCAGGAACGAGGAGTCGGTAATGACGGCATCGGCACACAAGGCCAACACGAATGAGAAGGTGTTGCTGAAGGTGTGCCCGATCACCGTTAAAGGACGCAACGGTGAGGAGGTGAGCACATACGCGCTCTTGGACGAGGGATCAACGATCACGTTGGTGGATGAGGAGATTGCCGCGAAGATTGGAGCAGATGGCCCGAAGCGACCTCTGAACATCCACGGGATCAACTCAAGCCAGCGTGAGGCCCAGAGTAGGATGGTAAGTCTGGCGGTTCGCGGTAAGGAGCAACCGCACTACCATCACATAAAAGCGCGCACGGTGAAGAAGCTCACCTTAGGGAACCACTCTGTGAGGCGAGAAGTCGTGCAACAGCTACGCCACTTGAAGACGCTGCGAGAGGACGACGTGTGCTATGAGAACGTCAAGCCACGCGTGCTGATTGGAGCTGACAATTGGCATTTGATTGTCACGAGGAAATTGCTGGCAGGTAAGAAGAACCAGCCAGCCGCCTCCCTGACTCTCCTGGGGTGGACCGTCCATGGGAGTGCGCCCAGGGGAGTGGTGATGAGTCAGGGAATAGACAGAGTGCTTCATATTCGCTCGTGGCAAGGAGATGGCTCACGAGATGAATTATTCGAAATGGTCAAATCCCATTTTGACATGGACGCACTTGACACATCCAGCAAGGTGAAGCTTGTAGCCGAAGAAGAACGGGCTCCGAAGATCTTCTCGGGCACCGTTAGGAAGATGGATGGACACTTCAAGATGGGACTGCCCTGGCGAGAGGACGACATCTCCATGTCGCCGAGTTACGACATGGCCGTACGACGTCCGCGAGGTATCGAGAGGAAGATGGACAGGTCGCCGCAGTCCAAGGAAGTGAACACGGCCCAGATCGACAAACTGCTGGAATTGGGATGGGACGAACCCTTGCCGGAAGAGGAAGCAAGGGAATTTGAAGAGTGGATCCAGGACTTGGATTCCATCAAGGAGCTGCGGCTACCACGGTGTTACGGCAGGGATGAAGATGTCGTAAACACAGAACTTCATATCTTCACGGATGCCAGTGAACAAGCTTACGCGGCGGCAGCGTACTGGCGCTTCGAGCGAAGAGACGGGAGCGTCAGCGTCGCATTGATAGCTGGGAAGGCGAAGGTAGCCCCGATGAAGGCTCAGAGCATTCCACGGATGGAGCTGCAGGCTGCTCTGATTGGGGCAAGACTGGCCGCGGAGATACGAAGAGAGCACGGCTTCGAACCACGTGACGTGACGTTTTGGAGCGACTCCAAGACAGTGCTGCACTGGGTGAGGAACGACTCGGCACGGTACACGCCATTTGTGGCTCACAGGCTTGGTGAGATAGGAGAGCTCACTGAGCCAGGGCAATGGCGATGGGTACCGACCAAGGAGAATGTAGCAGACGACGCGACCAGGATAGGCGGTTCGATCCTGAAGACGGACGACCGGTGGTTCGTTGGCCCGGGTTTTCTTTACGGACCCAGGAACGAATGGCCGAAGGAACTCCCGGCGAACGACGAAACCACGGAAGTCCTGGTCAACTTCGCCACTGATGCAGAACTGTTCATCGACGCCACGAGGTTTTCGACATATGGGAAGCTGTTGCGAGCGACCGCATACGCGCTCGCGTTCATTGACATGTGTCGCCGCAAGACGAAGTCTATGGAGGCGCGACACACGGAAGAGGCTGAACGCTTGCTCGTTCGACAGGCGCAAAGGGAGAGTTTCTCTGAGGATTACGAGCGCCTGAAGAGGGGAGAACGAGTTAAGCGCGGCAGTCGGCTTCACAAGCTCGACCCGGAGTACGGAGGGGATGGAATCATCAGGCTGAACGGAAGGATTAAGGCAGCCCCCCTCGCGGAGCTTGTAAGAAGCCCGCCGATCCTCGATGGAGCACACCACATCACCCGACTGATGATCAGACAGGAGCACGAGGTGCATCATCACGTCGGGACGGAGCACATTGTGAACAACATGAGGCAGAAGTATTGGATCCTGCGACTTCGACCTGCAGCACGTCACGTCGTGCATCAGTGCATAAACTGCCGACTTAGGAAGACCGCGCCGACAGTACCTGTCAAAGGTGACCTGCCGAGGGACCGCCTGGCTGCCTACACACGACCCTTCTCCAACTGCGGAGTGGATTGCTTCGGACCTATGTGGGTAACCATAGGACGCCGCAGGGAGAAGCGTTGGGGGATGCTGTTCACTTGTCTCGTGACCCGCGCCGTTCACATAGAGCTCATCGCGAGCTTGAGCACAGGTTCTGCCATCATGGCAATCAGAAGGATGGGTGCACGTCGCGGGTGGCCGAAGACGATGTGGTCGGATAATGGGACCAATTTTCATGGGGCAGACGCCGAATTACGAACGGCGCATGCCAGATGGGTGCAGGAAGCGCCAAGCTATGTAAAGAAGAGACCACTGGCCTGGCGGTACATCGATCCCGGCGCACCAAACCAGGGGGGAGCATGGGAGCGCCTCATCAGGACGGTGAAGACGGCACTCCACGCTACGCTCGCAGAGCAAGCTCCCAGGGAAGAGGTGTTGATTACGACGATGGCCGAGATCGAGCACACGGTGAATTCTCGCCCATTAACGCATGTGTCAGTAAGCGCGGAAGATGAAGACGCGCTCACTCCCAATCACTTCCTGATCGGTTCAGCGACGGGCCTGCCGATTACAGGAGTGACTGAAATAGCGGACAGGAAGACATGGTTCGCCAGCCAGGCATTGGCGGACAAGTTCTGGACGCGTTGGCTCCGAGAATACTTGCCAACGCTAGCAGCCAGGGACGACGTGCGCCGTAAGGAAGAACGCGTGCACGTCGGGGACGTGGTAATAATCGCCGACGGCTTGTTACCACGGAACGTGTGGCCCCGAGGTGTCGTCGAGCGGACATACATCGGGCCAGATAACGTCGTACGAAGCGCGGAGGTACGTACGAAGGGAGGTATCTTCAGGCGACCGGTCAGGCGGCTGATTGTCCTGACGAAGGAAGATGGCTCCGAGGATCTGCGCCGGGGGGAGGATGTTGCGGACAGAATCACCCCCCTGACCTCTCCCCCGTAAATCTCGTACCCCCACGCCCCGCTTACCGCGGATACGTAGCTCGCTCCGTTAGCTGCTAAGCGTCTGCATTTTTGTAGTACCTTAGTAAGCACGGGGCGAGCCTACGACACGCCACGCAACCAAGTATACCTTGTTCGTTCGGTCAAATATATACACACAAGGAAGAGTATATACACACAAGGAAGACTAAGAAGACCAGGAAGATCAAGGGGCATTCGGAAGACTCTACAGCCAACGGACTCTCAGCGTGTCTACGTGGATATTGTGAACCACCAGTGATTGTGATTAGTGCCACTCGTGTTGATCGGTGTAATCGGTATAATTAGTGCTATCTACGTTCAGTGTAACGTCCGGGGCTAGTGCTAAGTTGTGTCGATTAAACTCGAACGTGCCGTGTGATACAGTTGTACTGATCGCACCTGTTGCTGTTGCAGCGTCTATAAATATATATACAGTTAACTTGCTAAGGGGTGTTTCATTTAGGGCGACCCTGCGCCCGCAAGCCCAACAAAGACACTTTTTTCATGTGTTCTTTCTTAATGCTTAGCACATAGCACTACACTTTAACTTACATATAAGTTAAAATTAACCTTCAAAAAGTGTTTTCCAATTATAAATAAATATTAATTATAAATATTTTGAATAAAAAGTTACAGTAAGTTTGCATCTTTAAGGTCCTTAAAGAAGCCTACAAACTCACTGTAACTCAATATGAATAAGACCGTAAAGGGTCAGCGCAGACAGAGAGGAATAATCCCCGCGCGGTCTCGGACATTTTCTTTACGGATTGCGTATGCTCGAGCTTGCGCGCGACTTCGCGAGCCTGCGCGAGTAAGCCGTTCTGGGTACTCTACAGTAAACATGCCAGTTTGTCGCGAAAGTTCGTCAACGATGGTGGACTGGGATATGATTATAATTGTGCTTTTGGCGGAAGAAGAAGAAATGGAAGAACATGTTAATAAAATAAGGCGTCAGAAAGTTAGACGAAGAACATGGGTCGAGGAATGTTGGCAAGGAAGGTGTAGTTTTGGTGAATTTAATACACTGTGTAGGACGTTTACAGTTGCATTCAAAATCTAAAAAAATGACGTCATCCCTCTTTAAACCCAGTGACAACACTGAAGGTACGCGTACGACGCGGGCGCCGACTCAACGCCGCGCGAGGATTCCCGCGTATCTTCGAGGACGCGTTTGTCAGGTTCAAGCATTTATGCACTTTATTGTAATAATTTTAAAGATTATTTTCAAGTGCGTTAATAAAATCCTCTCCGCTGCGCTCCGTTCTGTCTGCGCTGACCCTAAGACTATATTGTATCACCTTCATAACTTACCTATATTCGCAATAATTAATTTTGCGCAATAAATAATTAATGTATTTGAATTTACATTAAAACACTCAATAAAAACAACACAAAAACGTGGCTGGGTCCAACTGTTATATTTAGCCCCATTTCTTGCCGCGAGGATTGTTTCGTGAAACTCTAATTTGAGCATTTTCGTATTTAACACTGTAATTATAAGTCAATTCATGCTTGATGTTTTAAACTTATTTTTTCTTTGTAGCCACTTCAACAAGCCTTGCAGTGTGTGGAGAAATTTTAACAACAGAAAGATGCAGGTAATGCAGACGTTATTCCTAATTAGTGCTGAGTTTCCATATCTTTTTCATCCGTGCAGGAACGGAGAAAGAATACAATTTCCTGCGGCCGGGCGGCCTGTCGTAAGAGGCGACTTAACAACCCACAGCCAGGTGGTAGGGCACTTGCCCGACTGGATGGCTACCACCCCTGGTCTAAAGTATGTCGCCATAACAACCTTCGAGTTGTGTTCCGGCATTAGTGACCAGGTTCCAGTTTCCCTTCAGAGAGCAGCAGCGCATTTGTAGCACCTTTGGTGTTGCAAATGTCCATAGGCGATGGTAACCGCTTTCCATCAAGTGGGCCATTTGCCTGTCTGCTGATCTCCTGCAATAAAAAAAAAATCTTACTTTCATATCGACTCTAACTTCTAGGTATCATTTTGACTCCAATTCTCAATTTGGGCACGTACGTCTAGCGCAACTGTCGGCCAAAAAGCTGAGTGTAACTAGTCGCCAAGGTGAAACAGTATAATATTTTCTCAAGTTTTCGTGATTTGTACACATAATAAAACTACGTTTTAACGGTTTTCAGCGCGGTAATTTATTTGATTTTTGTTATTCCGACGTTTCGGCCACTTTTCAGCGGTCGTGATCACGGAAGACAAAAATGTCAAGTGTCAACGAGTATTGTGAAAGTTTTATTTAGCCTACCGCCAACTTGTCCATTTTAATTATTTAGTTTTAATTTTGTTTATGGTTATTATCTACTCTATGAGAGCCTAATCTAATTTACCACCGCTTCGCAACATGTTATGGCTTGAAGAGAAGAAGCGGCTCCAAACTTACAATCCGCTGCCTGTTGACAAACTCGAGCCGCCCATTGAATGAATTCTTCTCTCGACTCTTGTACTGTTGCATGAAACGCATGTAACTGTAACACCGCTAACAATGACTTCTTCGGCAAAAAATGCTATGCTAGTGCGTCCAGTAGTACTGCTGTTTTTGCGTTATTTTCTACCACTCGTGCATCTAATGTCACTACTTCTTCTGTTATTATTTCTACGTGTGCCCTTGCTTCTACCAGCACAATATCTGAAGTTACAGTTGGGTAAGTAACGTTATATTTTTGTCTAATTTGACACATTACACGAGAGCCTACCTTCTCCAAATTATTTGGAGTAGGCACAATATGTCTTTTCCTTCTAATTCCTCTATTCCGATATCAACCTCTGTCACACCACAAATCATGTCTTCGATTACGTAATCTATCCATCTATGTTTTGGTCTACCTTTAGATTTATACCTATCAATCTTCCAGTTTAACATAACATAGGAATGTTATGTGACTATTTCTGGTACAAACTATACTAGACTACGAAAAAATAATGTTATTCATGTTGATAATTTCAGCAATAAAAGAAGAATGTGTAAACTACCCCCATATCCCCAACATGGTAAATACGTGTTTGTCAACCATGTGGCCAACGTTACAGACAATACAGAAATTAAACCGGGCATGGAATACGAATCCTTTTACTTAAACATCACGTGTAATGAAGGCTATGGAGTGATTGGGAACACGGAACTTATCTGCTTAAATGGAGAATTCCTCAAACAAAAGACAGTTCCAAAATGTATTAGTGAGTATCTTAACAAAATGTAAGTAAGGGACAAAGAATAACCAGACGCTATAGACAAGTCGCATTAGAAGTAAACGAATAAATGATAAAATGCATGGGAATGACATATCTTCGAAGAGTCTTGGCATTTTGACATATTCTGGCCACGTTGACGATGTCTATTAATCAACCGGAACCGTATTTTTTTTATTATAATAAGAACGATTTAAATATGTAAACATTGAGGGCAACACGATGACGTAACTAAAAAGCTTATTTTTTAAACCACACTAGCTATCGTGTCGATATGTGCTGCCACCTATTATAGTTCGTACACGTTCCCTATAATAATGATTCCAGAATTCTGCAAGATACAAAGAGGAGATGGCATAACTTACCGTTGCAGCAGAAAAGGCAGAAGAGGAGCATGCGAAGACTTTGAACCACCAGGGACGATAGCGGAGATAGATTGTTCTAAGCCCGTGTATTATTTACCAATAGGAAGCGCTACACAACTGACCTGCTTGCAGGATGGATCTTGGGATTATCAGGCGATTTGTTCAGTAGGCAAGTATTGGACGACAATGTAGCAAGTCTATCAAATTAGATAAGTGCATTTCAGTTCCCACATATTGAAAGGTTCGAATGCAGCTTTTTTGTTTGATAAAATAAAATGTTTAAATAAAAAATGCATTAATTAAAATGTACCTAACCTAACCAAATCATAATTTGCATTAAACCTTGTTAATTGTTAATGTACTTGTCCAATTTGAAAACCTGCCCGTAAAACTTCAAGTTAAAATTTTGTTGCGATTTGTTTTGCCACTTATCCGTTGCCATTCGTCTTTACACTTGTCCGTTGAAGTTTCACTTCTACTATGTGTCCCAGCACACATTTCGATTTTTCTTGGTACCAACATTAAAGGCTGTGGATTTGTGATTTTAGAGATATAATAAAATAGAAACGTTTTAGTGAGAGACGTATATAAACACTAGCGGCCCCGGCAGACGTCGTCCTGCCTTTACAAAATAAAATTCTAGAACCCGATCCCAGAGCCACGTACCGATTCTAATTGTGAATCTAAACCATCCGGGCACCCACTCAAACACACAAAACAACATCACCAAAATCGCTCCAGGTGTTTAGGAGGATACCAGAACCCGATCTCAGCGCCACCTACCGGTTCTAATTATGAATGTAAAAGAGTAATATAATTTTCTTATTCTAAGTCATGACAAAATAAGATTAAAAAATCTTGCCAAAAAATTAAAGTTTATAATTAAAAAATAAAAATAGGGGTTGATCGTAGAGGGGTGAAAATGTAGGGTTGTATGTATTTTTTAATCCTGTAGCCTCAAAATATAAAAAAAATAAAAATTATTCTAAGAAATAAATAAAAAACACTTGGGGTGGACAACCCTTATCACTTAGGGGTATGAAAAATAGATAGTAGCCGATTCTCAGACCTACTGAATATGCATATAAAATTTCATTAAAATCGGTCAAGCCCTTTCGGAGGAGTATGGTAACTAACACTGTGACACCAGAATTCTATATATTAACATACATAAGACAAGTAATAAATAGTTTTTTATTTTATTTTATGGCTTGGCAGCTAGGCCTTTAAGACAGATCTTAAATTCAATGTAGTTTCTTCATTTTCTTATACCTATGTGTAGCACAGCTGAACTGTAGGTTATCAGCTAGTGCCATTCAACGGGGTTTTTGTGACAACTCAAAAGGCCACATTTGACTATACAGTTCACATTTCTCACAAAACACATAATTACTACTCAAAAACTATCAATATCCTACAACTATTGTTCATTTTAGAGTAATTTTACACATTTTTAGAAAATAAAACTGCACAGCACAACATCTCCTTTCAGTTCCCGCCAAAAACTCCAGTAATATTATTTTATTTAAGTTTATGGCTTGGCAGCTAGGCCTTTAAGCCAGATCTTAGTTTACAATATAGTTTCTTCATTTTCTTAAGCCTATGTGTAGGACAGCTGAACTGTAGGTAATCAGCTAGTGCCATTCAACGGAGTTCTTGTGACAACTCAAAAGGCCACATTTGACTATACAGTTCACATTTCTCACAAAACACATAATTACTACTCAAAAACTATCAATATCCTACAACTATTGTTCATTTTAGAGTAATTTTACACATTTTTAGAAAATAAAACTGCACAGCACAACATCTCCTTTCGGTTCCCGCCAAAAACTGGAGTAATAAATCGAATCGAATGACAGATACAGACAAAAAATACATAGACAAATTGCGTAGATAACAACAATGTGCGCTCTATTCGCTATTTATCAAACATCAAGATTTTGTTGCTTTTTAGTTTGAAGTTGAGTTAACACACACGCACGCGCGCATGCACACAGACACGCACAAGCGCACGGTAGTCTTGCAATAGGTATTTACTTATTTGTTAATCGTTGTGTGAGAAATTGAATAAAGTCTTCTATTATTTTCTGATTCCAGAATGCGGTACGGCAGCTCCATCGGCGAAACAACTCATGATTAATGGGAGTACTACTAAACATGGCGACTTCCCTTGGCATGCAGCTATATACAAAAAAGAAAAGAGGTTCACAAGGAAATGGCAAATCTGCGGGGGTACACTTATAAGCCGGGATGTAGTCGTATCAGGTACCTAAGAACAGCATGGATAAGAATACAATTACTAGTTTGATAATCTGCCAGTTTTTTAGACGCAAAATCTAACGCAGTACTTTATTTTTGGCTACTAAAAGCTACGTTTTAACGGTTTTAAGCGCGGTAATTTTATTTGATTTTGGTTTTTCCGACGTTTCGGCCACTTTTCAGTGGCCGTGATCACGAAAGCCAAAGATGTCAAGTGTCAATATTTTCTTAAGATTTCGAGACTTGTATACATAATAAAACTACGTTTTAACGGTTTTAAGCGGGGTAATTTTACTTGATTTTTGTTTAACGTAGTTAACGTAGTTTTATTATGTATACAAGTCGCGAAAACTTAATAAAATATTATACTAAAAGCTGGTTCTCTTCTTTGAAGATCAACGTCCAAGCGTTCCACTCATACATACATCAGGATGAGCCGTCATCATCAGGATAGGACGGTATTAATACTACTCAGTATTTATATACCAAATTACGGCGTATATGAGATTAAACATTAATACCTATGCCAAGCATAGCGTACTCGCATATCACTCGGCATAGGAATGACATGAGATATTTAAAACACAGGCCGCTTTCTATATGAGGCTCACAACGACCACGCTCACGACCGTCACTTGTCCCGTTCCACTTGCTTGGGAGTGTTATAATCATAAATTCAAGTGGAACAGATTACGGAGCGTTGATCTCATTAAGAGGCTATATAGACCTAATACAAATCGCTGATTCATATAATTAATTAACCCCTCGCGGCGCATATTTACTTCGATGGTACAGCGCCTAATAAAACTTGCGAGCGTGGCGGAATATTGCAACAGAATAAGTATATAAACGCGCACCGTGTTCATACCAAGTCATTTCAATTTATTTCATTCTGAGGCTCAGAGCTGGAGGGCGAGACAAAATATCCTAAAGTGAGATAGATCGTTTATATGCTTATGCTAGCCTAATGGTTTACCAAGCGCAATAGTAATGAGCAGGTACAGGGTTTGAATCCTAAGGCTGTACTTTTCTTTTTATTTTTCCAAAAATTTTTTAGACAGATAAACTTTAAAATGATGTTATTATATTATGAAACAACAATGGATCCATATATATATATTAATATAAATGCGAAAGTAACTCTGTCTGTCAGTCTGTTCCGTTTTCATGGAAAAACTACTGGACCGATTTGGCTGAAACTCAGTTTATATATATTTTCGATGCCGAGAATAAATATAGAATGCTTTTTATCCCGAAAAATGGGACTGTTTCCGGGATAAAAGTATATTTGTCTCTCTGTTTATTATGCTTTTACGGAAAAACTATTACACAGGTACAAATATAACCGAACATAACAAATACAAACGTAATGCACAAGGTCGTAATTCAATAAAACGCGCAAAGTCTGTCACTATTAGATTCCCAATTGTACACACGTCATGCCTTGATCATAGTTGTCGCTGAACTGCCCCCTCTCTCCATCGAGACGTCGTTTTATACCTCACAAATACAAATACGTCCGTATCGTAGTCAACGTAATCCGCAACACCTGGCTAATAATTTGACTGCAAGCGGCCGTAAACAATTAGAATAGAGCAATAGGCTATTCTATAGAAACGTATATATAATAAATAAGCAAATAAAAAAGACAATCATAAATGAATCACAACTAGTTCAAATGCCGACAGGTAATAAAATGTGTTTTTTACAGACATGCAGGTGGAACTTGTTTTTGTCGGAACCTAAGTTGTAACAATATACCTTAATGGTCGACTATCAATCCCAAATGTTCTACTTCGATGGTTTGTCGGAGTTGTTATATTTCTTTGTTCTCTTCTAGCTGCGCACTGCTTCTGGAATGATGCGAAGGGAGAACAAGAAGATTCATCTAAATATTCTGTAGGTTTGGGCAAGATATACAGAGGATGGGATAATCCAAAAGATGATTCAGCTGAGTACTTTGATGTATGTTTCTTGTAGTTACATCTTTTGCTGTTTTTCAATTTATTCCTACTAAAGAACAAGATTTTGAACTTTTTGTAATATAAAAAAAGATAACATTTGGAAAGAAAGATGCAATTAAAAAGTTACTTATGAAACCTTTTTTTAACTAGTAAGACAGCTTTATCTTCATAGTTTTTTATGTCTCATGCCTAGCCTAAATTGAAAGGCAAAAAGAACACGTGTAATTTGAGCTTAAAATCGCGGATACATCCACTTGCCAGAATTTCATTTACCATAATTTCATCTGCTATACTGGTCAACGGACATAATATTGTTTCTCATAATTTTATATGTCATACTCATTGTTTACTATGTTAGTCACGTGCTAGAAACTTTGTTTCCCATAAAGCCAATTTCAATAACATCATTTGTTATAATCATTATATGGCGTAATTATCATATGCCATAACATCATTTGCTATCGAAATTGCTTCTAGAAAAAATCATAAAATCGGTTTAAACTTAACGATCAATAGGTTTAGGCTTGGTTAGGTTAGGTTAGGTTAGAACATGAAAAACAACGTAAGAGCCAAGCGAGCGAAGCGAGCGTGCCGCGGCAGCGGCCGGCGACGTGCTAGAAAGCCAATCGCTTTTTAGGACAAAGGCGTTAGGTTAATTTTCTACGGTGAAATTAATTTAGTATGGCGTTGAAATATTCTGTTAAATGATATTATTGCAATTAATAAAATGGATAACAATACGTATGGCACTCGTGTCATTATGGAATCTAATGTACGGGCAAACAAGAGTATGTCACATAACTTTTAATGGTAAACAAACAATTCGTGTAAATGAAATTCGGGCAAGTAACATTATGGCATATGAGTGCTTATATTTTTCGGGCAAACAGTAGACAACCTCAAAATAGTTTTAATTGTTGTTTTAATGGTGGGGCTGGGCGTTAATCTGCGATAATGTTACAGATATAGGCCGTTTCACGCAGATATGGGTTTAATGCGTTATCTGAGGTACGACATTGTTATAAAACTACGTTTTAACGGTTTTAAGCGCGGTAATTTTATTTGATTTTGGTTTTTCCGACGTTTCCGATGTATACAAGTCGCGAAAACTTAAGAAAATATTATACGACATTGTTATTGATGTTAAATATTGACAGATTACTTATGTATATACACTAATGTGGCTGGCTATTCGTTAAGGCTCCTGTTGCAGCAAAAGGTCAAAAGTGGGGTGCAAGCGAAACAACTTTTCGTTGTTATTTACTCATCAATAATTTACCAACAAAATTATCATAAATCTTTACGATACGAGACGTAACGTGGTTTTTTTGGAACTGGTGTGTAGTTATTTCAAGTTAAGAAATATGTTCACCAAATTACCTCCAAATTATTGACATTAAACCATTTTACACCTTTAATTTTTATCAAAACAGGATGTAAAAAATATATTCATCTTTATAAAAGAGAGATAAATAATTTGGTTGCTTTTTAATAACTTTATTTTATTCACAATATAACAATAATGCAACTAAAAAACGACCGCTTCTATGGAATCCCCGGTATCACCCAAAAACTCAGTACTGAAAAATCCTTAAGGACGTTGGCGATGCTACAAGCCTTAACGAAGATATTTTTTAACGCTTTATATATGTCTAACGCGGCCAGTCTTTATCTACTAACATTATCGCAGATGGAGCCACAGCGTAATACGCGTTCTTTTACATACTATATATAAAAGGCATCATTTATTACTACATTTTCCTTTTTTCAGCATCTTTACTATTATTTTTAATAATAAGTAAATATTTCGAAATATTTTCAGCTTACATGTGTGAAGATACCTGAAGAATATGACGGTTCAGCTGGCAATTTCCAATCGGATATTGCAGTACTAAAGCTGAATAAGCTAGTCGTGTACAACACGTATATAAGGCCGATCTGTTTTGATCATAACAACATCGTGGACATTAAGATGGACGTTGGAAGAGTAAGTACAATGTAACCTTTATAAAACAAATCCCAAGGATCTTAAAAAATATTCGTTATATCAATAAATTTGTTACAGTGAGGTTTGTTATAAAGAGGAAAATTTGCTCTTAGGTTAGTTTTATCAAGTTTAAGAGAATATTAAAATAAAATGTAAAACACATTGTAACGAACGCACTTTTATATAGTGTAACCCTGATATAACAAATCCGAAGGATCTTAGAATATACGTTATACCAAGAAATGTGTTACAATGAAGTTTGTTATATAAAGTAACCTTAGGTAAGTAAATCTTACCTAAGGTTAGTTTTACCAACATTAAGAGAATCTTGAAATAAAATGTTATAATGAACGCACTTTAATATTTATTTAACTTACAACACTACACATTATGAAAGTTTAAATTCCTGGATTGACTTTGTTAAATCAATATGTTTAAACATATTGAAACCTGATTTTTTTTATGCATTGGTAGAACACTTCATGCAAAGCTTGTAAGTCAATAATATTTTCATAGCAAAGGTAAAGTATACTTTGTAATCTGTCTATTTGTTTTGCAATGAATGAAAATTCGTTACAAAGAGGTTTTTAAAAAATATATTCGTAATGTAAAAGTCTATTTTGTATCAAATCTTAAGGTCGGTTCTAGGGTATTTCTAAAAATGTGTACAATAGAGAAAATCGTTATATTGAGCATCGTTATAATAAGGTTTCATTGCACGAAGACTATAGGTAGGCCAAAAAGAACAGAAAAGGAGAAGACCGATTGTCTTGGTCAGAATCTAGAACTTCAATCCACCCGCACTACGCAAAACGTCGACCAATCACACCTGACGAAGGTGGACTCCGAAGTCCAACGTAGATCCTCCGTAACAGTGGAAACCACACTCGTCCCGGTTATGGTCGAATAAGTGCAATATCCGATCAAGTCCCTCAAACCGCGAAAGGCGCCAGGGACCGATGACATGAACAATCGCGTCTTAAAACTCATACCCGGCCACCTAATTATAATCCTGGTGAGCATCTTCAATGGCGCCATAACAAACTGCTCCTTCCCCGCTACCTGGAAGGAGGCAGATGTCATCGGTATTCACAAGCCTGAAAAACCGGCTTATAAACCGTCCAGCTACCGTCCAATCAGCCTACTGAGCGCACTCAGTAAGCTTTATGAGAGGGTCATCCTCTCTAGACTTAGAGATTGTACCATCAGCAAAAATCTACTACCCGATGAACAGTTTGGCTTTCGTGCCAGACACTCGTGCGTACAACAAGTGCACCGCACACACATACTATCTCATTTACCCGAACCCCCGCCCTATAGGAAGAGCCGCACTGTTCCTGGACATAGCTAAGGCCTTCGACACGGTCTGTCACAACGGCTTGATTTATAAACTGTACCAGTTCGATGTGCCAGACAGACTCGTGCTTACATTGCGAGCTTCCTCCTAGGCCATAGCTTCCATTTTCGAGTGGAGGGAACGCGCTCGTACCGTCACCCACTCACAGCCGGTGGACCATAGGGCTCGACCACAGGGCTCCTACTCTTTACCCTGTATACCAGCGACATAAAAAAAAATCAAGATGACACCGTACTCTTATACATCAGATCAAAACCGAAAAATGGTTTACGTCCGGCCGCCCGGCTGCAGGCAACTGTCACAGAGCTAGGCAAATGGTTTCGCAAATAGAGGATGCAGGTAAACCCGGAGAAAAGCGCGCAATGTTCTTTTCCCCGAGCACGCTTCGCTCATCCAAACGCGCTTGCCTTCGCCGAAAAGCCTTCTCGCATTGCGATCAACAAATACCCTGGGGAAAGTACTCCAAATACTTAGGTGTCACCCTAGATCAGAGCTTGCGCTTGGACAAGCATATTACTATAGTCCGAAATAGAGCGCGATTTGTGTTGGGTCATCTTGCACCCATGATAGATAAACGAAGCAAAATGTCCCTAAGACACAAGCTTACCCTATATGAAACATGCATCCGCCCGGTCATGACATACGCGAGTGTGATATTCGCTGACATAGCCGAATACCACCTGCCTGCTAGTCTGCCATTTTAGATAAACTGCAAGTTGTGCAGAATAAATTCATGGGCAGAACCGTCGGTGTTTCCCTCTATATGCGGAACGTCGACATCCACTGCGATCTGTTGCTTTCCTCCATCAAAAAATACATTAAGTCGCTCTCGCGTATTTCGATCTCGCGCTGAACCATCGAAATCCGCTCGCGTCCGCGTCCGATTATAACCCTATACGAAAGGCTTTCGTGCGACGACCGCATAACATTCTCACGGACCGGGTCGACCTTATTACAAAACGCTTGGCCCGGATCAGCCAGGCGAGGGATGCCAGGAGATATAGACTAAGCGTGTTGCTGGGAAGTTTCTGTCGCCGTTTCTTCTCTCCCAGCTATAACACGTTGCGAAACGGCAGTAAGATAGTGTAGGCCGCCTCCAACCACCAATCCCGATCTGCCGGGATCCTTCCCCTCGGGCTTTATATTACCTGTCGCCCGTTCTCAAATAATACATTGTGTCGCTCTCTAGTCGTCATCGTTAGATTTATCTCCCTCTCATGGCCACAGTCCAGCAAGTAGCGAGGAAGGCGGTCGCCCCAAAACCCCCGATAAAGTTATGAGGTCTTCGGACCGACAACATGAAGTCAAGTCCAATAAAAAAGCCGTCTACCTTATTGTAAAACAGTGCACCGCCGCGGGCGGACCTTTACCTACACTATAACTATGGCCTACTCGCTTATGGAGTAGGCATCAGTGCAGGCATACCTCATGGGTCCCGTGTTCCAGGCTGCGTTCTGCACGCCTGTAACCCAGTCCCAATTTCATTGAGTCCCGGACTCCATGCTGCGTTCTGCACGCTTGTAGCCCGGTCTCATTACCGGAGTACCGGACTGCAGGCCGCGTAATGTCTACCTGCAGTCTGGTCTCGCTTACCGGGATCTATTGGGGTCCTACTTTTTAATAAAAAACAAACGCTATAACATTTATTTCCTAGCAATTTAAGGCTATTACAAATAATTCAAATCTAAACAAAAGTAAAATATAATTTTAATTAATAAAACATGACTTTATACATAAACTATACCCGTCTCAGTCCGACGCCGTCTCTTTTGTGCGCCCAAATGTCGCTTCTACGTTGTCTACGAGACTTAGCAAATTTAGTCAATGACCTTATCGCTTGTCTAGACGGGTCGGTGGGTTTTGCACATCGTTGTTGTCGTCGTCAACACTTACATAAAAGTTGAAATACGTTTTATATATCGCCAGCGAAGCAGCAAGCAAAAGCTAGTATACCGGGTTACTAGTATACGTTAATTCGCCGTATATCCGGCAGATGATGACAGGGAAGCTCAAAAGCAACAAAATTAAACAGTTTTTTAAGTCCTCTCTCGATTTTATACTTCCTATCTCCGCAACAGCGTATTGTTTTAAGACCTAGTTAAAAATGTTGTTCATTTCCAGGTTGCCGGGTGTGGCTTTACGAGCCAAGAAGGGCATATGTCTCGAATACTCCAGCTCGTGAAGCTGCCATATGTGAAGCTGTCTCAGTGCAAGAAAATGGTACCAGAGGACTTTAGACGCTACCTGGGTGATGACAAATTCTGTGCAGGAGACACCAATGGTGCGTCAATTCCATCCTACAATTAACTATACAATCATCAGTGTATCACAAAGTCACACATATATTATTTTCCACTACCCACTTCTCCTGCTACTGCTCACATCTACTTAACACTTCACTTGCTACTCTCAGTTCCCACATCCATTTGCCACTGCCCACTGCCTTTTTTCACTTGCCGCTTCCACTTGCCACTCCCATTTGCCCATTCACTCACCGATTCCACTGAACTGCCCACAATTCACGTAGCACTTCCACAGACTTCACCTGACTAATTTAGTCATTTATTTCAGAAATAAGATGTTGTAATGATTTTATATCAGGCTTGTGCGTAATTTGCGGTGTCCGTTTTGTATAATCATTCGTTGATACCTAAACATAGTGATACAATAATAACTTCGAACTTATTTTTTTTTAACTTACTGATGGCTTAGCCACAAGTTGGATTTGTCGCCTTAATAATTAACAATTAACTTATTATATAAATGAGGTGGCGTGTGCAAGAACTTAGTAATTTTTTTTGCTATTATGATAAGGGCTCTGCCAAAATGCTGTTACATCAGTCTACATTAAATAATTTCATGCTATTTCTAAGGCTGTTTGTTTGGACACATTCCACTAATATATGAAAGATATCCTATCTTACAATATAATTATGACATTAAGAACAATTCAGTGTAGATGGGAATCTCATCATGTGTAAAATATTTGTTACAAAATGTGTTCAGATCGTAATCTTAAATATATTAAATCCCTAGTAATATTATAAATGCGAAAGTAACTCTGTCCGTCTATCTGTTCCCTTTTCACGGATAATGTACAGGACCGATTTGACTGAAACTCAGTATATAATTATATATTTTTTCGATGCTAAGGATGAACATAGGATACTTTTTATTCCGAAAAATGGGATAGTTTCCGTGATAAAATATACTCGTCTCTCTTGTTATGCTTTTACGGAAAAACTAGTGGACCGATTTGGCTGAAATTCGGTATATGTCTAATTTTAATACCGGGGGTGGACAAGGTATACTTTTCATCCCGGATAATGGGATAGATTTATGTAAAGGTTATCCAAGAAAGTAGGTTAAGTTTTGTTTTTTTTTGTTGTGATTAATCATTTTCGGAGTTTTGGTTATTTAAGTCAATTTGATCAATTTGGCCATTTTGCCATTTTGGTCATTTGGTCGATTTGGTCATTTTGGTCGATTTGGTCATTTTGATCGATTTGGTGTAATTTTGTACATATGTAGTTTTAATAGCACGTGGGCTACCGGTGATTCTCTTACCATAGAGTTACACCGAGCCAAATTTAGGAACAACTTGTTAAAACATTTCACTATAATCCATGTCCTATATAACAGTTACGGTAAAAAGTTACCGATTTATAGTATTGACGCCATTTTCAGGTACTGGTGTACTGTGCCAAGGTGACGGCGGCAGCGGTCTGGTTTTCCCTGACAGCACTTCAGACGACCGCTACTTCCTGAGAGGCATCCTGTCCGTAGCGCCAGTCTACACCGACTCCTACAAATTCTCCATCACCGCATTGACTGATGTATCAAAACATTTATACTTCATTAATAACTTCCATTGCAACACATAATCTATGCTAATGAATACAACTGGTTTTATTATACTTGTAAATCATAAATCATTTTATTGGTTTTTTTGTTATAATAATAAAATAATAATAATAAAATAGTTTATTAGGTACCACAGAATTGTAACAACAATAACAGAAGGTGCTATAAATTTCTATATAATAAAACAGGTAAATCTAATTAATAACTAGGGAAAACTAAAAATAATTAGTAAAATTAATGGATACTAACACCTAAACTAGGCAAAGCCTGTACTATAGGTGTTAGTTCCTTCCTATAATGCGTAATTAGAATGTTTTACTTTATATTCAAATGTGGGTAGAAGTGTTACAAAATTTGTGAGATATTGTACTGCCATATAAACTTATATAGACAGATGTTAACACGAGTATATAAAGTAGGAACTTAGGTAAATGTTTATTGCGAGTGTGAAAAATAATAAAACTTATGTTAATTTTAACTAGTGTAAAAGCATGTGTGCGTGTGCATGTGCGTGTGCCTGTACGTATTCGAATGATGTATGTACTTATCTGAAATTTTAGTGTACTTAAGTGTGTAAGTATAATCTTAGTTGAAATGTTAATGTTATGGCGACATACTTTAGACCAACTGGTAACATTGTTATCAGTATAATTAAAATGTATGTCATAAACTGGGTATGGAAGAGAGAGCATGAAAGTAGAGTAAACGCGGTCGAGATGCGAGCACTGCGCAAAATCTGCGGAGTGACGCTCGCGGACCGCGTTTGTAATACCGAAGTAAGAAAGAGAGTTGGTCTGAAAGAGAGTGTCGGGGTGAAGGTAAGGAAAGGAATGCTCCGGTGGTTCGGGCATGTGGAAAGAATGCATGATGAAAGAATGACTAAACAGATATACAATGCAAAAGTGGATGGATGCAGAAGTCGTGGAAGGCCACGACACACCTTCCATGATCAAATTGATCGTGTACTAGCAGAAGGTGATGTCAGGAGCCTTAAGAACAGACGAGCTTGCATGACAAGTGTTATGAATGTCAAAGAGGCAAGTGAGGTGTGTAAGAATAAGCCTAAATGGCACTCTGTTGTTTGTGCCTACCCCGCAAGGGAACTGGCGTGAAGTTATGTATGTATGTATAAACTCCTTCAGCCATTTCACCTCGCTCGGTCGTGGCGAAAACGTCACTAATGACGTCATGATTTTCGCTCACAACGACCCATGTCAAGAGATGGGTCGAATAATCCGTTCCAATAGTTCACGATTGTAACGCTCGCAAGCAAGTGAAAAAATCGCGGTTCGTGAGCTTAATCTTTGTGAGGTTCATGTGGAATGTAGCCAATATGTGTAAAAGGTGCGCTCGACTAACTCTTGAACCGTATTTTGAGCCGTTTTTTTCGAAGCGCGTGTAGGCGGGTAGCGTTACTTGTACGAGCGTTGCGCGCTTATAAGCTCTTATAACAGCGTATCTCAAAATTGTTGATCAAAGTAATTTTGCGGCGTCGCAAATTTTTTTTAAAGAATAAATAATAACCCATCTGGAGACGCAATCAGGCAATCTCCGCGGGTAGGGGGTTATGTGTTGAATGTATGGCCATCCCTTACTCCCCAATTAAGAACCGGTGCCCGGAAAATATAGGAATTCGCACTTACCTCGCAGTCAGGCACCAGCCCACGACAGCGCTGGTTCAGGAGGTCTGCCGCTGCTTATCACGTGGCGATACAGATGCCAAAGTCCTTCAACACGAGCCCCGGGGCACAAGAGACGCAGATACACTGGCCACTTAAGTTTTTAAATTGTTTGAGACGGTTATCCTAGTTACTAGATAACTGGACGCGGAAATCTTCGATAGCTAAACTAGCTTGTAATTATGTGGGTGCGATACTCGTTACGCGCGTTGCAGTAGCGTGGCGTTTGGCAACGTACTGACCCACGCGAAGCGCGAGCGGCGTCAACACGCGGGGTTGCAAGACGCTATAAACCCAAGGCACAATTGCTACTTGTGAAGTAAATGGCGCCAACACCATCATCAAATAATAATCATACAGGTCGATATTTGATTTCGATGACTTCACAACTTATCCATAAAAAATATAAAAACATATAAAGAGTAAGTCAATTTTATTAAGAAACGATAAAAATAAATATACTGGAAATTGGAATGTATGGAAAATTGCTTGTCCCAAGGTATCACAGTACTTTTAACTCAATTGTTGTAATTATTTTCAAAGAACTAATTGCGTTGAGAGTTTAAATGCACTGTTTTATCATAAAAAAAGAATTGTTTTATTTAGGACAAATACACACTCCAACGATACTGCGAAAAATAAAATAAAGGAAATAATATAACTCCTAAAATTGGGCCCAGACTTAGCGTAATGCTGACCGCAAAGACCAGCGCTGTTCTTCCGTCTGGAACCGGCAGGCGGAGCCATGGAGGACAATACTACACAAATAATATAAAATCGATTTAGTTAAATATATAAAAATAAAACGGACTAATATAAAAATTTACATCAAAATAATAATAACTTAATGCATGAAATATAATAATTCAATGCTGCAGATGGACTACCAGACACCACAGATGACCAACTAAAGCCCGAGGTAGCCACCGACCCGCCGACACCCCTACACTCGAATAAACGCGTATAAACTGATCATAACATCTAGGACGAGAAGTATCTAAAGATCTTGAACTATAAACTATCACTAATAAACGTATGTAAAGGAGCGGGAAGTGATGGAACATCACCTTTATTTTGGAAAAATTGCTCTAAGACTTTAGCCAAACCTATTACTATCATTTTTAATCGTTCTCTTGCCACTGGTATATTTCCGAAAATTTGGAAAACAGCACAAATACTGCCCATTCACAAGAAGGAATTGCGTGTTAGGGTCGAAAACTATAGGGAATATCAATATTAAATACAATTGGGAGTCTTTGAGAAAATGGTTTATAGTTTCGTCTATCCATTTATGTCCGCTGGTATATCTAATAATCAACACGAATTTTTGCGGAAACGCTCTATTGTTACCAATCTGGCACATATATTTGACTACATACTGTGTAATATTGACGGAGGAGGATAGGTTGACATGATCCACACTGATTTTGAGAAAGTTTTTGATCATGTAGATCACGTGATCCTGCTCGAAAAGCTTTGGAAACTAGGAATATGTGGAGATTTAATACAATGGGTGCAGTCTTATTTATCGAATAGATCTCAAGCTGTTGTCGTTGGTGGTCATAGATATAATTATATAAAAATTCTAACAGGCGTTCCTCAAGGTTCAAATCTGGGCCCATTGTTCTATAATGCATGATGTTGCAGTCTCGTGCTTGTAGAACCTATTTTGTTCATAGAATTGTGTTTTTGAATGTGATATTTTTTTTATGTCAAAGTTTTAGTTTGTTTTTTTGTCGTGTGAAAAATATTGACGGAAATACGTGCATTAATTTTAATTGTGTTTATTAGGTCGAAATAATAGTAAATTAACACAAAAAGAGAGTATTTATTTATTAAAACCACGGGATTTATTCTCACCGACCACAACAGAATGGCGACCGTGAGCAATTTACGACATAGAACCGTAAGTCGTTTTCTATTTGCCTTTGACTGTATAACACTTGTATAGATAAGCTTTGCAACCAGAAATTCAACGAGGTCCGTGCAATTATTCACCATTTTTAAAATGATAGAGCTACGTGCATTAATTTTAATTGAGTTTATTTAGGTTTAAATATAGTAAGTTAACTCAAAAAGAGCCGATTTATTTATTAAAACCCTGGGATTTATTCTCACCGACCACTTTAGAATGGCGACCGTGACAGGACGCTGTCGGCTGCTTTTCTAAAGTGAGCCACAGTTTGATACCAATTGTTTCAAGTTAATTTAGATGTTTGTATCCAATAGAAGGCTGTTTAATCAAGTATTGGTTTTTGGTTACTCTTTGGTTTATTTAGCCTAGAATTTCATTTATTATTTAAGGAGCAATTATAAATTTATGTTTGATTCGGTTATTACATTTTTATTTGTTACAATTGTTTGCGAAATGCTCGTCTTTTGCCAAATAACACATAGCTTTGTTATGTTATCAATAACTTTTGCCCTGTGGAGGATGTTGCACTGATGCACTCGTGCTTGTGAGAACCTTTTTTGTTCATAGAATGCTTGTGTTTCTTGAATCCGATTTCTTTTTATTGTTAAAGTTTTGGTTTGTTTTGTTTTTTGTCGTGTGAAAAATATTGACGGAAATACGTGCATTAATTTTAATTGTGTTTATTAGGTCGAAATAATAGTAAATTAACACAAAAAGAGAGTATTTATTTATTAAAACCACGGGATTTATTCTCACCGACCACAACACATGTCTTTTTGATATTTCTCATATGTTTCAGTTCGCAATGCATGCTATGTATGCAGACGACAAAAATTTTTTCTTAAAATAAAAAATCAATCGGACTGTGTTGCTTTGCAACAGGACTTAAACAATTTACAACAATATTATAGTAAAAATAAAATCACTGTCAATGTTCGAAAAAGTCAGATAGTTAGTTTTAGTCGTAAATCGAAATTGCATTTTTTCAGTTATAATTTTAACGGTATAATAATATAGAGAATATTTACATTTTGCTTTTTAGATGGAAGTGAGTTTTATTTTTGTAAAAAAATATTTTTTACTTTGTAGTTGTTTGAATAACTATAGAATTAATATTTTAAGCGCCTGTCAAAATTGTACTATTGGAACACGTATACAAGTTTGCTTTCGGTGAATATAGGTGCTTGCTGCTCTTCAATAACGGTTGCACTCGATTTCCCTGGAATCTAATCATCAGATCCTGGCTTGGTGACAATGGCACCACCTCAGGAGTATATTCTTTCAAATAAACAAATAAAATTCAAAACCGGTCCATAATTGACGGAAAAATCGCGTAACAAACATACAGTTGAATTGAGAACCAACAATTGAGAAACTCCTCCTTTCGGAGAGCTGATAAAAGTACTGAATGGGTCTTATTCAAAACGGCTTTCAGTGTTATTTCTTAAGATCTACCTTGAGTTTTTCAAATACCCTCTAGTTTATGTATTCATATTCATAATAGGTGCATGAGGTCGAACTTCTATCTCTAACTTATTGTTGCGAGTTACAGGACTCGAATTAAAGATGCAATTGAAATTACTATAGAATTTATTAGAATTATACAAATACGTATAACACAGGTAAAAATATAACTGAATACAACCAGTACAAACGTAATGCACGATTCAATAACACACGCAAAGTCCGTCAATAGGCTGTACACTGTGCACACAATAGGCTGTTTTTAGAATTACAAATTTTAAACACAAAATAAATAAAAGAAATACAACAGCGGAAGGGTAATAAAGTGTGTGTTTTATGGTAGGCAGATATGCATCCACCTTTGTCGGCGAGTAACATTATTAAGAAAAAAAAATCGTTTCCACCTGATAAGATAGACCCGCAGTACCCCGTTTTAACTTGTTTAAAATTTCCACTTTTCAGGGGTTTTTTATATTCGAGGACTGAAGAAAGCAATTCGATACTGAGTGTGGTGTGGAAGTAACTTCCTTATGAAGCGATTTGTCATCATCATCCCCTAACCACCCGGCGCCGGACGACGATGAGCCTCGTGCCGTCTACCAAAGTCGCCGAGAGCCAGAGCAACCTTGGCTTCTTAAGAGATTGGTCTAATTGGAACTCCGTTTAGGAACTACATCGTAGTTATATAGTGACTTCACCACATATGATTTTTATCCTTTACTCCAAACCGTCACAGCTCGTCACAGAACAGCTGTATTCAGAGGTCGTTCCCGGTATGCAGCATCAAAGTGCTGGAATAACATTCCTCCCCTATAAGAAACGCCTCATCAGTGCACTCTTTAGGGTCACAATAAAGAAATTCCTTTGTGAACACCAAAACGCACAAAGTAACTTATAGCATGATACAAGTGCTTTATGGCCATTTTACTAATACCTATGAGAACATTAACAATAATCTATTTATTTTATTTACTTGTTTTTTGTTCACGTATCTCACATGTTTATATATGTTTATTATTATTGTTTCGATATAAATATGTCTAATAACCCGTTTTATTTTTATAATTATTAAACGGAATCGATGTGACATATTATTTGTGTTGTATTGTCCTCCGTGATTCCACCTGCTGGTCCCAGGAGGAAGAACAGCGCTGGCCTTAGCAGCTAGCATCACGCTGAGTCTGGGTCCAATTTTAGCCCTTATATTGATGCATTTATCTTTTATTTTACTCAGTATTGTTAATTTGTCCTAAATAAAATCATTCTTTCTTTCTTCTTTCTTTTTTTATTAGTTAGCCTTTCTTCGCCACGATTCTCAAAAAAAAACTTTAATCACATACTTTTAACTTCTCTCTCTATCGAATGTGGCAGTGGTTATTATAAAATCATTGGACTGAGGTAATAAAGTTTATCGAGTTCTAAATAGGTAATCATCGACTAGAGAATAGCCAGTTTTGTGAAAACTTATGTAACTGTTTTTGAGTCAACCAAGCCTACAAGGCAGTCAAAACCATAACTAGAATAAATGACCTAAAATTGTACCTAAAATTTGTATTTTATTACCATCCCGGTTAACCGAAGCACCAACACCCATTTCATCAAAGTCGATCTATCAAATCCTCATATTGTTTTCCTCGGTACCATTTCTCAACCCTATGAAAGCTTTATTTATTTAATGTCTCTTTATCAATTTTTTAATATATTATTTTTTTAATTACAATTTATCAATCGAAATTTAGTAATCACAATATATATAAAAAATAAATGCCACCAATAAAATAACCGCCTTCGACAAAAAAATATACATTTAAATTTTTGGGTCGTTTGTGATATCTTTGCACTGGAAGTCAGCGTTGTGTTGGATATAATTCCAGCACAACAATAAGCTGAGTGCAAGCCTTGGTTATTAAAAATATGCCGCATAAATTCTCAACACATGCTTTTCTTTAATCACATGAAGCTATGTAAGTACGTCGCTACTTCCTCACGTAAACATTTTCTTGCTACCTTCTTTCTTTTAGTTTCTTCTATTCACCAACTGTTGACAACAGATGCTATCGAAATTATTGCTAATGTTTTTTTCAATGTCAATGAAAGTCGTCGTCAAATTCCATTTAAATAATAATGGTAAAAAACATTTTTCTGTTTTTATTAAAATAATTATGGAACCCTAGAAACGAGACAAATGATCATTAATTAACAGTTAACAGAGAAATCAATTAAGTAAGATAATGAATTGTGTAATCATCGTTTTCTAAGACAACACGTATTGTCAAACAGAAATGTGTATTCTTTCTTTTAACATGTTACATTAAGTCTCTAAAATGTTATTTAAAATGACACTGTGTTTTGTTGTTATATTGGGTAAGTAATTTTAATATTATAATCTTTAATCTTTTATATTAACTCTAGTTAATAAAATAGACACTTATCTTTACTAACTATAAATTTATGGACCTACTTTATAAATTAAACATATATAAAAAAAACTATAGGCTAATTAATGGCTATGTACTTATTCTTTTATATGTACATACATAGAATAGGAAGTAAAATTAAATTTTAACTTACATATAAGTTATAATTGACCTTCAAAAAGTGTTCTCCAGTAAAACTTATTGTGAATAAAAACTTTTAAATTTTGATATTTTTTTTTAATTCATGTTGTGTTAGAGTAAGTTTGGAGTCATTTTTAAGGTTCTCAAAGAAGCCCACAAACTCACTCTAACTCAATATGAATAAGACCGGAAGAATAGACTGCATCTGTGCCAAAGGAAAACGTAAAGGCTGGCTGCGTTGCCACGTTGGGGGGCGATGCTAATTCGCTGTACGAAGTATAAAGCACCATTTTGGTCATGAGTGGTATCAAAGATTTTCCAACAAATTTCTTTGGAGAAATTCTTTGCGCGGTCCATAACACACGGACCAAGGGTTTCAACTCCAAAGGGCACAAATATGTACCCTTATTCTAAGGGTCCATATGTGCGCCGTTTGAGCGCTTCAGCTGTTAAAGCAGCGTTACCAGTCTCTGGCGCAGTCATTGGATGATGAGACGGGGCCAAAGTGTCAACTCATGTCGCTAGGCTCATCCGTGCAGGAACGGAGAAAGAATACCATTTCCTGCGGCCGGGCTGCCTATCGTAAGAGGCGACTTAACAACCCACAGCCAGGTGATAGGGCATTTGCCCGACTAGATGGCTACCACCCCTGGTCTAAAGTATGTCGCTGTAACAACCTTGAGTTATGTTCCGGCATTAGTGTACAGTTTCCAGTCTCCCTTAAGAGAGCAGCAGCGCATTTGTAGCAACTTTGGTGTTACAAATGTCTATAGGCGATTGTAACCGCTCGCCATCAAGTGGGCCGTCTGCCTGTCTGCTGATATTCTGCAATAAAAAAAAATAGGAATTACTGTCTTTCCATCCGGTTATAGTAAACATTTTTAATAGGTGGTAGTGTGGTAAGGTCGAACACTTACAAGCCAATAGATGGCGCTGTGCAATAATTGAGGTCGCAGACGTTTCCTGAAACGTACAAAGAATATATATAAATTTTCAACAATAATAGAGGGGCCTAGGATTATAAGCCTCGTCGAATGGCTCTCGTGCGATGACCGCGTAACTTTTTCAGGGACAGGGTCGACGTTATTACAAAACGGCTGGCCCAGATCAGCCCGCCCGCGGTTAGGACGGCAGGCTGGCAGGCATCGACAGAGACAGATAGACACAGACAGCGGCGTCTCAGACGCCGCCCATCACGAGCCCTCCACGTCCCCGCGAGGGACGCCAGGAGACATAGCCCCGCCACAGGATAGACTAAACGTGTTGCTGGGAAGTTTCTTTCGCAGTTCCTTCTCTCCCAGTCATAACACGTTGCGAAATCGCAGTAAGATAGCGCAGGCCGCCGCAAACCGCCAATCCCGGTCCGCCGGGATCCTTCTCTCGGGCTTTGTACTACGCGTCGCCCGTTCTAAATTAGTGCATTGTGGTGTATTTTGGTGAACAATAAAGTGTTTTCATTCATTCATTCATTCATTTATTGTGTCGCCCTATCGTGGGCATCATTAGATTCATCCCTCTCTCACGGCAACAGTCCAGTCGAGGTAAAACTCCCTAGGGAGCTCCCTCGAGCAAGTTCCCCCGGGCTGGAGCGCCTTCGCACGAAGACGTTCGCCGCAAAAGCCCTGGTAAAGTTGTGAGGTCTTCGGACCAACAACATAAAGTCAAGTCCAATAAAAAAGGGCCTAGGCCTGCGAGGAACAACAATAGCCTCGCTGGAAGATCTTTCTTTGAGACGGAGGAGCATTCCATGTCGCTCCTCCACCCCATACGGAGCACCCCCCTCACTGGTGACCCCGCCCTGACGCACTCCTCTCAGGTATTTGCTCCTCTGGATGGCGACCGCCCCTAGTTTAGACTATGCCGCCATAACCACCTTGAGTGGGTATTCCAGCATTAGTGACCAGGTTCCAGTCTCCCTTCAGAAAGCAGCAGTACATGGCGACTCTGGTGTTATAAATGTCCATTGACGATTGTAACCGTTTTCCATCAGGTGGGTCGTCTGCCTGTTTGCTGACCTCATGATATTTTTTTAAGATAATTTAATGATTATACAATATTAGTGTAATAGTAGTCGTACTATACAGAGTGGAAACTTTCAGCGGAGCAGTAAGGGAAGTGCCTCAATCGTTGCAACCACACGAAATTAATCTTAGGAAACTGTTCAGGATCAGATACAGAACAAATTGGCATCAAAAAATGTTTTTGTGTAAAATTATCATTTTCTTGCAAACTGTACCGTTTTTTTAAACTATGAATGGGGAACAAAAATACACAAAAAATTATGGTTAGCCGTCTATGAGCATTTTCGTGTAGCTGCAATGACTAAGGTACCTCGCCTTACTGCCCCTCTGAAAGTTTCCACCCAATTACGTGTACCGCCATCGCAATTACCGTCCAAATTCATTCCTGGGCTTGTCTGGAAGAGATCACCAGCATCATGTGTAAATCATTTTTTTTTAGCCAGGGGAAATCCGTTTGAGAACTAAGCCCCGACAGACTAAGAATCCTGGGGGGATAATTCGCGACCCGAGTGTGGGATTCGCCAGATCAGGGGAGGCACTAGCATGCCCAGTCAGAACTGGTGCCATGCTATTGCCACTCCCCAGTTAGGGATACCCAGTAAAACCCCTGGGTGTTCCGTCCTGCGCCTTATGCCAGGGCTACGAGTATACGGGATTCCTAGCTCCACGTGCCCTGGCAGGCGTGGGCCTCAGTCACAGGCCTCTTCCATTGCCGGGGGACTTCTTTTGTTCGCCGGCATCATCTAGGTCTATTCCGGGTGTGGAACGGTTTGTAACGCGACCCACGGGAAGAGAGATGAGCGCGCGCGGAACACACGCGCTCTCATCTCGATGGCATGTGCAGGTGAATGAGAATCCCTATACCCTACCCGTGCCGCCCGCTTACGGCGGCCGAAGGTCGATATTCGCCCTCCTGCGCCGGCGCGTTCTGCTTTGGCGGGAGCGGAGCAAGGAGGTCCGCTCACGCTCCCGTGCCGCCTCCTCCTGCGCAAACATAACGTGCTCGCAAAAGGATCACGTATAAACCAGCCATAACACAATAACAAAACGTAAAAAGACTGGTAGCGCCATCTAGGGCGTCTGATTTAAAAGGTTTAGAAGTTAAATTTTCATCGAACTTCTATCATCAGTCACAAAATTCAAGTTTGTTTAATTATTTTTAGATGCGATATTAATCTATAATTAATTGTTTACTGATATAAACAATTAATTTTTAATATTAAACGCCATTGGCGTTTTAACATACTAATTATACGTAGCATTTTCTTAAGTTTTCACGAGTAGTACGCTTAATTAAACTACGTTTTAACGGTTTTAAGCGCGGTATTTTTTTGATTTTTCTGCTACTACCGGCAGAATAGTATAATAGAACACGTTCATAATATAAAATATTCGCAATAAATGAATTTAAATTTACATTAAAACCCTTGATAAAAACAACACAACAACGTGGGGTCCAACTGTTATAATTAATCTCATTTCTTGCCGCGAGACTTATTTCGTGAGAGTCTCTAATTTGAGTATTTTCGTATTTAACACTGTAATTTGAATTCAATTTACGCTTGATGTTTTAAACTTATTTTTTCTTTGTAGCCACTTCAACAACCCTCGCAGTGTGTGAAGAAATTTTAACAACAGAAAGATGCAGGTAACACAGACGTTATTCTTAATTAGTGCTGTGTTTCCATATCTTGCTTTCATATCGACTCTAGCTTCTGGGCGTCACTTTGACTCCAATTCTCAATTTTGGCACGTAGCGTCTTTAGCGCAATTGTCGGCTAAAAAGCTGGATGTAACTACTCACAAAGGTGAAATAGTATTTCACGCTGGAAGAGCTGCTGAACTTATACCAAGCATAAGGTCGGTCATTCATGGTTCTCATCTTTGGTGTGGCTCAGCCAATTATCAGTCGGAGGCATTGGAGTCAATTGAAATAAGAGCCAGTAGGTTAGTCGGTAATGACCGTCTTTTTAATGCTCGACTGTCGGGTCTTCTATCGGATACACTTCGAGGATTGTTCCTCAAAACTGCATGAGCTAGTTCCCGCATCTCCGTTTTACCTTCGGACAAAAAGACGCATCGGTTTGCGCCACCGTTACGTGGCGGAAATACCACCAGTCAGGACCAAGCGCTTCGTTTCGTCATTTCTGGTGCGCACTACCGAAGAATGGAATAATTTGCCGGAGTCTGTTTTTACTGATAAATGCAATCTAGAAGTCTTCAAGTCAAGAGTAGATAGGTATCTTCTCAATATCAGGTAAGACGGTGATCAAACGCAAACCAATACAATCATAAAAAACTTATATATTCGTGTACCACCTTCTAGCATGGAAAAGCATACTAAGGATCCTTTCAATCAAATCCTATGCGATAGAATTTCAAGATGAGCCTCTACAAAGATAATTCAAAGACTTATTGACTCTTCGGAAGATCAGAGGGCTGGTACCTACCTCGGATAACGGATCAGTAAAGCGATCCAGCGTGGTAACGTAGTCAGCCTCCTAGGAACCTTACCCATTGACTTCAATGACCTAGGCTCAGTATTCTACTTATAGTATTAAGGGATTATAGGTAGAATACAATATAAGTTAAATTTCCTTCACTTGCCTTAAAAATTCAAGATACCTTGAAGTTATTTTTGATATTTCAGAGAAGACCAGTGGCAATGCCGCGACAGCACTTGTATCCCGTTTGACGATAAATGTGACGGCAAAATCGATTGTGACGACAGTAGTGACGAGACACACGCTCTATGCAGGAATCTAGAGTGAGTGATGTGGGAATTATATTATTTAAGCGCATGATTTGATAAATACAAGACGATGTTTCTGAACGCGGTCATAGTTTGAAAGAAATGACGTGTAATATAAAAGTGTAGAAAATAAATTGAGAAAGACAATGCACGTAAGAGACGACGCTCTGAACGTGGGTATTTTAAGTTGTAAAGTATCTTTTGCACTCAGATGCCAGAGCAATTGGTTCAGGTGTACATACGGCGCCTGCGTGGATGGTATAGCTCCCTGCAACGGCACAAAAGAGTGCGCAGATAACTCCGACGAACTTTTACCCAGGTGTAGGCATGCCACGATTACCTCCAGGTATAAGTACATCTTTTTGTCTTACTTTATTGCCATAATAGGATATGACCGTGTTAGGTTTAACTAATGTTTGGTATATTATATTGTTGTACCTTCTTAAAATTTTAATGTGTTGTAAAAAACATGGAACAATAACAAAGTAAGTGTTTATACAAACATTTAATACTCAAGCGTAATTACATTATTTTCACCTTTGTTATTAATCCAAAAGTCTGAATTCGTACCCGCTAAAATTTAAAAAGAAAATGACGGTCAGTTGCTTTTTCACGACTATAAAAGCGGAAGGTTCGGCCGGCGTGGCGCATTATTGCTCGAGCCGCCGAACGGAACAGACCTCTGTGGGTTGTTGTAACGCTATTGGATTGTACGATACCGAGTACTCTTGAAATTTCTATTTCGAGGACTCAAATATGGGTCGTCACCAAGACGCCAACAATCGTGACGTCAGCATTACTGCCGTCACACTTTTATAAACACTACGGTGGTTCCTCCTCCGTTAAGCAAATTATTGTTCTTATTATATACCTATACCAATTTGAATTGAGTTAAAAATACAATTGTTATCATGTTTGAACTAATAATGATTTATGGATTATGGATCAATGGACCAATAAATGAGCAACTATTTAAAAATTGAAAATATTTTATTTGCTATTAACCGCGACTTCGTCCACGGTTGACTTGAAATTCCCGCGGAATTCCCGGGTCAAAGTACCGCAGTATTTAAAAGAGAATGTAAAATATTGTTTTAATGAAAACTGTGTCGGAGTAAACTAGTTTTTATGCTCGAGATGATTTGGCGCACGAGCGCAGCGAGAGCGCTAATAATTCGAGTGCCTTGATAGGTCTTTCACCCTAGGTTAACACTTTCAATATGAGGAAAGTAAATAAGAACTGATGAGTTAAATAAACAATAACTTCTCTAATAAAATCAGGCGTTAAATCCATATTTAAATCGGATGAAACGTCATCACGTACGTCACATATGAAATATCTAGTTTTTTTTTCTGTGGCATTCTACCAGCCAGTATTTCTTTTGTCACTGATGATAGTTAATATTTAGCTCAAATTTATGTAAATTAAATAATAATCTAGTGAAAAGAATTTATAAGTATAAAATGATGTTACAAAATTGTTGATATTTTTTAATGACAATTTATTCTAATTGGAAAACAACCCACAGTCAGGTGGTAGGGTACCACCCCTGGTCTAGAGTATGCCGCCTTAACAACCTTGAGTTATGTTCCGGCATTAGTGGCCAGGTTCCAGTCTTACTTCAACATATTGGTACCACCTTTGGTGTTGTTATGAATGTCCATAGGAGAAGGTAACCGCTTTGCATCAGATGAGCCGTCTACCTATCTGCTGAACTCGTGCAATAAAAAAAACTGAGCGTGACGATCATGCGGTTATGTGCCTTTTCCCTATACCAACAGTGGTCAATGTGCCTAGAGTTTTCACTTCAAAAATTATTATTTTTCAGTGTCCCTTTCCGTTGTGATGACGGCATGGAAATACCTTACCATGAACGCTGCGATGGGAAAGTAAACTGCCAGGATACCTCCGATGAAACGTTGAAGACTTGTGCTGACATGAGCTGCCTTTCTTACTACTTCCAGTGCGCTTACGGCGCATGCGTCGATCACGGTGCGGAGTGCAATGGGGTAGGTATATTCTATTTTCAAATCGCTCCTATAAATTTTTTATTATAGTTCGGCCATTCTATAAAGCCATAGGTATATTTGGCATCTATCAAACTGATCTCAGTAGTTACGGGAACAGTAACTATCGATGACGATACAATTAGAAATGGAAATCGATATTGGAAGACACACATACCGAATCGATTCAAATAAATCGATTTCCCTGTTGTTGTCCTTTTAATCTTTAAAATGTTGACAATACATGATTTAATTACGCTTTATGTTTAAACTTTTCAATTAGACATCAATCTACAGGTGACGTCACTAATATTTTAGGAAAAAAGTGTTGACAAGCATAACGTTGTTATGTGTTACTTTAAAAAAAGATAAAAACTATGTAAAAATAGAAGTCACTACTTTTATAGGTCATATACTCTCTACAAACACAAAATAAAAACAACACATTAGAATGTATAAATTTATAAGATTTATTTAAAGCAAGAATCCTACCATTCCCACCATATATTTTTTTTTGAGGTGGTGGAAAATGCTTAACCGATTTACGCACAAACTGGGCCGTTGCTAGGGGAACGACACGCGTCGGTCGGGGGCGATAACACTGCAGCAATAGTATGCTCTTGGCAGTGCTCCGTCCGCGATCGACGTCACAGAATAGTGTGGAAGACTCCGAGTGTTGCTACAGGAGCGAGCAACCCCAATACCCACTAAAAACCCCCTCCTCCCTATCGACCCTGCGCTTTTGTTTGTGTTGGAAAGGCTGAGATTTAGAACATAGTTACGCCCAGTCGATCCAGCGCAATAAAGTGCCTGGAGTGTGTCCTGGGAGAACACACCCCACTTCGTTGTGCGGGGGTAGAAGGTCCTTTGCTCTCCTAGCAAGCTAAAGGACCCCGCGGTAAACAGAACCTAACTCAGGGAGGGAAGTAATGCGCGTACCTGCCTCTCCGGGTGCCAGCTGAAGGCCGGCGACCTCGAGAAGACGCATTAGCACGCGCTGCAGGACTTCTCTCCTTATACCATTCCCACCATATACCCCATCCACTTGCAACCCATGATCACCAACCCAATTTCCACCCTACTCCAACACTTACCCTACTCCTATACACCCTACCTCAACACACCCTTAGTAGTAACAAACTTTAGTTTACACAATAGAGAAGTAGTATCAAAAAGATAGGAAAAAATTGAAATCTATAAATAGCAATAAATAAAATTAAAAAAGTAGTAGACCTGGGCATATTTTGTTCGCCCGGGCTAAGAAGGAGAATAAAAAAAAGAACAATGTTTGAAAGTTGCACCCGTGACTGAAAAATTGAGAGGAAGAAGACTAAGACGTGCATGACAAGAGTTATGAATGTCAAAGAAGCAAATGAGGTGTGTAAAAATGGGCCTAAATGGCGCTCTGTTGTTCGTGCCTACCCCGCAAGGGAACTGGCGTGAAGTTATGTATGTATGTAAGAAGACTAAGTTGGTATGGGCATATAATGAGGAGGGATGAAAGTCACGAGACGACAACAATGTTAAACTACAAGATGGATGGGTACAGATGTAAAGGTAGACCAAAAAAAGATGGATGGATTGTGTGAAGGGTGATGATTTGTGGTGTGGCAGAAGATGTAAGTCAGAATAGAGGAGTGTGGAAGAAAAAGACATAATACTTTCTTAAGTTTTCGCGACTTGTATACATAATAAAACTACGTTTTAACGGTTTTAAGCGCGGTAATTTTATTTGATTTTGGGTTTTCCGACGTTTCGGCCACTTTTCAGTGGCCGTGATCACGGAAGACAAAGATGTCAAGTGTCAACGAGTATTGTTAAAGTTTTATTTAGCCTACCGCCAACTTGTTAATTTTAATTTTGTTTATGGTTATTATTTACTCTATGGGAGCCTAATCTAATTTACTACCGCTTCGCAACATGTTATGGCTTGAAGAGAAGAAGCGGCGCAAAAAAATCTTCAGCAAACATGCCTAGCTCTAATAATTTTATACATACATACATAACTTCACGCCAGTTCCCTTGCGGGGTAGGCACGAACAACAGAGTGCCATTTAGGCTTATTCTTACACACCTCATTTGCCTCTTTGACATTCATAACTCTTGTCATGCAAGCTCGTCTGTTCTTAAGGCTCCTGACATCACCTTCTGCTAGTACACGATCAATTTGATCATGGAAGGTGTGTCGTGGCCTTCCACGACTTCTGCATCCATCCACTTTTGCATTGTATATCTGTTTAGTCATTCTTTCATCATGCATTCTTTCCACATGCCCGAACCACCGGAGCATTCCTTTCCTAGGATAGCTAACATTTGGACCCGGTAGGTGGCGCTGGAATCGGGTTTTAGAATTTTACATTAAATTGAAATACCTAAAAAAAAGGGCGGCAAAATTGTCTTCCGCCCCGGGCGGTCGTCATCCACGCTACGCTGCTGGGTGTAATAGTTTGATGCAATAAATAAATTTAAAAAATAAATAAAGTCCAGTCGTGTGTCGGGGCGGACACAATTTTTTTTACTAGAATTATTAATTTACATACAAAAACACTTATGAAATTACTTATATAGACTTATAATTATACGAAAATCATCAGATGAACAAAATAGATAGAAAGAGCTCCGAGTGAGATTCAGAGTGAATATCCCACTAAATTAAGCATCGTTAGGAATAGGAAGCCGATCGCGTCACAGTGCATTACGAGGACTTAATATTAAATAGTCGACTTGATACGGATAAAGGTGGAATAGTTTCCAGTGGATACATTACTATTAACTACACCGACGCAAACCATGTGTGTGTATAGTTTACGCACACAAGTTTAACAAAAACGTTTCACTTCTTTTGACGGTTTTGTTCACCGTCTATACTTTTATTCGCATGTCTCAGATCAAAACCCTCAAATTGATTAATTTCAGGTCAAGGATTGCTATGACAACTCTGACGAATCAGATGAACTTTGCAATCGTTTGTCAGCTAGAACTACCCCGGTTGCTGTCAAAACTACTAGTAGAACACTTGTTAGTAATACCGGTGCTAGTACGTCAGGTAGTATTGCTGTTTCTACCACCCATGGATCTACTATCACTACTCCTTCTGTCATTATTTCTACGTCTACTGCTTCTACCAGCACAAAAACTGAAGTTACAGTTAAGTAAGTAAACGTCTATTTTTGTCTAATTTGATACATTACACCAGAGGTTACCTTCTCCAAATTATTTGGAGTAGGTAGAATAGGTCTTTACCACAGAAATAATATCTAGATCTACTCTAATAATATCTAGACATTATTTTTGTGGTCTTTACCTTCCATATTCTTCTATTCCGAGATACGTCCTCTATCACACCACAAATCATGTCTTCGATTACACAATCTATCCATCTCTGTTTTCGTCTACCTTTATATTTATACATATCATTCTTCCAGTTTAACATTACATAAGGATGTTACGCGAATATTTCAGGTGCAAACTAAACTAAACTACGAGAAAATAATGTTATACATGTCAACAATTTCAGGAATAAATCAAGAATGTGTAAACTACCCCCATATCCCAAACATGGTACATACGTCTTTGTCAACCATGTGGCCAACGTTACAGACAATACAGAAGTTAAACCTGGGATGGAATACGAGTTCTTTTACATAACCATCAATTGTAATGAAGGTTATGGAGTGATTGGGAACAAGGAACTTATCTGCTTTAATGGAGAGTTCTTCAAGCAAAAGACAGTTCCAAAGTGTACTAGTGAGTATCTTAACAAAATGTAAGTAAGGGACAAAGAATATCCAGCCACTCTAGACAAGTGGTTTTAGAAATAAACGAATAGAATAGAAAATGTATGGGAATGACATATTTTCGAAGAATTTTGGCATTTTAACATATTCTGAGAAGCTGACGATGTATATTAATCAACCGGAACCCGTATTTTAATTTTTTTATCATAATAAAAACGATTTAAATATATGTAAACATTGAGGGCAACACGATGACAGATCTAAAAAGTTTATTCTTTAAACTACACTGTGGTTCTCGTGTCGGTTTGTGCTGCCACCTATAGTTCGTTCCTAGTTCGTGCAGATTTAATAATAATGATTCCAGAATTCTGCAAGACACAAAGAGAAGAAGGCATGACTTACCGTTGCAGCAGAAAAGGCAGAAGAGGAAAGTGCGTAGACTTTGAACCACCTGGGACGATAGCGGAAGTAGATTGTACTAAGCCCGTGTATTATTTACCAATAGGAAGTGCTACACAACTGATCTGTTTGCGGGATGGATCTTGGGACAATCAGGCGATTTGTTTAGTAGGCAAGTATTTGTAGGACAACGTAACAAGTCTATAAAATTAGATAAGTGCGTTTCAGTTCACACAAATTGAAAGACTCCATAGACGAAAATAATTTTTTTAACAAACCGATTTCAAGCTATAAGCAAAAAATTCATGTTTTCTACATGTAGAAGTCAGGGTGGTAAGGGGTCTACGACTAACAGTACGCAGTACCCCCTGCCGTCAGCAAACGAGGTTCTGGCGGCCGAACGATGGCGGTATAACAATCGCAAGAAAGCCGGCCTAGAGAAATTACCTGGTCGGAGACGAACCACAGCGTCTCCGACGCAAATAGACCGGCACTGCGGTTACCAACTCGCATGCCAAGCGTGGTAACTATGACATTTAACTCCCAATGAAAAAGCACCACAGAAAACGGCCCTCAGTTCACGGTGACTCCCTATTCCCGGCTACGACAGCGGTCGCGGTAACGGCGGGGTGGAGGGTGCTAACAGTCTCCGGGGTACGGAAGGCTGCCAACTCCTGAAATTGATCTTGGTGACGTATAACGGACGGACGATTAGGCTGGATAGTCACCTCACTGAACTGGAAGTAGAGCTAAGTCGTATTAACTGGCACATCTTAGGGTTATCAGAAGTCCGAAGAGAGGGTGAGGATACGGTAACCCTAGAGTCTGGCCACTTACTCTACTTCCGGGAAGGTGACAGGGCCTCCCAGGGTGGTGTCGGTTTTCTCGTGAGCAAGACCCTCGTTAACAACGTTGTGGAAGTCAGCAGTGTGTCGAACAGGGTAGAGTACCTAGTACTGAAACTTACCAACAGGTATTCCCTGAAGGTTGTACGCCGACCTCGGCACACTCTGACGAAGAGGTTGAGGCCATGTATGACGACATTACTAAAGCCATACATGGAACAATCTCCGCATACTACAACGTTATTATGGGAGACTTTAATGCCAAGGTACAAGAATGCGACGAACCGATAATCGGACCTTATGGATTAAGGCTGCCGAAGAGCAGGGCTCTTCTAGATAAATTCCTTCCTACAAAAAGAAGCCCCAGAGGAGGTGGACCTGGCAGAGCTCGAAACTGTGACGAGGAATGAGATAGACTTTATAATGGCGGATAAGAAGCATATATTTAGAAATGTCTCAGTGGTCAACAGGTTCAATACCGGTAGCGACCACCGACTTGTACGAGGCACTCTAAATATTAATTTTAAGGCTGAAAGACTCTACCTGGTGAAATCTACTCTCTGACCCACACAGCCCCAAATGATGCACGGGTCCGAACAGTTCCAACTGGAACTTCACAATCGGTTCGAATCGCTGGAAACCACAGGCGATGTTGACGAGATAACCGACAACGTGGTGAAGACGTTGCAGGATTTGGGTTGCAGGTATTTTCTGCCTTTACGAAGAAACAGACAGTCCAAACTTTCTACCAAAACTCTGGATCTCGTAAAGACAAGACGTGAAATGCCACCTGCTGTGTTTTCCTCCCCAGAGCATCGGGCCCTCTCCAAGAAAATAAGAAAACTTGTAAGGCAGAACTTCCGCTGCTCTAATACGTGCGCCATTGAGGCCATCATAGAGCAGAACAGGGGGTCCAAAGTTTTCTGAAGAAGTTTGGGGAGGAGCCACAATGCAAAGCTGAGGACAGCGGATGGCAGAGAGCTTACGTCTCGCTCTTAGATCTTGACGAAAGCAGAAAAGTTCTACGGTCTACTGTATTCTTCGCGGGCGAAGAAGCCTGCGACGCAAAGCAACGAAGATCCACGTGCGCCACTCACGCGCCATTATACGGAAGACATCCCGGAGGTCGACGTGGACGAGATTAGTACGGCTCTCGGGCAACTTAAAAATGGCAGGGCTGCCGGTGATGACAGAGTACAACTGAGTTCCTTAAAGCAGGAGGAATGCCAATCCTCAAGGCCACTGTACCAAAAGCGTGGACCAAGAGTGTGGTGGTCTTGTTATTCAATAAGGGTGATAAGACTCTCTTGAAAAACAATAGGCCAATCTCACTCTTGAGCCACGTCCATAAATTATTTGCGAGGGTATCACGAATCGTCTCGCCAGAAGACTTGATGAGTTCCAACCACCGGAGCAGGCTGGGTTTCGAAATGGCTACAGCACCGTAGACCACATCCATACTGTTCGGCAGATTATACAAAAGACCGAAGAGTATAATCAGCCGCTGTATATGGCTTTCGTGGACTACGAGAAAGCCTTCGACTCCATTGAAACTTGGGCTCTTCTAGACTCTTTGCAAAGATGCCGTATTGATTGGCGATACGTTGCCCGCCGCCGCCAGATGCCGACGCCGCAACGATGGCCGTCCAGATACAGGACCGAAGGGTGAAGCCGTCGGGGGGTGAGACAGGGGGATGTGATTTCCCCAAACTGTTCACCAACACGATGGAGGATGTCTTCAAAACTCTGGAAGTTGTGTAGTAATATGTCCTGGACCTTGGACAGAAAATACAGGTAGGCAGGCACAACTTCGAGGAGGAAGCTACTAGGAGGAATCAGTTGGGCTGGGCAGCATTCGGTAAGCTTCGTCAAGTTTTCTAGTTGATCATTCCGCAATGCTTGAAGACAAGTCTTCGAGCAGTGCGTCCTCCTAGTCCTGACCTACGGAGCCGAGATACGGCCACTGATGGCAGGATTGGTCCACAAGTTCCAAGTCGCTCAACGAGCTATGGAGTGAGTTATGTTGGGTGATTTTCTTATGGATAAAATTGGAAATGAGGATATCCGTAAGATATCCAATGTAGCCGACATAGCTCCCATAATTAGCAAGTTGAAGTGGCAGTGGGCGGGTCACGTCTGTCGCAGGACCGATGGCCGATAGACCAGACGAGTCCTGGAGTGGAGACCGCGTCTATGTAGTGTCGGAATAAATGTAGTGTCGGACGCCCTCCAGCCCGATGGACCGACGACCTGTGCAAGGTAACGCCGGTAGGCGCTGGATGAGGAAATCAGAGGACAGGGATGAGTGGCGCCGTCTTGGGGAGGCCTACGTACAGCAGTGGACTGCGAATGGTTGACGACGACGGTAGAAGTCAGTGAATTTAGCAATTTTATTGTTGTTTTTTATGTTTTACTTGACAACAACATCAAGATTTTGTGGGAAATATTTATTTTTTGCTTTTTAGTTTGAAGTTGAGTTAACACACACATGGACGCGCGCACGCACCCAAACACACACACACACACACACAGACGCACCCCAGTCGCACAATAGGTATTTAATTATGTGTTAATCGTTGTGTGAGAAATTTCATCTTCTATTCTAATTCCAGAATGCGGTAAGGTAGCTTCATCGGCAAAACAACTCATGATTAATGGAAGTATTACTAAGCATGGCGACTTCCCTTGGCATGCAGCTATATACAGAAAAGAAGAGGACTTGATAAGCAAGAATCAAATCTGCGGGGGTACACTTATAAGTCGGGATGTAGTTGTATCAGGTACCTAAGAACTGCATGGAAGCAAACTTTAAACTTTCCTTTTCGCTACTTAAAGGTAGTTGTCTTCTTTGAAGATCAGCGTGTAAGCTTCCCACTCATACAACAAGACGAGCCGTATGACATACATCAGGATAGGACGATATTAATATTACTCAGTTTTATATGTGAGCGCGGGGGTACGTATTTAGGATTGGAAGAGAACGCCAGTTTTTTACTAAACGCTTTTATTAACTTACGCAGCCGTACGTGATTCCTCTCCGCAGGGTTGTACCTACATGCACAACTAACGACGCACTGTTTCGACGTTGAGTTGTCTTACTCACAATACCGTCGCCGATATGGCGTAGACCACCTCCTGCTGCTGCAGTGCTTACCTCCGAATTTACCACGCGTAGCTCGCTTCTGGATCTTCTCTTACACTACGACTACGCAACACTCCTTCACTGAACTGCCCACTAAACTTCTCACTAAATTCACCACTAATCTCTTCACTGTCTTCTATTAAACTTCTCTTCCAACTCTTTCGTATCGCACTTGTCGCTTCACTGACTCGAACTAAACTCAACTCTAAACTGCCAGGTATGCGCGCCTTACGCTGCTTATATGTACCTGGAAGAATCTTCTGGAAACCATAATTTCGATTTTCTTTTCCGTATTCTTTTATTTACTATCTCTTCCTTTCTAAACATCTATCTATTTCTGTCATTTCCTTCCCGAACCTTCTATTTCAGAACTTTCGTTTATCATCTATCCCTTTCTAACATCTATCTGTCTCTGTCTTTTCCTTTCCGAACTTCCTATTCTAGAACTTTCGTTCATCGTTTATCCCTTTCTGAAATGTATCCGTCTTTGTCTTTTCCTTCCAGAATCTTCTAACTTTTTCTAAAAGTCTTGAGACCGGCTTACGCTGCCAGAAAGTTCTACCCTCGGTCGCCACAATACCTTTGCCAAGAATAGCGTTGTACTATATTCGCATATCACTCGGCATAGGAATGACACGGGACATTTAAAACAAAGGCCGCTTTCCATATGAGGCTCACAACGACCACTCTCACGACAGCCACTTTTCCCGTTCCACTTGTTGTTCAGTTGTTGTTGTTGCGTTCTGGACGAAACACTAATTAGACGAACTAATTTTAAGACGATTGGTAGCATATAATGACCAATTGCTATTTAGACGAATTGATTCACTTACATCTTAGACGAAATGATACTAACCCGTCCAATTTATCTGTCAATTTAGTTATGTTAATATGAATATTCCCCTTCATGAACATTAATATGTGGAAGTTCTCGTCTGAAAACGAGGCTCCTCTCGACTGTAGTATATATATCCTTGCCCGTGGAGAAAAGACGTTCAACTGCAGCGCTTGAGGGTGTAGCAGTATATTTAATAAACAGATTTGCGAATATCTGTTCCCCGAGGAATGCCGCATCATTTAACGAGTCTTTCGACTTTATGTCTAGCTACATTTTGACGAGACTTTGAACTTTGCTCTTTAAAGATTTGTTGTTGGATTAATAATTAACGGACCTTGAGAAATTTTACGGAAGTTAACGAGTCCGTTAGCATATTTTTAAGTTAACTTAAAAGTTAATCCGTTACTCGAAATGTTAACTTCGTTAATTAACGATTAACGTTAATCCGTTAATCGTTAATTAACGAAGTTAATGCCCAGCTATGTATATTAATATGTATTTATTGTATACACAATAAACTACCCAAAAGAATAACAGACTCACCATAAATTAATTAATAAGTAAATTCATTGCAAATATAACTTAAGTAGTGGTTAGTCAAGCCCACCTTTTATATTTGGGTTGGCGCTTTGTATTCCTACGTTTCCTCGCCTTTCCGCAAATCCGGACGCTGGATAGAGACAGGCGGCGCCACCTGTCGGCTAACCACGATTCATGCCAGCGGGCGGCCCAGTTTTTTTTTTTTTTTTGTTTTGAGGCGAGGGAAAATGCTTAACCGATTTACGCACAAACTGGGTCGTTGCTAGGGGAACGACACGTGTCGGTCGGAGGCGATAACACTGCAGCAATAGTATGCTCTTGGCGGTGCTCCGTCCGCGATCGACGTCACAGAATAGTGTGGAAGACTCCGAGTGTTGCTACACGAGCGAGCAACCCCAATACCCACTAAAAACCCCCTCCTCCCTGTCGACCCTGCGCTTTTGTTTGTGTTGGAAAGGCTGAGATTTAGAACATAGTTACGCCCAGTCGATCCAGCGCAATAAAGTGCCTGGAGTGTGCCCTGGGAGAACACACCCCACTTCGTTGTGCGGGGGTAGAAGGTCCTTTGCTCTTCCTAGCAAGCTAAAGGCCCCCCGCGGTAAACGGAACAGCGAGCGGCCCAGTACGTCAACCGTAGACAGAGAAACCTATAGACACCGCTATAGCCAGGGCGTTCCATTAGTAACTCACAACGCCCAAAATACTCAGTTAGCCGTTCCACAAGGCGACCGTGATCGTTGTGGTCGTGGCGAAAACGTCACTAATGACGTCATCATTTTCGATCACACGACGCCCACAACGACCCATGTCAAAAGGTGGGTCAAAGTGGGCGTTGACCACAGAGCATTAATTCTCTCTTGTCAATATGTTGACAAAGGCGCGATTTTCATATAAACCAATGACATTTGCGTAATGCGTATGACATTAACGACATCAACGCTCCATAACCCGTTCCACTAGCGTTTATGATTGTAACGTCCGCAAGTAAGTGAAATGGGAAAAATCGCGGTCGTGAACGTGGTCGTTGTGAGTTCCTAATGGAACGTAGCCAGCGTGTCGCAGTAAGGAGACAAAAAAATACATCACTATATTTAGGCTTACCGTGTGAGAAAAAATAACCCTAAATTTGTGATAATTAGAAATTAGTACGCAAGGAAGCCTGTAAAATGAACCTGACAAATCGATTTTCATCGCTAGGTGGAGGTATGCTATGCGGAGGAGAAGACATGCTGCCTAACTCAAATTAATTGCGATGAGAGCTTGATAGTGACGATGGATGATGATGAAGTGGTTCTAAATAACTGCCATTTCTTATGTGATAATAGGTTCTGGCTTTGTGGATAAATAATAGAACATGTTTATTTTTACATACATACACACATAACATCACGCCAGTTCCCTTGCGGGATAGGCACGAACAACAGAGCGCCATTTAGGCTTATTCTTACACACCTCATTTACTTCTTTGACGTTCATAACTCTTGTCATGCACGCTCGTCTGTTCTTAAGGCTCCTGACATCACCTTCTGCTAGTACACGATCAATTTGATCATGGAAGGTGTGTCGTGGCCTTCCACGACTTCTGCATCCATCCACTTTTGCATTGTATATCTGTTATTGTATTATGTTTATTTTTAATTAGCTTTTATTGAGTTTACACGTTATTGTTCTTTAAATAAAACAAGCTTCGTATGATTGTTTCTAATTTTTTGCTTAAGTTCAAATCCTTTTGTTGCGTGATGTACACGCAGTGCAAAATAGTGCATGGAAATTGTCAAAAAAATTCTGTACATTTTTGATGACGGTTTTGGTGTTCCATCTGATAAATTATCAGGTTCAGGAAAACTGCAACAAGCCATTAAATTTTTCAGATATATCATTAATACACGATGCAAAATACATATTAATATTTCCTACTAGCTGAGCCGGCAAACTTCGTACCGTCTCAGAATCAATAAGTAAAAAACATTGATTTCTGAACGACGGGATGAACATCAAACGTTGGACATTCAAAACCAAAAAAAGTGAAAAAAAAACTTCACTTTTTTTAATTTGATTTGTGAATGACTTTTAATTGATTTCTAAACGACGGTACGAACATAAAATGTTTGACAGGTAGGAATCATTTCTAAGAGAAAGCGAAATTGTTGTTTTTACTATATTCCAAGCATTTTTTTTTCATATTTACTCCCCTTTTAAACCTTTCCTGGACTTCTACAAATAATTCAAAACCAAAATTAGCCAACTCAGTCCAGCCGTCCTCGAGTTTTAGTGAGACTAATGGACAGTATTTGTGATATATATATATATATATATATATATATATATATATATATATATAGATAATAGTGGGAATTAATTTATAGAAAAGTTGACAACACTAAAATTTTTAGGTATGTGTATGTATGTAGTTTGATGCGTAATAGTTGTCATTTTGTCCCCTAAAAAATTAACATAGTTTGGCCCAGTAGTTTTCATTCTGTGAAAATTTTTTTATGAAAATTTTTTTCGTTCCCCTTTCTTGGGACCTATATTTTTTAGGCGTGCGGCACCTTTCGTAGGCATACCCATAGCTAGACACTAAAAAGTAAGAAATGAAAAAAACTTCGTTTAAAAAAACCGACTTCAAAAACTAAAAAGTATAAAATAACTTATTTCTAAAGCTATTTTTAATGATAATATCTTATTTTCTTTTAAATATATATTATCTAAAATATCTTGAACTCGGTGCGAAGTAAAACATAAAAATTACTAAGCACCGCCTTTAAGATGTTTTAGATATATATTTAAAAAAAATAAGATAAAGATAAATTAAAAATTGCTTTAGAAATAAGTTATTTTACACTTTTAAATTTTTAAAGTCGGTTTTTTAGGAAGACGATAGCTAGCTGCACTTCAGCTGTCAAACTTTGTTTAGCAAACCTCTGTGCTAAACCTTGGCACGCTTCGTCAAACAAAAATTAGCATTATTCTGTTTCATTTCTTTATACGACATCGCATAAGTTGTTCTTTTTCTTGTGTGAATGCGACATAAGATATCAATTTATCTATAGGTTTCTCTGTCTACGACGTCAACGGTGACGCGAGCATCGCACACACTTTTAGTGCAAGGATAGAACGCATTTGCTTACCTATACACCCACTCCTGTTGGTAGTATGTGGACTGTGACCAAGTGAACAAACGCTAATTCTGAAGACGTGCCGAATAGTCTAAAGGGCCGAGGATTGAGGATCCGAAGGTGAGTGTCGCTTCATTCTACTCGGCTGTAGATTTTTCCCTTCTTCCACCACCTACAATTTACCTTTGCCACCCGCACCACCATTATTCATAAAGAGTTTATACATACACACATAACTCGTGAAGTTATGTATGTATGTATGTATAAACTCTTTTCGCCAGTTCCCTTGCGGGGTAGGCACGAACAACAGAGCGCCATTTAGGCTTTTTTATACACACCTCACTTGCTTCTTTGACATTCATAACTCTTGTCATGCACGCTCGTCTGTTCTTAAGGCTCCTGACATCACCTTCTGCTACTACACGATCAATTTGATCATGGAAGGTGTGTCGTGGCCTTCCACGACTTCTGCATCCATCCACTTTTGCATTGTATATCTGTTTAGTCGTTCTTTCATCATGCATTCTTTCCACATGCCCGAACCACCGGAGCATTCCTTTCCTTACCTTCACCCCGACACTCTCTTTCAGACCAACTCATAAAGAGTTTATGACCTATGTTAATTGAGACCATAATAATATTATTGAAATTGACGTGTAACATTGTTTATGAATAAAAGACTTCTGAATCTGATTTCTAATTATAATAAACGGCTGGCCCGGCACGGTTTCACACGCGCTCTGTCCCGCTCCCGTGGTATATAGCGTCATGTTATATAGCCTATGACACCTCCTGTTAACGCAGCTTTCGAACAGTAAAATAATTTTTAAAATCCGTTTAGTAGATCCAGAGATTACCCCCCTACAACGTCACAAACTCATAGACTTTGCCTCTTTATACACATACATACATACTACTGACGGCCTCTGTGGTTGAGCGGGCTAAGCCTTTGCCGGCGTACCTTACTGCAACGCAGAGGTTCCGGGTTCGATTCCTGGTATAGTAAATTTCGGAAACGTATCTTCTCCGTTATTTACTATGGTCTGGGTGTCTGGGATCGGCCCCAAAGTAGTCCGTTGTATATTACCCATAACACAAGCGTAACTTGCTTAATTTGGGGATATACAATGTGTGTGTTTGTCTGCCGATTATTATAAAAAAAAAAAAAAAAAAAAAATACATAACTTCAAGCCAGTTCCCTTGCGGAGTAGGCACAAACAACAGAGCGCCATTTAGGCTTATTCTTACACACCTCACTTGGCCTCTTTATAATTATAGATAAATACTTATAATATACCTTTATGGTCGACTGTTAATCCCAGATGTTATACTTCGATGGTTTGCCGGAGTTGCTTTATTTCTTTGTTCTCTTCTAGCTGCGTACTGCTTCTGGAATGATGCGAAGGGAGAACAAGAAGATTCATCTAAATATGCAGTGGGTTTGGGCAAGATATACAGACGATGGAACGATCCAAAAGATGATTCAGCTGAGTACTTTGATGTATGTTTCTAGTAGTCACATCTTTTGATGTTTTTCACTTTATTCCTACTAAAGAACAAAATTTGTTTTTTTTTCTAATAAAATAAAATAAAAATGAAAAAAAATAATGAATTAAAAATGCAATTAAAAAGTTACCAATGAAATCTTTTTTAACTACTACATTGCAACATGTTCCTTGCTTCAGCGTCCTTACTACTGTTTTTTATTACTAAGTAAATAATTGGAAATATTTTCAGCTTACCTGTCTGAAGATACCAGAACATTATGACGGTTCAGCTGGCAATTTCCAATCTGATATTGCAGTACTAAAGCTGAATGCGCTAGTCGTGTACAACACGTATATAAGGCCGATCTGTTTTGATCATAACAATATCGTGGACATTAAAATGGACGTTGGAAGAGTAAGTACAGTGCAACCTCGATATAACAAATCCGAAGATCAGAAAATATTCGTTATACCGAGAAATTTATTACAATGAGGTTTTTTATATAGAGGTAGATTTGATCTAACATTAGTTTTATTAACGGAGAATCATAAAATTTAAAACACATTGTAATGAATGCACTTTAATGTTTATTTAACTTACAACACTACACATGAATATATTACGAAAGTTTAAATTCCTGGAGTGACTTATGGTAAATTAATATGTTTGAACATATCGAAATATGAATTCTTTTTATATGGATTGGTAAGAATACTTTATGCATAGTTTGTATAAGTTAATAATGATCTTTATACCAGAGGTTAATTATACTTTCTAATATGTCTATTTGTTTTGTAATGAATGGAAATTCGTTACAAAGCGGTTTTCTAAAAATATATTCGTAATGTCTATTTGGTCTATTTGGTTTTAATCTTACGGCCGGTGCTAGAGTATCTCTAAAAACCGTTTCTTATTTCTTATTTATCCGTGCTGGAACGGAGAAAGAATACAATTTCCTGCGGCCGGGCGGTCTGTCGTAGGAGGCGACAAACAACCCACAGCTAGGTGGTAGAGCATTTGCCCGACTAGATGGCTACCACACCTGGTTGAAAGTATGTCGCCATAACAACCTTTAGTTGTGTTCCGGCATTAGTGACCAGGTTCCAGTTTCCCTTAAGAGAGCAGCAGTGCATTTGTAGCACCTTTGGTGTTGCAAATGTCCATAGGCAATGGTAACCGCTTTCCATCAAGTGGGCCGTCTGGCTGTCTGCTGAACTCCTGCTATAGAAAAATATAAAAAAACTTGTATAATCGAGAATATCATTATATTGAGCTTCTTTATAATAAGGCTTCATTGTACTATGGACTATAGGTTGGCCAAAAAGAATAGAAAACATTAGGAGCGCCACTTTCGCACATTTGTCTATACTCTAGCAGCTCCAATATTGTGACAAGAGTAATTTTGGTACTTACTAGTATCACGTCGATATAGATATAGGGAAGCTCCAAAGCAACAAACTTAAACAGCTTTTTGAATTTTCACTCGGTTTTATTCATCCTATCTCCGTAACACTGTTTTAAAACCTAGATAAAAATGTTCGTTTCCAGGTCGCTGGGTGGGGCTTCACGAGTCAAGAAGGGCATTCTTCTCGAATGCTCCAGCTCTTGAAGCTGCCATATGTGAAGCTGTCTCAGTGCAAGAAAATGCTACCAGACGACTTTAGAGTCAACCTGGCTGGTGACAAATTCTGTGCAGGAGACACCAATGGTGCGTCATCCTACAATAAACTATATAATCATCAGTCTATGAAAAGCAGAAGGTGATGTTAGGAGCCTTAATAACAGACGAGAGTGCATGACAAGAGTTATGAATGTGAAAGAAGCAAGTGAGGTGTGTAAGAATAAGCCTAAATGGCGCTCTGTTGTTCGTGCCTGCCCCGCAAGGGAACTGGCGTGAAGCTATGTATGTATGAAAAAGTCACACATATATTATTTTCCACTACCCACTTCTCCTGCCCACTTTCAACGGCCCAATCTCCACGTCCCACTGCTCACATCTACTTAACACAACCACTTGCCACTGCCCACTTCCTATTTCCACTTGATACTTCCATTTGCCTATCCACTCAACGATTCCACTGAACTTAAATTATTATAAATTGAATTTAGTCATTTATTTCAGTAATAAGATGTCGTAATGATTCTATATCAGGCTTGTGCGTAATTTGCGGTGTCCTATTTGTATAATCATTCGTTGATACCTAAACATAATAATACATTAACAACTTCGAACTTATTTTTTTTTTATCATACTGATGGCTTAGCCACAAGTTGGCTTTCTCGCCTAATAATTAACAATCAACTTATTACATAAATTAGGTAGCGCGTGCAAGAACTTAGTTTTTTTTTTTGTAGTATCATATGATATAGTCGTGGTAGCGTAATGGCTAGCGCACGCATCCCATACGAAAAGGGCGCGGGCTCGATCCTGGCCGGAACGCATGCACCACTTAGGCAGTTTTCTGACCTAATGTGCATATCGTTACAATTACCACGTGCTAACGGTGGTGAAGGAAAACATCGTGATGAAACCTGCACATTGATATAACCGACGTGTCAAACCTGCCAAGCCGCCTTAGATAAGCGTGGCGGGTACTGTTCTCCTTATAGTGGGAGGCCCGAGCCCAGCAGTGGGATAGTTATGGACTGTTATTATTTTATATACGATAAGGGCTCTGCCAAAATACTGTTACTCAGTTTACATTAAATAATTTCATGCCATTTCTAAGGCTGTTTGTTTGGACACATTCCATTAATACACGAAAGGCATCCTATCTTACAATATATGTGACATTAAGAACAATTTGGTGAGGTTGGTAAATTATGTGTAAACAATTTATTGCATGGAATGTGTTCAGTTCGTAATCTTAAATACCTATATACTAAATCTCTATTATCCCTATTAAAATTATAAATGCGAAAGTAACTCTGTCTGTTCCGTTTTCACGAAAAAACTACTGAACCGATTTGGCTGAAATTCGATATATGATTTTTAATACCGAGGGTGGACAAGGGATACTTTTAATCCCGGTCAATGGGATAGATTTATGTAAAGGGTATCCCAGAATGTAGGATAGGTTTTGTTTTTTTTTGTGATTTATCATTTTCGTTGTTTTGGTTATTTTGGTCAATTTAATCATTTTGATCCATTTGATCATTTTGGTCCTTTTGGCCATTTTGATAATTTTGGTCAATTTGCTCAATTTGGCAATTTTGACCATTTTATTAATTTTGGTCATTTTGGTCAATATGGTCAATTTGGTCAATTTGGTCATTTCGGTCATTTTGATCATTTTAGTCGATTTAGTAATTTCGGTCATTTTGGTCGATTTGGTCATTTTAATCGATTTGGTCGTTTCGGTCGATTTAGTCATTTCGGTAATGTTGGTCGATTTGGTCATTTTGGTCCATTTGGTGATTTTAGTCGTTTTGTCATTTTGGACGATTTGGTCAATTTAGTCATTGCGGTCATTTTGGTCGATTTAGTGTAATTTTGTACATATGTAGTTTTAATACCGAAAATGGGCATAGATACTTTTCATCCCGGGAGATGAGATAGTTTGCGATATAAAATGAAGTGAATCTTCCCGGGGCAAATAGCATTAACATAAAAAATTAACACAATGTAACCTGTATTAACTAACGCCTGCGCCTTAAACAAGAGGTAAGCACTAGAGGTTGACCCGCAGCGCAGCCGCGGGGTAAACTCTAGTTCAATGTATAAATCAAGTCAACTTCCTAGAAAATGGCTCGTTTTGTTAGAGTATCATCAGCCTTTTAGTTATCCCGCAGACTAACATGTGATGGTACCGACTGCAATATCACTTCTTTACCTGAGTTTTGACTTATGAAATAAGACCCAAAATCATGTGGGCTACCGATGATCCTCTTACCATAGAGTTACATCGAGCCAAATGTTGGAGAAACTTGTTAAAACCTTTCACTATAGTTCATGTGTTACCTATCTATTTATAGTATTGACGCCATTTTCAGGTACTGCACTGTGCCAAGGTGACATCGGCGGTGGTCTGGTTTTCCCTGACAGCTTTTCAGAGGACCGCTACTTCCTGAGAGGCATCGTGTCCATAGCGTCAGTCTACAACAACGAGTACAACAAATTCCCCATCACTATGTTCACCGATGTATCGAAACATTTAAACTTCATTAATAACTTCCATTGCGACACATAATCTATTGGTGGCAGTTGCTTCTTTTAAAATGAAACTCGATATAGACTGCACTGTATTATTATTAACGTTACTTATATTTACAATTAAATTATACATAGGAGAAGCACGTATTGGTACTATTACGACTAAATAAGTGCGCGAGAGAGTCGAGGGAGAGTTGTGTAAGAGTGGTAAGTGAGTGAATGCGTTTTACCGGTCTCTAAGGCTGCTTATATATCCCACGTTCCGTCCGAGGCCTTGTTGCTATTTGTGCGAGCTATGGGCATCGGCGGTATGCGGGGTGGGCGGATCAGGGGGTGCTCTCTGTCCGCAACATCTTCCCCCCAGGGCAAATCCTCCAAGCCATCTCTTGTCTAGGGCTGAGCAAGCCTAGTGGGTGGTCGTCGAGAACGAACGAGTTAGCAGACAAGAAGACATGGATCGCCACCCAAGCTTTAGCGAACATGTTCTAGACTCGTTGGATAACGCGATTATTTACCTACATTGACACTGAGGAACGACGTACGACGATATGAAGAAAGCTTACGCATTGGAGACGTCTTTATCATTGCGGACGGTCTGTTGCCACGTAACGTATGATCAAGTCGAGTGCACTTATCGCGGACCGGACAATGTAATTCGGAGCGCGGACGTGCAAACGCGGGGAAGCATCTTCAGGAGACCGGTAAGGAGGCTCATCGTCCTGACAAGAATAGATGATGTAGCGGAAAGAGATCACCCCCGTGACCCGTCTGCCGGAACACACCTACTCTCCACGCCCCGCATACCGCCGACGCCATAGCTCGCGCAATTAGCAGCTAGGCGTCGGACAGAACACGGGATATAGGAGCGGCCTTGGAGGCCGAAAACTTACTTGCGACCAATTCAACCACTCTCACTCAACTCTCTCGCACAATAACTTGTTCATTCCAATACGTATTTCTTTTATGTATAATTTAATTTATGTAAATAGTTCAATAATAATCATACAGTCCAGTCTATATCGAGTTACATTTTTGAAAGAAGCAACTGCCACCAGTAACGATTCAAAAAAAGTTTCACTTCAAAAATCCTTGTGGCGAGGCAAAGACAGCTGACGTGCGCTCGGAAATGTTCGGTTGTTCTCGCAATATCGAACTCCGACGCACCGCAGGACCCCGCCCGTAGCTGAGTCCAGGAGCTCGAGGGGCAGTCCTTATTGTACTGATAAGCCGTAATGGCCGCGCGCATTCGCTTCCCTGGCGTAAAGCAAAACGGCACAACATTGTTTAAGTCATTAAGTCTATTACTCTAATAATAAGTAGATAAGACGGCAATTTGTAATATAGACAATTCATCATAAAATATAGTGGTTTAATTTTTCCAACCCCCATAGCCTTAAATCAACTCAACTAAAAATAAAGTGCTAAATAAAACTAAGCATTATTATCATAAAAAAATTAATGAACATAAAGTTGCTTCAACATTTTCACTTAACATCTAACTTAAACTAAGTTAAAACTATTACAATATTATTAATGCAGGTATCTACAATCTTGGCGGCAGCGGGCGTTGAGGCCACGGGGATCACATTTGGCCTCCGCCCGCACTAATGCCGCAAGAGGGCGCGAGAGGAAACCGCGCGACCCTCTCAGGGCCGGGGAAGTTGTCAACCTCCCCGGCCCACACAGGAGAGGCCGCCCCTATATATGGGGCGGCCCACCGCTCGCCGGGGTTGCGGATTAAGGCTCACGCTGTGTACCGCGACCCCGGCACTAATGCGGAAGAAGCCTCACATGGGGTTTTAGTGGGTATACCCGGCGTCGGTCGTATTGATTAATCGGCGTCGGGGGAGCCCCACACACCGGCCGTGTCGATCCCCGCGCGGCTGACGGTGCGGCAACGCATTTCCCCATGTAAAAAAAAAGGTATCTACAATCTCGATTGTGAGTGTGGTTTATCTTACATTGGGCAAACAAATAGGAGCACAAAAACACGGGTAAAAGAACACATTGCTGACATGAAACATCAACAAAGTCTAAAAGTCTGCGATCAGTGAACACACGCTGGATAAACCCAACCACTACATCAGATCCGATAAACCACAAACCCTTGCGAAAGAGACTCGTTTCATACCTAGAATGATGCGTAAGGCTATTGAAATAAAAAAACAGCCAAATTTCAATAGAGAAGATGGTTTTTTTCTTATTGTAGGAGATCAGCAGAAGTTGGCAAGTACCACTTATTTGGGATCCGATCATCAATCTATCAAGACCCAAAGCCATCAAAAACCAACTGCCAGACATCAAGATACTGTGAGCTCTTTCTGCGTGCCCCGGAACACAAACCATTTTGATTGATAATTTCTTTTTATTTTTCCTCCCACCCATTTTAATATTATATAAAATTTTAGAGTTAGGCATATTTGCTGAAGAGTTTCTCGCGCCGCTTCTTCTATTCAAGCCACAACATGTTGCGAAGCGGTGGTAAATTCAATTAGGCTCTCATAGAGTAAACAATAACCATAAACAAAAAATTAAAACTAAATAATTACAATGAACAAGTTGGCGGTAGGCTAAATAAAACTTTAACAATAATCATTGACACATGACATCTTTGTCGTCCGTGATCACGGCCACTGAAAAGTGGCCGAAACGTAGGAATAATAAAAAATCAAATAAATTACCGCGCTTAAAACCGTTAAAACGTAGTTTTATTATGTATACATGTCGCGAAAACTTAAAATAATATGACTTTTGCGCATCGTACGACTTTGGCCAAGTTGCGTGCCGGGGTTATATATAACTCCACCTAAACCACGCAACGGATTCTTGAGCGGCTTTTACCTTTTTTACAGAATAATTCTTATACTAGTATTCAGGTTGGATTCCTGGCATAGTAAATTTCGTTACTGATCATTCTGTTATTTTACTATGGTCTGGGTGTCTGAGACCAGCCCCAGAGCGATCCCTTTTATATTACCCATAACACAGGTTTAACTTGCTTAGCTTAGGGATGGATATATGTGTATTGTAAGTACTAGAATTTGACCGCGACTTTGTCCACTTTGGACAGGTAACAACACAGTTATTTTGCTAATTATAAAATCAAAGGTTATTTTCAGCAGGGTAATATTTTTTTAGTATGAAAATACATTAATCCCGAAATTCCAGTAAATACTCGTGCTAAATAATGTTACTAAAAGCGACAATTGTGATTTTATCGATCAGTCAAAAATTTCGCAACAATTTTTTTGTCCAGGCCAATTTAAACCTCTCCCAAGAGAATTCCCGCAGGATTCTCTGTAAATAATGTACAGCAAATTTTAAGTCCGGGAATTTACTATAATCAGCGAAAACCGTACTGAAATCGGCCCAGGCGACAAACACAAAAAATGTAAGAAACAAGACCATTTTATAATATTATAGATGCATAGTCCATGACTATACAAACTTACACTTGCCAATTAAGGTGGAGCTAGTTACAATACAAATTATCGAAACTCGTTAAAAATGTATGGATAAGAATTAGTTATTTTGCCAACGGGATCATATACACTTGTGGCACTGTAGCGCCAATCTAAAAAACATTACCTAACGATACATTCACTCTTTTTCGCGTTCGTTCTCTTTTAGTTTCATTATGGAAAATGATGATGCAGCGATCGCGAGCGCAGTCGACACACTCCGCCTGTGTACTTTGCCTTTAATGTTGTATGTTTTAACATTTTAACACGTTCACAGGGGCACCTATTTATCTGTGCTTTCCATTCCTGCGGTACGGGGCCTATTGCGCCCCGTACCGCAAAACTACTAACCGTAAACTATAATCCATTTTTTGATTTGTATATAAAATTGTTTATGGACTTTTGTTTTGTGTTGTGTTGTACTAGATCAAGGTAATCTCGTATTAAAACACACTATTGTCTTTTTTCTTTTTCTTCTGCTTCTCTTTTCTCTCTGACGCGTCTTCGCCGTCGGCTTCTGTGGTTTCTGGGACTTCTGATGTGTCCATTGTTGCGTCTGCATCAGAACTGAAATAGAAACATCAATATTTACTACATCTATCTATCTTTATATATAAAATTAGCCTGCTAGTTGCTATATAATTACTTGACCTCACTGACTGACTGACATTTCAATGCACAGCCCAAACTACTCGGCTACACCCATGAAAAGCATACTGGTTCCTACTTCCTACTATATACCATATTAGACTATGCTACACACTAAGAAAGGATTTTCGAAAATACAACCCATAAGGGGGTAAAAAGGTTATGAAAGTTTACCTGAAAATCTTACTTTTTAAAGTAACGAAATGAATGTTCATATTCTTTCTTCTGCTTAGTAATCAATAAATATTTAAAAGGGGCTACCTTTTAACATTTTTTGTCTACTTAAACTATGACTAATGTTTAATTTATGGGGTGAATCATGAACATGTCAATAAACATTAGATGTTATGCATACTCCATAATATCTGTCACAAAGACTAGAAAAATAAACCTACATAATGAAACCTCATAATACCTACACTGCCTCGCTGTCCCTCGTCTTCGATATTTTCTTCTCCAATTTCAACTCTGTAGAATTATTTGGGTCATTTGCATTCGCTGTACTTGCTGTTCTCTTCCTACTTCCTTCTTCATCGCATTCTCCTTTCTGTTCTTTCTTTACTTTATAATCTACATAACTATTTAACCACTCTCTCGGAGTATTCTCATTTGGTTTCCCGTGTTTATCTAATTTGCCTTGTTGTATTAACATCTTCTTATGTGATGCTTTGGGATCTAAGCCCCATTTTCTTGGGTATGTGTCTCTTTCCATTATGACTCTTTTTAACTTAGCTGCCACTCCATGGTCACAAGATGCCATAGTTGATGTTTTCATTAACGCTATCGCCAACGCAACTGCTTCGTAATAACTAAACTTTCAGTTGAGAAACCTACATTGTGGTATAAGTTAGTAAGCCGAGTTCAAAGAGCACTTAACAGTACTTACCACAGGAGCATAAATAGCACTCCATTTCAATTACTTTTTGGAACGTAGATAAGGAGGAAGGAAGATATTGAATTACTGAACTTACTGATGGAAGAAGAAAGACAAAGTTTTAATGACAGTAGAGAAGAACTTAGAAAAGAAGCAAAGAAACAAATATTTAAAGTACAAGAAGAAAATAGAAGAAATTACAATAAGAAGATGAAAGAATGTAGTGTATACAAGGAAGGTGATCTAGTAGCTGTAAAAAGGACTCAATTTCGCACAGGGATGAAGCTGAAACCAAAGTTGTTTGTGTAGAACTTAAAACTTGTAAAATGTTTATATAACTTTTGTCAGCGATTATTAGTTTACATGTAATTTGATGTTTTTCTATGATGTTTAATTTTGTATTCTTCGTGTAACTTTTATTGTGATGTTGTAAGATGATGTAGTGTTATGAATATGAATGTCTGAGGACAGACGAAGGTGCAGGAGGGCCGAATGTGGGAATTATGTATCTTGAACGCATGAAGTGATGAATGTAAGATGATATTACTGAACGAATCCATAATGTGAAAGAGATGACGAGTAAGAAAGAAATAAGAGATTCGAATGGACGACGTACTTACGACGCAAGACGCTCTGTTTTATTTTAAAATATTGTACGTGATATTGAAATTATTACAAAATAAATGCACGCGCATAGCAGTAACGGAAACTCGTAGTGTTGTTTTACTTGCCAGCTCACCGTTCCACATTCCTTTAGGCAAGTGACTCTGTTGTTGCTGAATACGTATTAAATAGGTATATAACTGTTATGAAACAACAACTAGTTAGATGTGAAAGCACATATTGGATGATTTCATATTAATTCAGGTTAAGATCGGGTCTTTTTGGTATTGCAACTTTGGGCGTTGAATTCACCACTCAACGCTTATCGGGACCGACTAATCTAGGATGGTTATTCGACAATTATCGAGGTTTTCTCGTGCGATGCTTTTAAGCAAACTTAGATTTTTATAATAATATGTATTCATGAGGACTAAGGTAGTATCACATATATGAGTTTGAATCAATTTATTCGTGGATCAGCTTGGAGGCGCGAAGGCACCTCGATGACGCCCTAGATGGTTATAGGGATGAGCTACCGTCTTTCTGGAGGATCATTCGACTCGAAATTCATTTCTTTTGAAGATATGTGACTCTATGAAAGTCTTTAGATGTATTTAGGTGAGGCAATTTACTCTATGAAAGTATTTAGAAGTATATAGGCGAGGCAAGTAATTTCATGAAAGTTTTTTGAAGTATTTAGGCCAGGCAATCCTCACTGAATTGGAAAGGATTATTACTAGAAAATAAAAGGTATAAGAGCAGGATTATTGATGTTGACACCCTAGGTGTAGGGTACCACCACTTAATGACTATTTTAATTTAAACTTTACTTTACGGTGCTATGCTCGCATCTCGGGGGTTAGGGTCATTAGACGGATGTAAGGTTCTGCCACCCAAGCTTTACTTAAATGTCAATTTTACCTTTACAGCGAGCCTGAAGCCTGTCTTTGACATGGGTAACAATTAATATGAGCGTAAGGGAATACTCCACTTTATTTTAACTTTAATTTCATCTTTACTTTACGGAGAACGTTCCCTGAAACTCTTATTCTAGTCACTTAACGAGAATTTTAAGAGATGTAGAGGGTATCACTGCCTAAACTTTATTTAAACTTTATCTTTGTTTCATTGTGATACACTTATATTAATTACATCTGGGGAGGTCGCTGAGGTATTTATTATTCCTCATATCTACAATTTTACTTGATATTTTGGAAGAGTGACTCTGATGTGATATGTTCACTTAAGTCGTTATGGCTTTTCCAATTCATTATACACTTAAGGCACCCCGAACGTGTTTGCTAAAGTGTTAGGATGTACTTGCTCGAGAGTTTCTTGTCGGTTCTTCTCGCCAGCTATAGTACGTTGTGAATCGACGTAGTTTTAGATATATATATATTTACAAGTTATTCAATTAAATTTAATTAAATTAATAAATATTTTAATAATTAATTAAAAGTTTGGAGTTTCTTCCTTGGTCTTGATTTGAGCTCGTTTACTGATAGCTAATGCTGTGGCATAGCATCAGCCGGGTGGACAAGGAGGGCTGCCTTACACAAAATTATATAATTTGTTATGAAATGTGCATAGAAATACTTTTGGACTAGAGGCAAGGCGTACTCAGGTGATGAGCTTATATCATGAGATATTATATTTGTAATTTTACATTCCATTTCACACTTACAATATATTACTACAACTATTATATATATATATACACCGATCTTTGAGAATCTACCTGTCTCTTGACCAGCACTTCTATATAACCTACCTTGTGAATATAGGGTTAACGTTATTGCAACGAAGGGTTCCTACTACTAGATGATTACGATTTATGGCCAATATTATATGTTTTATTCATTTAATAAATTTTATTAATTTACATTATAAATTCTTTAATTTCTTATTTCACTCAATATTTCGGCTTGAGTATGTCATTCCCTTGGACTTTTGGTTTAGGGGGGGGAGACGTCACAATGGCTTGCCCTAATTCTGTCCTGCCCACTGCTCTGACTTGACAGCGGGCTTGGGACGAGCCGCTCTGCGAACTGCCACGGGAAAATCTCCTTGCAAACGTATTCCAGTTCAACAGAGCGCGCTCGGCTTTCAGGCGTCGCTAGTTGGGAATCTGGATGTTGTAGGTACACCCATCATTTAATACAGGTAAAGTTTTAGACAACCGTGCTTTCCGGTTAGCTGCCAGATTTCGCCTGGGGGCTCCATGTTGCGTAGCAAACCGTTACCAGTATGGAACTATGGTAGATCCGTATGAACACCACGGATTATTATGTCTACATAGTGTTGGCCGAAGATCTCGCTATGCCAGCCTCCATGACATCATCCGCCGAGCACTTATCAGCGTTGGCGTACCAGCCATCCTAGAACCAAATAACTTGGTGCGTGATGATAACAAGAGGCCGAACGGAATGTCACTTATTCTTTAGAAGATGGGACGGCCGCTTGTGTGGGACGCGACATGCGTTGACACTCTGGAGGCATTACATCTTTTTTTTATTTTTTTTATTCCTCTCTCCGGACGAACGAGATTATCCGGGCTTATTGTCTTTTTTGGGGTTTGTATATATATTTTTATTTTTAATCTTTCTTTTCTTTTTTTTTTTTCTTTTAACTCTACATATAGGACACATTCTATTTTTTTAACTTATACTCTACTGCTTTTGCAAGCTTCTTATATCCTGATATCTATTTCTTACTATTGTTTCTTATATTTTAGGCTTAATTACTATATATTTATTTATTTGCTTTCTTTTTTTTTATTGTTTTTATGTGGATTATGTTTATGTATCTATTCTATTTTCTACATTATCTATATATTCTTAAATATATGTTAAATGTACTCTTATCTATCTACTTTGTGTTGTTTTATTTCGCTCTACCACTTTCTTGACTACCTTTATACAAAATTCCAAAAAGTGCTCTACATTATTTTTTGACATTAATTCGGCCATATTTGAAGATTTTACTACTTGGCGAGGCATTACATCTTTCAATGACTAAGTCAAGGGCTGGCAATGCTGCTCCAACAGCTGAAGATCTCAAACAGCGCAAATATGGAACCCTAGGGAGGGGATACATAATTGTGCCATTTGGAGTTAAAACTTTAGATCCATGGTGTGTATTAGCACAGGGTTTCTTCAAAGAAATTTGTAAGAAACTCTTTGATAGCACCCGTGATCAGGTTGGTTCGTATTTCTCGCAACAATGGCAATGCATCCAGCCTTCTAGGCAAGCTTCTCTCTGGCAGCGATTTGCTACATAGTTTATATTAACTTACGTATATTTGAGTTTATTTGTAAAATTTAATATTTTTTTAAGTTAGTTTACTTTTTCTTTAATTGATTTACCCAGTCATAATATACAAAAAATAATAATGCCACCAATAAAATCTCTAACCGCCTTCGATAATAATACATATTATACGAGTATATTATTGGGAATGAGAGTTGTATCCGATGGATTACTGTGGGATGCACAAGGTGGTTTCAGAAATGGAAGGGGATGTATGGATCAAGTTTTCTCTCTCCGCAATATCGTAGAGAAGCAGCTGGCTATGGCCCGGAAGGTTTTCTGCGGTTTTGTGGATCTAGAGAAAGCATTTGACAGGGTTGTGCGGAAGGACCTCTGGGACATATTGCCCGGATATGGGATTAATGGCCAATTGATGCGTGCTGTGCAGTCCACTTACGAGGACTGTATGGCATGCATGCGAGTGGAAGGCAGCCTGTTGCCCTGGTTTGACGTCAATATTGGCGTCCGCCAGGGCTGTGTGCTGTCGGCTTTGCTGTTCATCCTATATCTGGACGATTGTCTCCAGAGAATAAGATTGATGGATGTTGGGGTGCGGATGAGTGATCTAGTTGTAAGCACCTTGCTTTATGCGGATGATGCCGTGCTTTTAGCCGAATCGCCATCAGAACTGCAAACACTAGTCACAATGATGAAAGATGACTGTCAGGCGAGAGGCTTACATTTGAATGCGAAGAAAACAAAAGTTATGGTGTTTGAAAGAGAAGAAACCAGAACGAATGCAAGGATAATGGTCGATGATGTTATGCTAGAGCAAGTGAATGAGTTTGTATATCTTGGATGTGCTTTTAGCAGGGATGGAAGGTACACCGCTGATATAGAAAGAAGAGTGAATTTGGGGAATAGTGTGAATGGAGCGTTAGGTAAACTTCTAGGCGCTAAGAACCTCAGTCAGAAGGCCCAGCTCGCCATACACAACGCGGTGCTGGTACCTACGCTCACGTATGGAAGCGAGAGTTGGGTATGGAAGAGAGAGCATGAAAGTAGAGTAAACGCGGTCGAGATGCGAGCACTGCGCAAAATCTGCGGAGTGACGCTCGCGGACCGCGTTCGTAATACCGAAGTAAGAAAGAGAGTTGGTCTGAAAGAGAGTGTCGAGGTGAAGGTAAGGAAAGGAATGCTCCGGTGGTTCGGGCATGTGGAAAGAATGCATGATGAAAGAATGACTAAACGGATATACAATGCAAAAGTGGATGGATGCAGAAGTCGTGGAAGGCCACGACACACCTTCCATGATCAAATTGATCGTGTACTAGCAGAAAGTGATGTCAGGAGCCTTAAGAACAGACTAGCTTGCATGACAAGAGTTATGAATGTCAAAGAGGCAAGTGAGGTGTGTAAGAATAAGCCTAAATGGCACTCTGTTGTTCGTGCCTACCCCGCAAGGGAACTGGCGTGAAGTTATGTATGTATGTATATTATTGGGTCGTTTTTGATATCATGTAAAAAGAAAGGTTTGCACTGAGAATCGGCGTTGTGTCGGACATAATTCCGGCACAGCAATAAACTTAGTGCAGGCCTTGTTTATTAAAAATATGCCGCACAAATTCTTATCACCTGCTCTTCTTTAATCACATGAAAGCTATGTAAGTACGTCGCTATTTCTTCACCTAAACATTTTCTTGCTACCTTCTTTCTTTTAGTTTCTTCTATTCGCCAACTGTTGACAACAGATGCTAGCGAAAGTCAATGAAACTCGTCGTCAAATTCAATTTAAATAATCATGGTAAAAAACATTTTTCTGTTTTTATTAAAATAATTATGGAACCCTAGGACCGAGATAAATGATCATTAATTAATAGTTAGCACAGAAATCAATTAAGTAAGATAATGAATTGTATAATCATCGTTTTCTAAGACGACGCGTATTGTCAAACAGAAATGTGTATTCTTTCTTTTAACATGTTACATTAAGTCTCTAAAATGTTATTTAAAATTACACTGTGTTCTATTGTTATATTGGGTAAGTAATTTTAATATTATAATCTTTAATCTTTTATTTTAACTCTAGTTAATAACATAGACACTTACCTTTACTAACTATAAATTAATGGAACTACTTTATAAACTAAACATATATAAAAAAAACTATAGGCTAATTAATGGCTATTTACTTATTCTTTTATATGTATATAGAATAGGAATTAAAATTAAACTTTAACTTACATGTAAGTTAAAATTGATCTTCATAACGTCTTCTCCAGTGAAACTTATTGTGAATAAACACTTTTAAATTTTGATATATTTTTTAAATTCATGTTGTGTTAGAGTAAGTTTTGAGTCATCTTTAAGGTTCTTAAAGAAGCCTACAAACTCACTCTAACCCAATATGAATAAGACCTTAAAAATAGACTGCATCTGTGCCAGAGGAAAACGTAAAGGCTGGCTGCGTTGCCACGCTGGATGGCGGTACTGATTCGCTGTACGAAGTATAATGCAACATTTTGGTCATGAGTGGTATCAAAGATTTTTCAACAAATTTCTTTGTAGATCCAGGTCCATACCACACGAACCTAGTGTTTCAACTCCAAAGGGCACAAATATGTAAATAAATAAATATGTACCCTTATTCTAAGGGTCCATATGTCCGCCGTTTGAGCGTTTCAGCTGATGAAACAGAGTTGCCAGTCTCTGATGCAGTCCTTGGAAGATGTGATGAGGCCAAAGTGTCAACACATGTCGCTACAAATGACTGACTTTCCATCCGGTTATACTAAAAAATTTTAATAGGTGGTTGTGTGGTAGGGTATGTAGTGGAACACTTACAAGCCAGTAGATGGTGCTGTACAATAAGAGAGGTGGCAAACGTTTCCTGAAACCTACAAAGAATGTGTGCAAATTTTCAACAATAACAGACGGGCCCAGGCCTACGAGGTACGACAATAGCCTCGCTGGAAGATCGTTCCTTGAGACGGAGGAGCATTCCATCTCGCTCCTCCACCCTATACGGGGCACCCCCCTCACTAGTGACCCCACCGTGACGCACCCCTCTCAGTTATTTGTTTCTCTTAGAGTATGCCGCCATAACAACCTAGAGTTTTGTTCCAGCATTAGTGACCATGTTCCAGTCTCCTTTTAGAGAGCAGCAGTACATTGGTAGCGCCTCTGGTGTTATAAATGTCCATAGACGATGGTAACCGTTTTCCATCAGGTGGGTCGTCTGCCTGTTTGCTGACCTCAAGCTATTTTTTTAAGATAATTTATTTATTATACAATATTAGTGTAATAGTAGTCGTACTATACAGAGTGGAAACTTTCAGAGGGGCAGTAAGGGAAGTGCCTCAATCGTTGCATCCAGAAATAATGGTTAGCCGTCTATGACCATTTTCGTGTTGCTGCAATGACTAAGGTACCTCCCCTTACTGCCCCTCTGAAAGTTCCCACCCAATTACGTGTACCGCCATCGCAATTATCGTCCAAGTTCATTCCTGGGCTTGTCTGGAAGAGATCACCAGTATCACGTGGAAAAACATTTTTTTTTAGCCAGGGGAAATCCGTTTGCTGACTAAACCCCGACAGGTTAAGAAGCCTGGGGGGATAATTCGCGGCCCGAGTGTGGAATTCGCTAGATCGGGGGAGGCACTAGCACGCCCAGTCAGAACCGGTGCCATGCTATTGCCACTCCCCAGTGAGGGATACCCACTAAAACCCCTGGGTGTTCCGTCCTGTGCCTTATGCCAGGGATACGGAACAGCGGGATACCCTTCCCTGGCAGGCGTGGGCCTCACGCATAGACCTCTTCCATTGCCGAGGGACTTCTTTTGTCCCCCGGCATCGTCTAGTTCTATTCCGGGCGTGGAACGGTTTGTAACGCACCCCACGGGAAGAAAGATGAGTGCGCGCGGAACACTCGCGGTCTCCTCTCAACTGCATTAGCAGGTGAGTGAGTCCCCCTATACGCCAAGGGGCCCCACCCGCGCCACCCGATTACGGCGGCCGAAAGTCGATATCCGCCTGCGGCGCCGGGGCGTTCTCCTTTGGCGGGAGCGGAGCAAGGAGGTCCGGTCCGCTCACGCTTCCGTGCCGCCTTCGCCTTCGCAAACATAATGTGCTCGCAAAAGGATTACATATAAACCAGCCATAACTCGATAACAAAACGTAAAAAGACTGGTAGCGCTATCTAGGACGTCTGATTTAAAAGGTTTAGAAGTTAAATTTTCATCGAACTTATAGTATGATCAGTCACAGAATTCAAGTTTTGTTTAATTACTTTTAGATGCGATATTAATCTATAATTAATTGTTTACCAATATAGACAATTAATTTTTAATGTAATATTAAAATAATTATACCTAGGATATTCACGACTAGTACACATAATAAAACTACGTTTTAACGGTTTTAAGCGCGGTATCTTATTTGATTTTTGATTTTGCTGCTGCTACCGGCAGAATATAGATGTACTCAATAATTGTAACATCTTCATAACTTACCTATATTCGCAATAAATGAATTTGAATTTACATTAAAACACTTGACAACAACACAACAAAGTGGCTGGGTCCAACTGTTATAATTAGTCCCATTTCTTGCCGCGAGACTTGTTTCGTGAGACTTTAATTTGAGCATTTTCGTATTTAACTTTACACTTATTTTTTTTGTAGCCACTTCAACAACTCTCGCAGTGTGTGAAGAAATTTTAACAACAAAAAGATGCAGGTAACACAGACGTTATTCCTAACTAGTGCTGAGTTTCCATATCTTGCTTTCATATCGACTCTAGCTTCTGGGCGTCACTTTGACTCCAATTCTCAATTTTGGCACGTACGTCTTTAGCGCAAGTGTCGGCTAAAAAGCTGGGTGTACCAACTCGTAAAGGTGAAATAGTACTTCACGTCGGAAGAGCTGCTGAACTTATACCAAGCATAAGGTCAGTCATTCATGGAGAACTGTTCTCATCTTTGGTGTGGCTCAGCCAAATATCAGTCGGAGGCGTTGGAGTCAATTGAAAAAAGAGCCAGTAGGTTAGTCGGTAATGACCGTCTTTTCAATGCTCGACTGTCGGTCTTCTATCGGATACACTTCGAGGATTATCCCTCAGTATACTGCATGGGCTAGTTCCAGCATCTCCGTTTTACCTTCGGACAAAAAGACGCATCGGTTTGCGCCACCGTTACGTGGCGGAAATACCACCAGTCAGGACCAAGCGCTTCGCTTCGTCATTTCTGGTGCGCACTGCCGAAGAATGGAATAATTTGCCGGAGTCTGTTTTTACTGATAAATGCAATCTAGGAGTCTTCAAGTCAAGAGTAGATAGGTATCTTCTCAACATCAGGTAAGACGGTGATCAAACGCAAACCAATACAATCATAAGAAACTTATATATTCGTGTACCACCTTCTAGCATGGAAAAGCATACTAAGGATCCTTTCAATCAAATCCTATGCGATAGAATTTCAAGATGAGCCTCTACAAAAATACTTCAAAACGACTTATTGACTCTTCGGAAGATCAGACGGCTGGTACCTACCGCGGACAACGGATCAGTAAAGCGATCCAGCGTGATAACGTAGCCAGCCTTCTAGGAATCTAATCCATTGACTTTGATGACCTAAGCTCAGTATTTTACTTATAGTCTTAAGGGATTATAGGTAGAATACAATGTAAGTAAAATTTCCTTCACTTGCCTTCAAAATTCAAGATACCTTGAAATTCTTTTTGATATTTCAGAAAAGACCAGTGGCAATGCCGCGACAGCACTTGTATCCCGTTTGACGATAAATGTGACGGCAAAATCGATTGTTCCGACAGTAGTGACGAGACACACGCTCTATGCAGGAATCTAGAGTGAGTGATGTGGGAATTATATTATTTAAACGCATGATTTGGTAAATACAAGACGATGTTTCTGAACGCGGTCATAGTGTGCAAGAGATGAGGTGTGATATAAGAGTGTAGAAGATAAATTGAGAAAGACAACAAACGTAAAAGACGATGCTCTGAACGTACGTATTTTAAATTGTAAAGTATCTTTTGCACTCAGATGCCAGAGCAATTGGTTCAGGTGTACCTACGGCGCCTGCGTGGATGGTACAGCTCCCTGCAACGGCACAAAAGAGTGCGCAGATAACTCCGACGAACTTCTGCCCAGGTGTAGGCATGCCACGATGACCTCCAGGTATAGTACATCTTTTCGACTTACTTTATTGCCATACTGGGATATGACCGCAACTTCGTCCACGGTTGACTTGAAATGGCCGCGGAATTCCCGGGACATAAAGTACCGCAGTATTTAAAAGAGAATGTAAAATACCGTTTTAGTGAAAACTGTGTAGGAGTAAACTGATTTTTATGCTCCACATGATTTGGCGCACGAGCGTAGCGAGAGCGCTAATAATCAAATGCCTTGATAAGTCTTGCTCCCGAGGTTTAACACTTTCAATGTGAGGAAAGTAAATAAGAACTGATTACTGAAATAAACAACTACATCTCTAATAAAATCAGGCATTAAATCCATATATCTAAGTCTGATGAAACGTCATCATGTACGTCACATATGAAATGTCTAGTTTTTTCTGTGACATTATACCGGCCAGTATTTCTTCTGTCACTGATGATAGTTAATATTTAGCTCAAATTTATGTAAATTAAATAATAATTTAGTAAAAAGAATTTATAAGTATAAAATAATGTTACAAAATTGTTCAGAGTGACAGCATTGGTACAACCTTTGATGTTACGAATGTCCATAGGAGATGGTAACCGCCTTCCATCAGATGGATGGGCCCTCTGCCTCTCTGCTGAACTTGTGCAATAAAAAAAATTGAGCGTGACGGTCATGCGGTTCAGTGCCTATTCCCCTTTTTTTTTCAGGCGGGGGAAATGCTATTTACGCACAGTACCGGGTCCTTTGCAAGGGATTAGACCATAGTCGATCATGGAGGCATTCCCAGAAGGGACAATCCAAACAGTAAACGACCGGCTTGTGTGGAGAATCGAACCTAAATGGCTAATACCCACTAAAACCACCCTCCTCTGACGGCCCCGCGCTTATGGCAGGAAAGGCATGAGACTTAGAACGTAGTTACGCCCACACCAATCCTAGCACAATAAGTGCCTGAGAAAGCCCCTGGAAAGGGCTAACTTACTTCGACGACAGGGGTGAGTACTCCTCTGCTCCCTTGATGCAAGAGGGCCCCTGAAGCGGTATTATTTTAGGGAGGGAAATCATGCGCATATCGGCGGCTCCGGGCTCCCGGCTGCCGCCGGCGCCCATGGGGAAGCGCATAAATACGCGCTAATCCACTTCTCTCCCTATCTCGTTCCGCAGCATGCTTTTGAGACATCACTGTCTCGCAGAAATTGGCCGCACCCACCCAATGATCATCGCTCTGCAGCATCGCTTGCACCAGGCTGCCGAGCGAATCAATCGGACCTACTGTTGTCTCGGGTTCAAATCTCTGGTGCCCAGGCTGCGCACTCGACTAGCGTATGAAACGCCGTGTCAAGCGCGCCACACTGGTGGCATTGGGGTGAAGGCTGACAGCCCGCAATCTGAAGGTCAGAGTCCCGCGTTTCCGCGAGAGCCATCGCAACAGCTGCAGTCGAGTCGCTTCCACCGTATCAACGCCAGCCACAGGGTTTTCCAACTCTACCGACCAAGATTAGCAGAACCGCGCTGGGCGGAGCAGAGCTCGACGCTGGCGGTCGTCGTCGGAAGGGAGGGGTGTTTGGGAAGGAGGTTTGGGAGGAAGGGGAAGGAATACAAGGATTTGGAGTGTATAGGTGGGACACCACTGTCACGGAGTGAAGGGGGGAATGTGACAGTGGCCGCTAAGGGCCCCGGGGACGCATACCCTTGTACCGCTTCCTGGACGGAGACGAGTCCAGGGCGGCACCCCCATACCAAGAGTAGCCAACGTGCCAAGAGATTTCACTTCAAAAATTATAACTTTTCAGTGTCCCTTTCCGTTGTGATGACGGCACGGAAATACCTTACCATGAACGCTGTGATGGGAAAGTAAACTGCCAGGATACGTCTGATGAATTGTTAAAGACTTGTGCTGACATGAGCTGCCTTCCTTACTACTTCCAGTGCGCTTACGGCGCATGCGTCGATCACGGCGCGGAGTGCAATGGGGTAGGTATATTATATTTTCAAATCGCTCCTATAAATTTTTTATTATAATTCGGCCATTCAATAAAGCCATAGGTATATTTGGCATCTATCAAACTGATCTCAGTAGTTATGGGAACAATAACTATCGATAACGATACAATTAGAAATGGAAACCGATATTGGAAGACACACATACCGAATCGATTCAAATAAATCGATTTGCCTGTTGTTGCCCTTTTAATCCTTAAAATGTTGACAATGCATGATTTAATTACGCTTTATGTTTAAACTTTTCAATTAGACATCAATCTACAGGTGACGTCGCTAATACTTAAGGAAAAAAGTGTTGACAAGCATAATGTTGTTATGTGTTACTTTTCTAAAGAAATATGTTAGAGTCCGCGCCACAAAAGAAGTCATACTGATGTGACACCGCAGTAATTATTTGCTAATCCATAAATCGATGTAAGTATTATTGAAATACAAAATATACCAAAACTAACGCTGTTAATTTATTTCCTGGCTACTTTAGGAACAAAATTCTATTAAATAGCGGAGCTAGCATTTTTGAAGTGATAAGTTCTTATAGGAGGCTAAACCGCCTTGTTACGTAACGCTTTACGGCGCCAGTCTGTCTGGCTTCCCTTTCTCTCAGTCAAGTTATCACTTCTTTCGGGCGTCCCGAGACCCACAGGTTTTTTTTGAAGTGAAACTTCTATATAGCCAGGGGTCTTAGGATTCTTCTGTCACGCTTGGAACTGCGGCATAAATTTAGACTAGACATGGTGAGAGACGGCCTATTTCTAGAATTGATTATGGATGCTTTTTTTGGTTCCGGATCGAATTCAGTTTCTTTTTTTGATAAAATAAAATATGTTTAAATATAAAATGCATTAATTAAAATGTACCTAATCTATCCAAATCATAATTTGCAGTAAAGCTGCGAAAAATCGAAATGAAGTGAAACTTCAACGGACCAGTGGAAAAACGAATGCCAACAAAATTTTAACTTGAAGTTTTACGGGCACATTGTTAATGTAGTTGTCCATTTTGAAAACCTGTCCGTAAAACTTTAGGTTAAAATTTTGTTGCGATTCGTTTTTCCACTTGTCCGTTGAAGTTTCACTTCTACTATGTGTCTCATATATATATATATTACTCGAGCACAGCAGACAAGCTGCCGGCCCAACTGTGATGGAAAGTGGTTACCGTCGCCTATGGACATTAGCAATACCAGAGGTATTGCCAATGTGCTGCCGACCTTGAAGGAGAAACGGGAACCTGGCCACTGATGCCGAAACACAACTCAAAGTTGTTATGGTGGCATACTCTAGACCAGGGGTGGTAGCCATCCAGTCGGGCAAATGCCCTACCACCTGGCACTTTTAGTTCTTTTATTTTCCGTGGGACTCCTTTCGTGGCGCGGACTCTAATTATAGTGTTTTAATTTCATACAAATTAATTTGACACCGTTACAAAGTTAAGTCGTCAGTATTTATATGAAACTTCAAGTGGGGCTACTTTGACAGACTCAACTATAAACAAAAAACTCTCAATAGTTATTATCACAAGATCACAGACGATGTTTCATATATTTTTTGGAGTTTAGTACTTCTGAATCATTTTTCATAATATAAGTTCCTCAGTATGGAATTTTTTTGAGAAGTGACACAGTACAAGCGTTAACTCAAAAGCGTTACGTTTTTCTATTATACGACTTGTAACATAATAAAACTACGTTTTTACGGTTTTAAGCGCGGTAATTTATTTGATTTTAATTATTTAGTTTTAATTTTATTTATGGATATTATTTACTCTATGGGAGCCTAATCAAATTTACCACCGCTTCGCAACATGTTGAGGCTTGAAGAGAAGAAGTGGCGCAAGAAACTCTTCAGCAAACATGCCTAACTCTAATATTGAAAACTTAACAAAATACAACTTATAGTATTTACCCGCGACTTTGACCACGTTGGAAGGGTAACAACTGTTAGTTATTTTGCTAAATACATAATCAAAGGTTATTTTCAGCAGGGTAAGGTCTCCTTTTCGGCCTTAAGTCCAGCAACACATTGGCAGGAACTCTGGTATTGTTGGATCCTCACAATTTATACTGATGTGGATAGTTTTGTAAGTGCCTCTGGCTTTGATCATTGCGTGGTGGCGAAGCTAGCTAGTCTTCAACGCACACGAGGTCAGTTCGGACGTGCCGTTTTCTCCGTGCTAAGACCAAGTGAACGTTTCACATCCCATTCTTCATAGACAAGCCGTGCTTGCTCTTTGGTGTGAGTGTGCCATAATTTAAAAACCTAATTGCCATCTGAGGACGTGCAATATTTCACAATAAATAGTATAAATATTTGAACCGTTTCATATTTTTAACGCAACTGCAACTTCAGACCGATTGAAAAGAGCACAGATATTTTCATCACTTGTCCTGCGACGAATTCGGGGAATCCCCTTTCTTTGAATGATATTTTGTAGCGACTGATGCAACACAAAAGAAAAAGAATTTTCAAAATCGGTTCAGTAGATCTAGAGATTACCCTACAACACACAAACCTTATCTCCTTATAATATTAGTATAGATATAGTATGCATTAAATTGAAATACCTAAATAAGAGGGCGGCAAAATTGTCTTCCGACCCGGGTGGCCGTCACCCACGCTACGCTGCTGGGTGTAATTGTTTGATGCAATAATTTTTTTTTTTTTAAACAAGGTCTAGTCGTGTGTCGGAGCTGACACATTGTTTTTACTAGAATTGTTTTTTTACATACAAAAACATTAAACACTTATGAGATATAATTATACGAAAATCCTCAGATGAACAAAATAGATAGAAAGAGCTCCGAGTGAGACTCGGAGTGAAGCCGACTAAATTAAACATCGTTAGGATTAGGAACTTAATATTAAATAGTCGAATTGGTACTGATAAAGATGTAATAGTTTCCAGTGGATACATTACTATTAACTACACAGACGCAAAACATGTGTATACTACATAAGTTTACGCACACAAGTTTAACAAAAACGCTTCACTTCTTCGCATTTGTTCACGTAGGGAGTCTATACTTTTATTCGCATGTCTCAGATCAAAACCCTCAAATTGATTAATTTCAGGTAAAGGATTGCTATGACAACTCTGATGAATCAGATGAACTTTGCAATCGTTTGTCAGCTACAACTACCCCGGTTGCTGTTAAAACGTCTAATAGAGCACCTGTGAGTAATACCGATGCTAGTACGTCCACCACTACTCTTTCTGTTATTATTTCTACGTCTACTCCTGCTTCTACCAGCACAAAAACTGAAGTTACAGTTGAGTAAGTAAACGTTCTCTTTTTGTCTAATTTCATACATTACACCAGAGCTTACCTTCTCCAAATTATTTGGAGTAGGTACAATGTCTTTTCCTCCTATATTCCTCTATTCCGACTTTTTTTTATTAAAGGAGTTCAGCGGACAGGCAGACGGCCCACTTGATGGAAAGCGATTACATCGCCTATGGACATTTGCAACACCAAAGGTGGCTACAAATGCGCTGCTGCTCTCTTAAGGGAGACTGGAACCTGTTCACTGATGGCGAAACACAACTCAAGGTTGTTATGGCGGCATACATTAGACCAGGGGTGGTAGCCATCCAGTCGGGCAAATGCTCTAGCACTTGGCTGTGGGTTGTTTTGACGTCTCTTACGACAGGCCGCCCGGCCGCAAGAAATTGTATTCTTTCTCCGTTCCTGAACGGATGACTTACATCCTCTTTCACACCACAAATCATGTCTTCGATTACACAATCTATCCATCTCTGTTTTCGTCTACCTTTATATTTATATCTATCAATCTTCCAGTTTAACATTACATAAGAATGTTACGCGAATATTGCAGGTGCAAACTAAACTAGACTACGAGAAAATAATGTTATACATGTCGATAATTTCAGAAATAAATCAGGAATGTGTAAACTACCCCCATATCCCAAACATGGTAAATACGTCTTTGTCAATCATGTGGCCAACGTTACAGACAACACAGAAATTAAACCGGGCATGGAATACAAATCCTTTTACTTAAACATCACATGTAATGAAGGTTATGGAGTGATTGGGAACAAGGAACTTATCTGCTTTAATGGAGAATTCTTCAAACAAAAGACAGTTCCAAAATGTATTAGTGAGTATCTAAACAAAATGTAAGTGAGGGGCAAAGAATTTCCAGCCACTATGTTAGATTTGGCATCTGGGTTCCATCAGATAAAAATGAAACCTGAAGACCAGGCCAACACCGCTTTCAGTGTTCCTTTAGGACCTTGTGGAGACAAGTGGCATTAGAGCTAAACGAATAAAGTAGAAAATCAATGGGAATGACATATCTTAAAAGAGTTTTGGCATTTTAAAATATTCTGTTAGTCGTGGAAGGCCACGACACACCTTCCATGATCAAATTGATCGTGTACTAGTAGAAGGTGATGTCAGGAGCCTTAAGAACAGACGAGTGTGCATGACAAGAGTTATGAATGTCAAAGAAGCAAGTGAGGTGTGTAAGAATAAGCCTAAATGGCGCTCTGTTGTTCGTGCCTACCGCGCAAGGGAACTGACGTGAAGTTATGTATGTATGTATGTACTGGTGGCTGTGATCGGTGGCCTGTTTGCGTTGACCCTAATGTGGATAGAAATGAAGTCATTATCTAATTTAAAGCAAATTCGCTGAATATTTAAATGTGTGTAATTTAACAAATAACAAGTTGCCAACTTTTATTTATTACTTCGCCTGTACAAAAATAAAAAGCTGTCTATTTATTGAAATTCAGTGCATTTAATTAAAACTCCAACGCCACACCAACTGTCAGGAGCCTTAAGAGCAGACGAGCGTGCATGACAAGAGTTATGAATGTCAAAGAAGCAAGTGAGGTGTGTAAGAATAAGCCTAAAGGGCGCTTTGTTGTTCGTGCCTACCCCGCAAAGGAACTGGCTTGAAGTTATGTATGTATGTAACATATTCTAGCAAAGCTGACGATGTCTATTAATCAACCGTAGCCTGTATTTTAAATTCTTATATCACAATAAAAACAATTTAAACATATGTAAACATTGATTTATTCTTTAAACCACACTGTGGCTCTCGTGTAGACTTGTGCTGCCACCTGTAGTTCGTTCTCTAATAATAATAATGATTCCAGAATTCTGCAAGATACAAAGAGGAGATGGCATGACTTACCGTTGCAGCAGAAAAGGCAGAAGAGGAGCATGCGAAGACTTTGAACCACCAGGGACGATAGCGGAGATAGATTGTTCTAAGCCCGTGTATTATTTACCAATAGGAAGCGCTACACAACTGACCTGCTTGCAGGATGGATCTTGGGATAATCAGGCGATTTGTTCAGTAGGCAAGTATTTGTACGACAATGTAGCAAGTCTATCAAATTAGATAAGTGCATTTCAGTTCACATATATTGAAAAGTTCCGTAGCCGATTTTTTTTAACAAACCGACTTCAAACTAAACAGCAACAAATAAATTATATATAATAAATTTTCTACTTGTAGAAGTCAGTGCATTTAGCAATTTTATTGTTGTTTTGTAGCGTATGTATTCGCGCGTGCGTGCCGCTTCACTGCTGGCGGGAGATTTTTTTTATTAAGTTTATGGCTTGGCAGCTAGGCCTTTAAGCCAGATCTTTGTTTACAATATAGTTTCTTCGTTTTCTTAAGTCTATGTGTAGCACAGCTGAACTGTAGGTAATCAGCTAGTACCATTCAACGGAGTTCTTGTGACAACTCAAAAGGCCACATTTGACTATACAGTTCACATTTCTCACAAAACACATAATTACTACTCAAAAACTATCAATATCCTACAACTATTGTTCATTTTAGAGTAATTTTACACATTTTTAGAAAATAAAACTGCACAGCACAACATCTCCTTTCAATTCCCGCCAAAACTCCGCTGGCGGGAGACTCTGAGACCTGAGTACAGATTCACAATATTTTATCGATTTGCGCGCTGGAATCGTTCCATCTATGATCTAATTAGGGAGGCGCGCGTATTTGGCTGCGCAACAGTTTTTTATCTTTTACTTGGCACTAACAACAAGGTTTTGTAGGAAATATTTATTGTTTGCTTTTTAGTTTGAAGTTGGGTTTACGCACGCACACACGCGCAGACGCATGCCAGTCTCCCAATAGGTATTTACTTATTTGTTAATCGTTGTGTGAGAAATTTCATCTTCTATTCTAATTCCAGAATGCGGTAAGGTAGCTTCATCAGCGAAGCAACTTATGATTGGTGGACGTATTACTAAACATGGCGACTTCCCTTGGCATGCAGCTATATACAGAAGGGATAATAAAAAGGGCTTGATAATCAAGAATCAAATCTGCGGGGGTACACTTATAAGTCGGGATGTAGTTGTATCAGGTACCTAAAAACTGCATGGATAAGAATACAATTAAGTTTGATAATCACCCAATTTAACTAGCCAAATTATAAAAAGTGAAAATATTTTCTACATCTTGAAGTCGGTACGGGGTAAAACATTTTTTTTTTTAATTTTACTTGGCACCAACTTCAAAATGTTGTAAAAGATATTTTTTATTGCTTTTTAGTTATTTTTGAAGTCAGTTATGCTTTTTATTAAAAAAAACTACTTTTCAGTTTAGCAAATATTTGAATAGTTTTAGAAAAAAATATAGCCTTAACACTCTTCCCTGTCCGGCGCAGTTTCTTGCCAATTATTATCGGCCTAAAGCTCACACAGGTGCAGGAACGGAGGAAGAATACAATTTCCTACGGCCGGGCGACCTGTCGTAAGAGACGACAAAACAACCCACAGCTAGGAGGTAGGGCATTTGCCCGACTGGATGGCTACCACCCCTGGTCTAAAGTATGTCACCATAACAACCTTCAGTTGTGTTTTGGCATTAGTGACCAGGTTCCAGTTTCCCTTTAGAGAGCAGCAGCGCATTTGTAGCAACTTTGCTGTTGCAAATGTCCATAGGCGATGGTAACCGCTTTCCATCAAGTGGGCCGTCTGCCTGTCTGCTGATCTCCTGCAATATTTTTTTTTAAATGGCATTTTTGGGTATACGCCCATTTGTTATAAAGCCCTCGATATACACGTTGTGCTTGTGTAGTGTCTGAGTAACCGCGTGGTGTGACGTCGCATTGCATTCGCATCATGAAAAGTCTGTCCGTCTCTCTCGCGCGCGGTCGAGCTTATGAGTATGAAGGAGACAGTTGAGTAGACTCATTCCCCGCGGCTCGCTTGACAACAAGAGACCCTAAAAAACGACTTTTGCGCGTCTTACGACTTTGGCCAAGTGGCGTGCCCCGGATTACAAGACACTTACAAAAAATGTAAGAAACAAAAAGACTACACTTTTACAATTTTATAACATTACAAGTTGACCCGGCAAACTTCGTACCGCCTCAGAATAAATAAAAAAATGTTGATTTCTGAACGACTTTGAAATTTAATTGATTACTAAACGACAGGACGAACATCAAATGTTAAATGGTAGAAATAGTTTCTAAGGGAAAGCGAAATTGTTGTTTTTACTTTATTCCACGCATTTTTTTCATATTTACTCACTTTTTAAACCTTCCCTGGATTTCCAGAAATAATTCAAAACCAAAACTAGCCAAATCAGTCCAGCCGTTCTCGAGTTTTAGCGAAACTTACGAACAGCAATTGATTTTTACAAGCTTTTATTTAACTTGCAATGGATGTACCTACCTATGTATGTATGTAAGTTGGGTGGAATCTTACAAGTTAAATTTGACCAACTTCCCGGTTTGCGATTGAGCTGCAATTTTGCATGCTTATGTATATCGCGTGACAATACAATAATATGGTACCATGGAGCTGATCTGATGATGGAGTCGGAAGGTGGCCATAGGAACTCCTGTACTAAACAAGATAGGCCCGTCGTGTTTAGGCTCGTTTTGCTTGTCTTGGCTCTAGCACTCTGCGGCTACATGAAATCCAGGATCTCAAAAGAAGCTTTTGAAAACCTTTTTTTTACTTTAACACAATAAACAAGAGTATATATGCGTGTGTGTGTCAAATACATGGTAGTATATGTAATGTTCCTTTATTGATTTTTAAATATATATAGATTACGGCGTATGTGAAATTAAACATTCATACCTATGTCAAGCATAGCGTTGTACTGTATTCGCATATCACTCGGCATAGGAATGACATGAGACATTTAAAACACAGCCCGCTTTCCATATATTAATAATTCTCTTTCTTAATTCTTTCATATTGTTTATTATGACTAAATAACTTTACATTAACATCGGTTATTCTTAATTTCACATTATAACGTACACATATCTGTCTACTCGCCATGATAGCTTCTCTGGAGCTAGTGCCAGACTTCCTTATTATTATTATTTTTAATGCGAGCTTGCTCACAGTCGAGACACCAAAAACGTCTCTTTCCGTTTACCGCGGGGGGCCTTTAGCTTGCTAGGAGAGCAAAGGACCTTCTACTCCCGCACAACGAAGTGGGGTGTGTTCTCCCAGGGCACACTCCAGGCACTTTATTGCGCTGGATCGGCTGGGCGTAACTATGTTCTAAATCTCAGCCTTTCCAACACATACAAAGCGCAGGGTCGTCAGGGAGGAGGGGGTTTTTAGTGGGTATTGGGGTTGCTCGCCCGTGCAACAACGCTCGGAGTCTTCCACACTATTCTGTGACGTCGATCGCGGACGGAGCGCTGCCAAGAGCATACTATTGCTGCAGTGTTATCGCCCCCGACCGACGCGTGTCGTTCCCCTAGCAACGACCCAGTTTGTGCGTAAATCGGTTAAGCATTTTCCCTCGCCTCAAAAAAAAAAAACCAAAAACGTCTCAACTGTAGCGCCACCTCTTATTTTATTACTTTAAAATAGTCTGATTGCAGTTACTATACATCAATGTATTGTTACGCAATAATTAAATATCACGCTAGAGGTCGCTACAGCATTTACAAATATTATTCGCTAACACATATGAGACACAACACCATGCTCACAACCGCCACTTTTCCCGTTCCACTTGCTTGGGAGTGCTATAGTAATAAACTCAAGTGGAACAGATTACGGAGCGTTGGTGTCATTAACGTGAAATACAAAAATATCATTGGTTGCTATATGGTGCATTTTAAAATCGCGCCTCTTTCAACGTATCGATAGAGAAGAATTAACCGTTTCAACGCACCTCTTAACATGGCTCTACTTCGATGGTTTGTCTGAGTTGCTTTATTTGTTTGTTCTCTTCTAGCTGCGCACTGCTTCTGGGATGATGTTAAGGGAGAACAAGAAGATTCATCTAAATATGCTGTGGGTTTGGGTAAGATATACAGACGATGGGACGATCCAAACGATGATTCAGCTGAGTACTTTGATGTATGTTTGTAGTAGTTACATCTTTTATTGCATTCCACTTTATTCCTACTAAGTATACAAGCGAAGGCGCAGCGATATATTTGACTTACTTACTTGTTTAAAACTCTTAGGGCCGGCTCCATGAAACAAAATTTGGAACTTTTTATAATAAAAAAAAGTGAGCGTCTCGGGACGCCCGACAGAAGAGATAACTTAAACTAATTTAAGTTGAACTATTTGATATCGAAATTGTTTAACTTGAGAAAAGCTTAGGTTATTACTTATTAAGGAACGGTTATTTATATAAAATATTTTATTGATTATAAAGTACATAAGAATTTGTTGTTTGTACATCATTAGTATCATTATTTAATCTAATTACCGAAATACGGCTAGCGCTGTGGGTTAGCGTGAGAGTGGAGGAGCCTGCCTACCACTGCCGTATGCGTGAGAGAAAGGGAAGCCAGACAGACTGGCGCCGTAACGCGTTACGTAACGAAGCGATTTACCCTCCCATAAGAAGTTATCAGTTCAATAAAAAATCGAAATTTTTTTGAAAGAAATAAGCAATTAAAAAGTTGCTAATGAAACCTTTTTTAAATCTAAGACAGCGTTATTTTCATATTTTTTTGTCTAATTTCTACGCAAATTGAAAGGCAAGAATGAACATGTGTAATTTGAGTTATCAGGCATAAGGTGTTGTTTTAATAGTGGGGCTTCATCTGCGATAATGTTACAGATATAGGCCGTTTCTCGCAGATATGGGTTTAATGCTGAGGGATGTGATGATGTGTGTATGGTTGTCCGTTGGCCGTGTGTATGGATAACTTTCGTCGTACACTTTTAATCACACACTCTCAGGTTGTTTATGGTTCAGAAGGATTTAGGGCTTAGGGCAAGGGTAAGCAGCAAGCGCGAAAACTGACTTTTGTACACGAGCACGAATGTCATGTGCCCGTGTTGAAGGCGTGTGTCGGACTGTGTGCCGAAATGTCCCGAACGCCAGGTTCGGTTTTCGTTGAAATTATTTTTTTTTATTTTATGGCTTGGCAGCTAGGCCTTTAAGCCATATCTTAGATTCAATGTAGTTTCTTCATTTTCTTAAACGTATGTGTAGCACAGCTGAACTGAAGGTTATCAACTAGTGCCATTCAACGGAGTTCTTGTGACAACTCAAAAGGCCACATTTGACTATACAGTTCACATTTCTCACAAAACACATAATTACTAATCAAAAACCATCAATATCCTACAACTATTGTTCATTTTAGAGTAATTTTATACATTTTAAGAAAATAAAACTGCACAGCACAACATTACCTTTCAGTTCCCGCCAAAAACTCCCTTTCGTTGAAATGTTGTTTACGCGCCAAGAGAATCGGCGCGAACGTTGCGAGCCCCGCGCTGTTTTACTCACTACAGATTAATATTAGTTCCGCGCTTACGTGCTTGTTTCTGATGTTGGCATTATCGCCACAATGCGTTATTTGAGATACGACATTGTTATTGACATTAAATGTTGACAGATAACGTGTGTATATACACTAATGTGGCTGGCTATTCGTTAAGGCTCCTGTTGCTGCATAAGGTCAAAAGTGATGCAAGTGCATGCGAAACAACTTTTCGTTGTTAATTACTCATTAATAATTTACCAAAAAAAATATTATAAATATTTACGATATGATACGTAACGTGGTTTTATTGTTTTTTTTTTCTATAGTTAATTTAAGTTAAGAAATAAATTCACTAAATCAGCTCTAAATTATTGACATGAAACCGATTTGCATTTTCAATTTTTATCAAAACAAGATATAAAGAAAGTATATTCATCTTTATAAAAGGTAGATAAATAATTTGGTTTCTTTTTAATAACTTTATTTTATTCACAATATAATAATAATGCATCTAAAAAACAACCGAGTCTATGGAATCCCGCTACCGGACAAAAAATCAGTACTGAAACATTCTTAAGGACGTTGGCAAGCCTTAACAGAGTTATTTTTTACCGCTTTAAATACGTCCAATTCGGCCACAGGTTTTATCTATTAACATTATCGCAGATGGAGCACGCCATAATGCGTGTCCTTATATATATATAAGAATATAATATACATAAAAGAAAGTCATGTTAGTTACACTATTTATAACTCAAGAACGGCTGTACCGATTTGGCAAAAATTGTTGGGGAGGTAACTTAGAACCAGGAGACGAACATAGGATACTTTTTTATCCCGTTGGAACTGGTAGGTGGCGCTGAGATCGGGGTCTAGAATTCTCCTAATCACCTGAAGCTATTTTGTTTTTGTGTTTGAGTGGGTTTCCGGATGGTTTAGATTCACAATTAGAACCGGTAGGTGGCGCTGGGTTCGCAAGCAAGAGTGATATATATATATAGGCATCATTTATTGCAACATGTTCCTTCCTTCAACATCCTTACTATTATTTTTTATTACTAAGTAAATATTTCGACAAGTTTTCAGCTAAAACCGTGAATGGCTTATTTGGTTAAAAAACGTTAATTTAATAAAAAAAATTATCATGAATTACTATCGAGAGATATTTTAATTTGTATATACACTTATTTATAATTTAGTTTTGTTTTTATTTAATTGTTAATATCGTTTGTATATATAGTTTATTTTTAGAGATTAAATCCGCTAAAATACATTTCGATGTCCTTTTTAAGCTTATATGTCTGAGGATACCAGAACATTATGACGGTTCAGCTGGCAATTTCCAATCTGATATTGCAGTACTAAAGCTGAATGCGCTAGTCGTGTACAACACGTATATAAGGCCGATCTGTTTTGATCATAACAATGTTGTGGACATTAAGATGGACGTTGGAAGAGTAAGTACAATGCAACCTCGATATAACAAATCCGAAGATTAAAAAATATTCGTTATACGGAGAAATTTATTACAGTGAGGTTTTTTATATAGAGGTAGGTTTGATCGAACATTAGTTTTATTAAGGTTAAGAGAATCTTAAAATAAAATTTAAAACACATTGTAATGAACGCACTTTAATGTTTATTTAACTTACAACACTACACATTAATATATTACGAAAGCTTAAATTCCTGGATTGAATTATGGTAAATGAATATGTTTGAACATATCGAAATATGAATTCTTTTTATATGGATTGGTAAAAATACTTTATGCATAGTTTGTAAATTAATAATAATCTTTATACCAGGGGTTAATTATACTTTCTTGATCTGTGTGTTTGTTTTGTATTGAATGAAATTACGTTACAAAGAGGTTTTCTAAAAATATATTCGTAATGTACAAGTCTATTTGGTATTAAATCTTACGGCCGGTTTTCGGGTATTTCTAAAAACATGTACAATCGAGAAAATCTTATATTGAGCTTCTGTATAATAAGGCTGCATTGTACGATGGCTATAGGTTGGCCAAAAAGAATAGAAACTATTACGAGCGCCACTTTCGCAACTTTATCTGAACTTTAGCAGCTCCAATATTATGACAAGAGTAATATTGGTACTTACTAGTAACATGTAGAATCACGTCAAACATTGTGCAAGTAGCAAGTTTGTTTATTGATGACTAGTTCTCCCTGCGGCTATGCTGCAGGTCAAACTCTAGTAAGTAGGTCTATTTTACTTACATAAAAGTTTAATTACGTTTTACATATCGCCAGCGAAGCCGCGAGCAAAAGCTAGTATACAGGGTTACTAGTATACGTTAATTTGCCGTATATCCGGCAGAAGATGATAGGGAAGCTCAAAAGCAACAAAATTAAACAGTTTTTTGAATCCGCCCTCAGTTTTGTTCTTCCTATCTCCGCAACAGGATATACACTGTTTTAAGACCTAGTTAAAAATGTTGTTCGTTTCCAGGTCGCCGGGTGGGGCTTAACGAGCCAAGAAGGGCATTCTTCTCGAATACTCCAGTACGTGAAGCTGCCCTATGTGAAGCTGTCTCAGTGCAAGAAAATAGTACCAGACGACTTTAGAGGCAATCTGGCTTATGACAAATTCTGTGCAGGAGACACCAATGGTGCGTCTTCCTACAATTAATTATACAATCATCGGTCTATAACAAAGTTACACGTATTATTTTCCATTAACCACTTCTCCTGCCCACTTTCAACGGCCCAATCTCCACGTCCCAGAACGGCTCACATCTACTTAACACTTCCAGTTCCCACGTCCTTTAGCCACTGCCCACTTCCTATTTCCACTTGCCACTTCTACTGAACTGCCCATAATTCACGTACCAATTTCACACACTTCACTGATTAATTTAGTCATTTATTTCAGTAATAAGATGTCGTAATGATTCTATATAAGGCTTGTGCGTAATTTGAGGTGTCCTTTTTGTATAACTTCGAACTAATTTTTTTTTTAATCTTACTGATGGCTTCGCCACAAGTAGGCTTTGTCGCCTTAATAATTAACACTCAACTTATTATATAAATTAGGTGGCGTGTGCAAGAAGTTAGTAACTTTTTTTGCTAGTATGATAAGAGCTCTATAGAGCCAAAATGCTGTTACATCAGGCTACATTAAATAATTTCATGTCATTTCTAAGGCTGTTTGTTGGGACACATTCCACTAATACATACATGAAAGACTTCCTATCTTACAATATATGACATTAAGAACAATTCGGTGTAGTTGGGAATCTCATCATGTGTAAAAAAATTGTTGCGTGGAATGGGTTCAGTTCTTAATCTTAAATATTCTAAGTATATCTTCTATTCAACACTTCAACACGAATGATATGGTTGGATCGTTTTATATCAAAATTTCTTTTTCCTGAGATCTTTTGTCAAAATAACCTTCCAAATTTTTTAGCAAAGATTTTTAGTTATTGGTATATAATTAGTGTAATTCGATATATAATTGAAGTCAACTCCCTAGTAAATGTCTTGGTTTGCTAGAATATCAGCTTTTTTGCTGTTCCGTAAACCAACATGTGATGGTACCGACTACATTATCAATTATTTACCTGACTTTTGACTCGTAAAATAAAACCGAAAATCATGTGGGCTACTGGTGATCCTCTTACCATAGAGGTACATCGAGCCAAATGTTGGAACAACTTGTTAAGACATTTCATTATGTTATGTCCATATTCTATTAACAGTTACAGTAAAAAGTTAGACTGCGACTTAACAATCCGGTTCACAAACTTTTAAGTATTGGGTAGGGGCGAGGTATACTTACCCCTACTACAACCCCTAAAGTCCAGAGGTCTGAAAATATTATTTTTTTGATAAACATAACCTCACTTATTTTTGTTGTAAAATTGTGTCACTTTTGATTTTATTTATTTTATTTTACAATTTTAGGATGACTATCAGCTATTCACATTATAATAATAATTGAAGGATTATTCAACGTTTAACTTATGATAGAAGTACAATATTAGCGAAAAATTAAGTGGGGTTAGGTTTATTAAAAAAATAATATTTCAAGATCTCCGGACCTTAGGGGTTGTAGTAGATGTAAGTATGCCTCCCCCCCCCCTCCTCACTTCACCGCCCCGCTACTTTAAATTCGGGAACCGGAATGCTATAGATTTACCAAAAGTTATCTATTTATAGATTTATGGTCGTGACGCCTTTTTCAGGTACTGCACTGTGCCAAGGTGACAGCGGCGGCGGTCTAGTTTTCCCTGACAGCACTTCAGGCGACCGCTACTTCCTGAGAGGCATCGTGTCCACAGCGCCAGTCGACAACAACATGTGCAACAAATTCACCATCACCACATTCACTGATGTAGCGAAACATTTAAACTTCATTAATAACTTCCATTGTGACACATAATCTATGCCAATGAATACAATTGATTTTATTATACTTGTAAATCACAAATAAATAAATCATTTTATTGGTAATATTCAGGGCGTTCCATTTGTACCTCACAACTTAAAATGCTCAGTTAACCGTTCCACAAGGCAATTGCGATCGTTGTGGTCGTGGTGAAAACGACACTAATCACGTCATCATCTTCGATCACACAACTCACACAACGCTCACAATGACCCATGTCCAATAGGTGGGTCGAATATCCGCTCCACTTGGGTTTACGATTGTAACGCCGGAAAACAAGTGAAACGGGATAAATCGTGGTCGTGGTGAGTCCCTAATGGAACATAGACCTTGTATAATGTGTATCATAAACTCATCATGGGCGAGTTCCTCTAGTTGCTCATGATCAAAATGCTCCTTCAACCATTTCACTTGCTCTTGGTCGTGGCGAAAACGTCACTAATGACGTCATGATTTTCGCTTACAACGACCGATGTCAAGACGTGGGTCGAATAATCCGTTCCATTAGCTGACGATTGTAACGCTCGCAAGTGGAAAAATCGCGGTCGTGAGCTTAATCTTTGTGAGGCGAGGCTCATGTGGAACGTAGCCTATATGTGTAAAAGGTGCGCTCGGCTAAGTCGTTACTTTAGCTTCTTTTAATCAAATTATTTTTCTGTTAACTATCACAAGGCATTAAAATTCTTGCTTACAAAATTATAGTATTTATTATTAAAGTAAACATCATAGGCTGTACTGGCATGTTGACAAAATGCGTAAGTCGTAACTAAAGCAACTTGATACCTACTTGCACAATGTTTGATGTCGTACTAAAAATCTAAACTAATACCGGAGTTGCCTAGTCTAGACAAATTTTCGAAAGTGGCGCCTCTATTATTTTCAACTTTATTTTGCCACTCTGTACGCGCCTTCGACATTTTGAAGCGCATATGCTGAAGCGACCGTATACGCGTAAAAAATCTCTAGTCTGAAACGCTGACATGGGCGCGGCGTGTACGATATAAAGTATAGAGGCTGAGGGTAGAGGTAAGGAAAACCATCTCTGTATATGAAGTAGTGTCCATCGAAATTAATTAAATTAGTGTAACTTTGGCATCAGGGTGAATTTTAAAGAAAGCGCCAAATTATTAGAGTAGTATTATAGTGTTTTAGTTTTATAGAATTACATACATACATACATACAGAGTTTAATTATAAACAAATCCAGGAAGTCTATATAGTTCCATAATTTTAGCACAATCAATTTTTTGTTATCCGGCTCGAAGGACCAAAAAATGTGCTCGGTTTAGAATGCGGAATTTGGAAGACGAAAAATACACAACCACTTACCTTGTTTGCTGTGCTGCGAGAACTCTTCGATTGTAGATTGTAAATCGCAGTCACTGGCACGATTTCTTGTTTGGCTAGCTAGAGGATTAGTCACATACATACATAACTTCACCCCAGTTCCCTTGCGGGGTAGGCACGAACAACAGAGCGCCATTCAGGCTTATTCTTACACACCTCACTTGCTTCTTTGACATTCATAGCTCTTGTCATGCACGCTCGTCTGTTCTTAAGGCTCCTAATATCACCTATAGAATTAAATATTACAAAATCACTAAGCGTATTGTTCAAAATTCACGAAATAAAATCACTATTCACGTTTTCGCATAACAATTCTTTGAGGTTATATTTAGTAAATTACTTTTTACTACGTAAATAGTCGACTTTTATAACAATGTACTGTTACCAACTACTCTAGTCGCCAAGATATTTTTTTTTTAACACGGCATACCCTATATACCATACCCTTTGTCTACATCAGCGCCATTGTGGACGGTTTTTGAACTGTTATTTACAGCTTACAACTGGACGCTTCTTCAACTATTTTCCTATACGAGATGATTCTCCTTATCTCTACCCTCCATAGTATAAAGACGTTGATTGAGTTGTAAACAATTTCCAAACTATGCTTATAGGTACCTAATTAAATATTTAAAAATGATTGCACTCTCTAAAACTGTAATTTTAAAAATGTTAGCATTATATGGAACGGACGGATGAGTGAAAATAACAGGTTGTGTTCACATCTTTATATTGTGCCTATTATTGGTTTGCAGCTCACACTTTTAGGTGCCCGAGTTTGTTTTTTGAAGCAAACATAAATGGAGTAGCTTTAAAATGTGAATACAGTAAAAAATTGTGTGTGTGCAGTTCTTACGCAGTGGAAGTGAAACTTTAGAGAATACTCACATTCCTTGGGAAATGCTTTTCGCACACTACCGGGTCCTTAGCTAGGGATTAGACCAAAGCGACGAGAGGTGACACCACGAATGGGCACCAGAGTCAAATCGCCGGCTTGTGTGGAGACTCGAAAACTTAATACTTCACTAAAACCACCCTCCTCTGTGCCCCGCGCTTATGGCAGGAAGAGCGTGAGACCTAGAACGTAGTTACGCCCACGCTGATCCTAGCGCATCAGTGCTTGAGAATGCCCCGGGAAAGGCACTCACTTCGTCAACACGAGTGAAGACTAGCATATAGGGACCCTGCAATACTCACATTCCTTTAGCCTACATTCGTCAACATATTATCATTTAAAAAATTCAACCTAAATTACACTTTCAATCACTAACATAAAGCTCAAACTTTAATGCATGTTACGCACAATTTCCTTTGATCTACGTATAAAAGAATATCCTACCCTTAATATGTATGCCTTATGTATATACAGACAAGAGCTAAAATTCATTTGAAATCTTTTAAGTTTTATTTAGATTGAAAATTAATACAAACTATAATATATATATATATATATATATATATATATATAATAATAATAATAATAATCGGCAGACAAACACACACATTATATATCCCCAAATTAAGCAAGTTACGCTTGTGTTATGGGTAATATACAACGGGCTACTCTGGGGCCGATCCCAGACACCCAGACCATAGTAAATAACGGAGAAAATACGTTTCCGAAATTTACTATACCAGGAATCGAACCCGGAATCTCTGCGTTGCAGTGAGGTACGCGGGCAAAGGCTTAGCCCGCTCAACCACAGAGACCTCAACTAAAATAAAACAAAGTATTTCGAATTAGATAACGTTAAATTTTGTGTTTATCTCATTTTAATGTCGCTTTTTCGTTTCATCGTGTTTCAACTCGCAACGATTCTAAAGAAGTTTCACTTCAAAAAGCCTGAAATCAACTCAAATAAAAATTAACTGGTAAATAAAACTAAGCATTATTATCATAAAAATTTAATGAACATAAAGTTTCTTCAACATTTTCACTTAACATCTAACTTAAACTAAGTTAAAACTATATTATTCTTAAAATTACACATTCAAAATCAATTCAACATGACGCTGATTTGATAAACGAATCAATAGGATTCTGACCCGCTTCTATATTATTTGTAAACTAAAATCGGCCAAGTGCTTGTCAGGGGACAGTCAAGGGGTTCCATTATAGAATCCAAAGAATTTGTTCGGAAAACTTATAAAAAAAATATCAAAAACAAATCTTCACAATCAAAAATATTTTCTACAACCTGAATTGTTTTACTTGGCACTGACTTCAAAATTTAGATTTTTGCTTTATGGTTTGAAGTTATTTTTTTTTTTTAAAGTAATGGTAGCGTAATGGCTAGCGCACACGTCCCACACCCAAAGGGCGCGGGTTCGATCCTGGCCGAAACGCATGCACCAATTAGGCAGTTTTCTGGCCTAATGTGCATATTGTTACTATTACCACGTGCTAACGGTGGTGAAGGAAAACATCGTGATGAAACCTGCACATCGATATAACCGACGTGTCAAACCTGTCAAGCCGTCTTGGACAAGCGTGGCGGGTATACTGGGAGGCCCTAGCCCAGAAATGGGACGATTATGGTCTGTCAGTATTATTATATATTTGTTTTTGTTAAAAAAATATTTTCTACTTTGTAATTGCTTGAATAGCTATAGAAATAATATTTTAAGCGCCTGTAGAAATTTTACACTGGCACGCGTATACATGTTTGCCTTTCGGCGAGTATAGATGCTCTCCGCTCTTCAACAAGGGTTGCTCGCGATTTCACCGAGATCCGCTCATCCGATCCTGACTTGGTGTCAATGGGACCACCTCAAGAGTATACTTTTATCCGTGCAGGAACGGAGAAAGAATACAATTTCCTGCGGCCGGGCGGCCTGTCGTAAGAGGCGACAAAACCACCAACAGCCAGGTGGCAGGGCATTTGCCCGACTGGATCGCTACCACCCCTGGTCTAAAGTATGTCGCCATAACAACCTTGAGTTGTGTTCCGACATCAGTGACCAGGTTCCAGTCTCCCTTAAGAGAGCAGCAGCGCATTTGTAGCACCTTTGGTGTTGCAAATGTCCATAGGCGATGGTAACCGCTTTCCATCAAGTGGGCCGTCTGCCTGTCTGCTGAACTCCTGCAATAAAAAAAAATAAAAAATACTCTTTTGAATAAACAAATAAAATTCAAAACCGGCCCAGAATTGACGGAAACTTGATGTGAACTTCTCCTTTTGGAAGGCTGATAAAAACTACTGAATGAATCTTATTCAAAACAGCTTTGAATTATTGTACCTTGAGTTTCTCAAATGCCTCTCCATCTTTACTCGGGCAGGGCCATTTTTACTCGGCGGTGCAAGGGGCTCAGTAAGTAGGGACCAAGCCGATTTCCTAATACCTACGTGTACCATATGTAATTTGCTGGTTTTCCAACAACACTGATGGGAATGATATAGGGTAAACTATACTATTATTGGGACCAAGTCTTGGAACCGGTAGTTTATATATCATTATTCATAATAAGTGCATGAGGTTTACAAGCTCCTTGAAAGTAGTGTTATTCATAATCACATTAAATTTTTTATTAACGTGTAAAAGTAATTCATTTTCAATTACTTAATTAAATATTACGATCTAGCTTATAGAGGCTAGTAATTTAATTTACATAGTATAGAACAAAGTCACTTTCCACGTGTCTGTCTCTATAGTAAGCGGCAAGCAACTTGGCCACGTTTTGTCGTAGTGATGGTAACTTCACGAATAGCACGTTCAACACACATATCGAGGCCTTCATAACAAATGGGCGTAGTACAGACAAAAGTGTAGTTTTACACAAGGGACAAAACTGTGATTAAAACAAAACTAGTTGGTTGTATAAGGCTGAAATTTGGAATACCCTTCTATTTAGGTACACTTGCATAGTGGTAAGACTTTCTAAATTGTAACATTCATAGATTTTAGTAAACAACAAAAAAATGGCATTTTTGGGTATACGCCCATTTTTTATAAAGCCCTCGATATACACGTTGTGCTTGTGGTAGTGTCTGAATAAGCGCGTGGTATGACATCGCACTGCATTCGCATCATGAAAGTCTGTCCGTCTCTCTCGCACGCGATCAAGCTTTATGAGTATGAAGGAGACAGTTGAGTAGACTCATTCCCCGCGTCTCGCTTGACAGCAAGAGACCCTAAAAAGCGACTTTTGCGCGTCTTACGACTTTGGCCAAGTGGCGTGCCTCGGATTACAAGACACTTACAAAAATGTAAGAAACAAAAAGACTACACTTTTACAATTTTATAACATTACAAGTTAACCCGGCAAACTTCGTACCGCCTCAGAATCAATAAAAAAAATGTTGATTTCTGAACGACTTTTAAATTTAATTGCTTTCTAAACGACAGGACGAACATCAAATGTTTAACAGGTAGGAATAGTTTCTAAGGGAAAGCGACATTGTTGTTTTTACTATATTCCAAGCATTATTTTTCATATTTACTCAATTTTAATTTACTTTTAAACATTCCCTGGACTTCCAAAATAATTCAAAACCAAAATTAGCCAAATCAGTCCAGCCATTCTCGAGTTTTAGCGAGACTAACGAACAGCAATTGATTTTTATATATATAGATAGATTCTTAATCAATGACTATACAAACTTACACTTGCCAATCAGTGTGGCGCTAGTTTCAATGTAAATCATCGAAACTCTTTAAGAATGTATGAATAAAAATTAGTTCCTTATTCTGCCAATGGGATCAGATAAACTTGTAGCACTGCAGTGCCAATCTAAAAAACATTACCTAACGATAAATTCACTCTTCTTCGCGTTCCTTCTCTTTTTGTTTGTCTTTTTTCTTTTTCTTCTTCTTCTCTTTTCTCGCTGACGCGTCTTCGCCGTCGGCTTCAGTAGTTTCTGGGACTTCTGATGTATCCATCGTTGCGTCTGCATCAGCACTGCAATAGAAACATTAATATTTACTACATCTATCTATCTAGACTAATTGTCGCGGACAGAGAGCGGGTCAGGGACCCCGCCCGCCGGAGCACACCTACTCTCCGCGCCCCGCATACCGCCGACGCCAATAGCTCGCGCAATTAGCAGCTAGGCGTCGGACGGGATGCGGGATATAGGGGGCAAAAAGTGGCCATTAATATCACATAATTCAGCCATTCATTTATAATTCTTCACAATTCACAATTCTACTATAATTTTCAACGACGACTCTCTTGCATAATTTGTACTTATTCTATGTATATTTTGATTCACATAAAAAGTTCAATAATAATAATCATACAGTCCATTACATCGAGTTTAATTTCCAAACAAGAAGCAACTGCCACAAATACTAATATTATAAAGAGGTTATGTTTGTGATGTTGTAGAGGGTAATCTCCGAAACTACTGAATCGATTTAAAAAATCTTTCACTGTTGGCAAGCTTTTTTTTTTTTGAGGCGAGGGAAAATGCTTAACCGATTTACGCACAATCTGGGCCGTTGCTAGGGGAACGACACGCGTAGGTCGGGAGCGATAACACTGCAGCAATAGTATGCTCTTGGCAGTGCTCCGTCCGAGCGTTGCTACACGAGCGAGCAACCCCAATACCCACTAAAAACCCCCTCCTCCCTGTCGACCCTGCGCTTTTGTTTGTGTTGGAAAGGCTGAGATTTAGAACATAGTTACGCCCAGTCGACTGTTGGCAAGCTACACTATCCCTGGTTGACATAGGCTATATAATATTTTCAAATAAGTAGAGATCCTTGCAAAAACACTATTGGAATAGTTTAACCGAAGGTGTAAAAAATTACCTAAAATCACGTGCGCTGCGAAAACTATTGATGATAAAATAAAATAAACTACTACCACTTTGCAGAACACATCATTATTTGCAAAAACTGACGCGACAGGATATGTCTAACTATTATAGGTATGCCACAATAAGTGTTCTTTTATTTTTAAAATTTAATTAAAACGCCGCCGGTAGAAAAGGCTCTTTATTTGTATCTTGGTATTCACCTTATCAAAATAAATTACTTCATATTAAAGACTGCTTCAATGCTTTTATATAACTGTTTGAATTATTCAATTTGGACCTTTCCATTCGAAAGATATAAGGAGTTTAAAAATGCAAGTATTAGAAAAAAGTTGCGTGGTCGCCGCGCACCCTAGCAGGCTAGATAGGCTTATGCGATGTAGGTGTCACTGGGGTACGGGCAGTACGGGAGGGAAAATATCTTGAATTTGCTTAGTAGGTAATTAAACTCAACAAAAAATAAAGAGGTAAAGTTTGTGACGTTGTACAGTGGAAAGCTACATTATTCCTGAGTAACATAGGGTATATTTGATTGTGATTAATAATAAGTTTTTTTTATTTTTTTTCTGATGCCCAACGAAGTGGGCACCACGGGTCAGCTACTCTTTATATATAAAAATAACAGGACCAGCAGACATTATACTGCCCTAAATAAATTCGAAACCAATTCCAGCATCACCTACCAGGTCCAACTGTGAATCTAAACCATCTGTCACCAACTGTCTCAAACACACACGAAAATTCATCAGAATGGATCCAGGCATTTAGAAGAATCCTGTAACATGATTCCAGCGCCACTTACAAGTTCTAATTGTGAGTTTAAAGCTAAACCATCTCGAGATCTACTCAAACACATATATTTTTTTTATCATCATATCAATTGGACCGATTTAGTTTGAAAATCTTTATGTGCTCAAGTGGGTCTCGGGATGCTTTAGATTCACAATTGTGCGTGATACCTAAGTGTTGTTGCAATTAGCTTCAAAATATTTTATTTTTAGAGCAGTGTTATGTCTGCTGGTCCCGCTTTGTCTGTTTGCTGCATTTTAACATACAGCCCAAACTACTGGGTTAAACCCATACAAAGCATACTGGATCCTACTATATGCCCTAGGCTATGCTACACACTAAGAAAGGATTTGTGAAAATACAACCGGTAAGGGAGTAAAAAGGTAATGAAAGTTTGTATGAAAATCCATATTTTCAAAGTAGCATGAAATTTTATACACTTGCTTCTGGTTAGAAAAAAATTTACATGTGTATCAGAGTTTTGTGAATTTGCACCCCTAAGTGAAAAAGGGGCTACTTTTTTACTTTTTTTGCCTACTTAAACTGACTAATTTTTAATCTAGGGCCGGCGTGAATCATCAACATGTCAATAAAAATTAGATGTGATTTATACTCCATAATATATGTCACAAAGACTAGAAAAATATATCTAAATAATTAAACCTTACAATACTTACACTGCCTCACTGTCCCTCTTCTTCTTCTTCTTTTTCTTCTCCGATTTCAACTCTGTGGAATTATTTGGATCATCTGCATTTGCTGTACTTGCTGTTCTCTTCCTACTTCCTTCTTCATCACCTTCACCATTCTGTTCTTTCTTCACTTTATAATCTACATAACTATTTAACCACTCTCTCGGAGTATTCTCATTTGGTTTCCCATGTTTATCTAATTTGCCTTGTTGTATTAACATCTTCTTATGTGATGCTTTGGGACCTAAGCCCCATTTTCTTGGGTATGTGTCTCTTTCCATTATGACTCTTTTTAACTTAGCTGCCACTCCATGGTCACAAGATGCCATAGTTGATGTTGTCATTAATGCTATAGCCAACGCAACTGCTTCTCCTTTTGTTGTCACAATTACTATCTCTTGATCAACCTCAATACCATCTTCGTACCGTAAAATACCTGGCACTAGGACCTTAGCTCCATAACAGACTGCGTTCACAGCGCTGTCTTTTATAAATATTCTCTTATGAGCAATTAGTAAACCTTCTAAAGGCTTAATTACTCTCCGTAAATATGTTTCATCTTTATGATTCTCATAAGCCCAGTGAGCATCTAATATATCATGCATAGTCACCATTCCTTCTTTCTCGCCTTGAATGCCTGATCTCACTCGTCTTAGTTCAATCATTTGACCCCCAACTCCTAACATTAAACCCAAGTGCACACACATTGTACGTATATAAGATCCAGCTTCACAACTGACCCAAAATACACCTATATTCCTTTCTTGGTCATAGTCAAGGAGTTTGCTGTCATAGACACTACGGACACGGAGCTGACGCTTGACGGCAGATATGAGAGGCGGACGTTGGAATAGAGCACCTCTGAGTTTCTCAAGACCTTGAGTTACTTTTTGAAGGTTCTCGACTGCTGAATGTAGACTGAATACTGCTACGTATTCCTTTCCTGAAATAAAAAAATTCAATATTAGTCATATTGACTACTTCAATATTTTTTTATATTATTTTTAACCTGATGTATAAGCAGACAGCCACCCTGATGGAAAATAGTCACAATCACCTATGGAGATTTGTAACACGGAAGGTGTTGCCAGTCTCCAAAAAATTATATAACAAATGGAACCAGGTAATCAATTTCTATCACCTACAGCAATACTTTTAATTTCATTTTTAATTTCAATGCAGTAAAACCTGGACAAGTTGACCCTTGATATGTGAGAAACCGCTGTTGTTGATATTTACAATGAGGTCCTGACACTTTTGCATTTAAATACCTCTATTACAGGGAATTTTCAAATCTTTTTAACTGAGACTTCATTTCTTAGACATTTTCAATGTTTATCTCTATAATTGGGACTTTATAGCTCAGTAGTCCATACAAGTCAGTCAATTTATCAGCTATAACTCAGTAATCTGTACAAATCGGTCAATTTATCAGCTTTAGACAACTTAAGACACTTTGTTAACAAACAGTCTAATCCCTTCTATTAAGGCAGGACCAAAGAGCACCTTAGCTTTCATGGTAATTTTTTTTATAACCACCCAAAATTCACTTTATATCTTAAATAATAAATAAATCTGCCCTATAACCGCACCTGAAGGTTGTACTTTCAAACCCCCTAAAATTAATGAAAGGTTATTATAGCATGTTTTGAAACTACAACCCTGAATTTAGATCGTAATACATCCTTAGGCAACACATCTGCAATAATGGTAGCTTCATATAATCAGACAGATAAGAAATATTGAATATACAGTTCTCACCAAAATAGCTACAAAACTCTAAAAAATGGGCACTGGGAAGTGGAAGTAAGAATGGAATTTGATTTAATCCTCCAAACCATTTTTTTTATTCATGTAGGAATGGAGAAAGAATACAATTTCCTGCGGCCAGGCGGCCTGTCATAAGAGGCGACTAAACAACCCACAGCCAGGTGGTAGGGCATTTGCCCGACTGGATGGCTACCACCCCTGGTCTAGAGCTTGCCGCTATAACAACTTTGAGTTGTGTTCCGGCATTAGTGACCAGGTTCCAGACTACCTTAAGAGAGCAGCAGTGCATTTGTAGCACCTTTGGTGTTGAAAATGTCCATAGGCGATGGTAACCACTTTCCATTCAGTGGGCAGTCTGCCTGTCTGCTGAACTCCTGCAATAATTTTTTTTTTTTTTTTTAAAACAAAAACTACAGTAGCTTTGATGAGGTTTTGTGCCTATAGACAATGTAAAATATTATTTAAGTTTTAAAGAAAGACAAAGAAAACCTTCATAACGTGTAGACGACGTCGTTAGTGCTTATCACGTTTAAAATAAAAAATGTGAAGGTTAAATGAATGAAACATTGTAATATGAAAAAATAATTGTGAAAAACATCATACCGGCATTCTGTTGAGACTTAACAAGCCTTGTAGCGCGATCTATACACACGATGAGACAGCCAGTAACCTTCGGATCCAATGTGCCAGAATGTCCCGTCTTTTCCACCTTCAAAATCCTTTTTATCCATGATACGACTTCGTGTGAACTTGGATTACTCGGTTTATCAACATTTATGAAACCGGACTTGATATATTCGGTAATCGGACGCTTCAAAGGCGAATGGCCGAAAGGCAGCGGCGTGTAGTGGTTAGTGCGCACATTTAATCTGTCGAAATTTTTCAACAACAAAGGCCAGTACGCCGTATCCAACTTACTGACATTTTCGGAAGGCTCTATCTTAAAATCACCAATCTTTTGAAACGCCCCCAGGGTCACTCCATCCTTGTTTTTTTTCTTCTTTTTCTCCGATAACACCTCGCCACCGGGTTGCAAAACCTCAGTCATTTTTGACCACTTATGTATGTAAAGTCAACTTGTATTGTAAGAACAAAACACTTTTTTGTATTACAAAACAATTCCCTAATTTCGAACTGTATTAATTAATCAATATTATTCAAAATGAACAATAAAACACGTGCAAATACGCTCTTAGGTTAACTAGCTTGAGACATGTTTGCCCTGGCCCCTGACGTCCTGTTTAGTATAGTGACGTGACTACTGATTGACATTTGTGACACAATCGAATCATACCATCCAAAAAGAATACTATAACTATTCTTCCATGATCATACTTATTATGTCAGGTGTTCATTTTTAACCCATATGCTTAGATCGTATAATTTATACCCATAGGTATATTTGAAAAATAAAAATGTGTAAAACCTTTTCTTAATAGACTATTCTCTATTTAATATTTTCTTAAGTTTTCGCGACTTGTACACATAATAATAATAATAAACGCCGGAATAACCAAAATCAAATAAATTGCCGCGCTTAAAACTGTTAAAACGTAATTATTCCCTATTTATTAAATAATAACAATTTTAAAAAAATATCTTCGTAGAAATGGCCAAGTCTACATGGTCTGGCTACTTGTAGACCTGGACAGTGACCATACTAGTTACAAATTTCTTTGTTGAATAAGTTATAAAGGGCTATGTAAAAATTCTAATATTAAAAGCCTATTTCCCACTCAATTTTCATAAATATCTAAATATTACCTATGTAAATTAGTTGTTATATAAAATAAAAAGGAGAAAGTGTCTGACGTATTTTCTCATTTAATAATTTAAACAGACATGTAACTAATGAATCAAGTAGATAACGAATTTACTTAATAAATTTTAGAATGTTTAATAAAATATTGTTATAAAATCGATTCAACGAACAAAGGAAAACCAATTCACCACTAATATAAAAGTGCGGCAGATGAAGATAGTGAGCATTTGCAAGTTTTTAAAATTTGAATAACTATTTTAAAGTATCATGTTCCCCAAAATTAACAATTAGAATGTTTTCAGTTTTATATAAATATTTCACCAAAAGGCCAGTAAAAAAATAAGATTTTCATTATATTTAAAAAATAAGTATTATAGAAGATTTCATGTACCTATCCGAATAACAATAAGTACAATAATGCCAACCGGATAACCAAAAATTATTTCAAAATGTCATTCTCTTTTTTTTATGTTTAAGGCTTGGTATTGTAGGTTACAATCCACACCATTCAACGGAGTTCTTGTGACAACTCGAAATGCCACATTTGACTATACAGTTCACATTTCTCACAAAGACACAAAAGTACTACTCAAAAACTATCAATATCCTCAACTATTGTTCATTTTAGAGTAATTTTACACATTTTTAAAAATAAAACTGCACAGCACAACGTCCCTTTTCAGTTCCCGCCACTGAAGTAGGAAACCTATGGAAATGAAACGTCAATAAAAAATGCGTGCCACTGTGACGTCATCCGGCCACTAAACATGGCGGTTTTAGTGCTGCCCAGAAGATTTTAATGTTATTAGGTTTTATCGATAAACGTCCTTGGCTCATTTTATTTTCAATATTATTGAGTATTAATTATTTGTAGAATTTATACTTTAATGGGAAGTAAGTATATTGTTATGTGCAAAGATACTTTGATTTAGATGTGTAAAATCTAAGACAAGTTCGTGTTTCAAATTTATTAAGTAAACGATATGACCATTTTTAAAAGTTGCTACACTGATTTGATAAAGTTGTCGTTTGACAACACAGTGACCACAAAACATAAACATATGGCGTAGTACAGTGCCATCTGCCCATCTCTAGCATGCTAAATTTTATCGTCGTTCGTATGTTACCGTCTCGCTCTCACTTGCGTATATGCCGGAAAGGGATGGAAGCTTTATGTCGGCGATAAAACGTTAGCATGCTAGCTAGCTATGATGTTTTGGATATCAAAATAAGAGTACGTGTTTTTCCTATGAAAAACACGTACTGTTATTTTGATATCCAAAACAGATTAATTAGATTGTAATAGAGAGGTAAGTAGTCTAAACTACTTACCTCTCTATTACAATCTATTTTAATTGTGTTGCTGTCTCTAAAGTCCGTAACACATTACCGCAACGCACCTCAAGATAGGTGCGCTGCACCATAAGTGAGAGTGATTCAAATTTTAAACTTATTAAGAGCCGCGTGATAAAAAAAAACAAAACACCTACAGAACATTTATTTAATTACAAACGTCATTCCTTATGACTTCCGCTCTAAAATCACTTAATTATTAAAAATTTAACGAATTTACAATAGTTTTTATTAAAGTAAAACTAATAAAGGCATAAGTTTATAATATGAGTTTTATTTGTACCTTAGATGTTTTACATGGAATACAAAATTCAAAGAAGTGACACCATCAGTTTTGGTTTATTCCTCTAAAGATGTCAAAGCATATTACTTTTATCTAAGTAGGTTCAATAGCTTCACTATAAAGAGTCTGTATATACAAAATCTAACATCTCTTGAAGCTAAAGAACAGCAGAGTCCTTAAATGTGCAGCTAATACCAAGGTAGAGGTGTCAGGACCGGCCAAAACAGGAATTGTTTCCAACTGGTTTTCTTTTAATATTCCAGTTTTATGTTGGCTGGCATGTCGCTGCAAAATATTGAAATATTAGTTTAGAATAATTGTGTCCACAGTATTTTTTTCATAAAATTTGCTTAAATTATGACATTATCATTTAAATTGGGCAAATACATTTCTTGGATGGAATCACAGCCACAAAACCCATAAGTTTTTCTAAAATAGTTATATAGAATGAGAATGACATAAACTACAACTAGTAACTAGCATGTCAGTAATAAGGTAGCAGCAACAAGTATATCAAAGGCTAAAAGTGAAAGTACAAATTTCAATTATACGAGCAGTCTCCATGAGGGTGAGGAGCATGAGAAGACATATTTAGGCCTTCGACTGCGAAGACGGAGCAGGAATGATATAATAAGCCGACAGTCCAACGACTATCCTGCTGATCATCGTCCCACCATACAAAACTTGTATATTAATTTTGATCCTTTTATAGCACGTTTTGTTATAAAATAATATGTATGTATTAAAATATGTATATAATTAAAAAAAAGTATATCAATACTAACTATAAAGTATATACAGTATTAACTTACTCTTACAAATTTGAAGGGCACGGCATCATCTCGTAGTCGAGTCACATCCAGAGTTTTGTTGAAACATTTATCATCAAAATGTAGCGAGCAAATATAAATATATTTTGGATTTGGCTTTATATTTTCCATTCCAATGGCTTCCAGCCACTTTTTCTTTATACGCTCATTTCTTGGGATCCTATAAAATATGTTTTAATTATTATTTTTGTATGTTTTAAGCGGGGTAGCATGATAAAATAAGAAATTTTATATAAGCAATCATGTTATATCGATATCAAAGTCGATAAATAATGTACAACCCCAGCTAATAAATTAACATTATTTAAGCGTAAAAATATAGTTAAATAAGTTAAATCCATTCATGACCTATAACTGCACATAAGAACCTTGCTAATTATAATGAAAATCTTCCTTTATTTTCCCGGAAACATTAACAATAAGCAATATTTTTAATGTTATTTACAGCGTACCTGTGTATGGTTAAAGATGACTGATTTGGTGTTTTTCTTATGCCGCACCCTATTACACTGCACACGGACATATCTGCGACGTAATTATTTATATTTGGCTTCAATTATTTTAAATCACAAGCAAAATATTGAAAGATAATTAGTTATTTTGATTTATACCACGACTTTTTGACAAGACAAGTACCGGGTGCACCGACTGATAATGACATTTGGTGCACTAAACATGGCGGATTTTCGGCCTCATTAGGTATTTACGTATATTCATGTTCCACTTTATGTACGCACTGAAATACTGTTATATTGTTTTTCTGCGAGTTACAGTGCTGAGTAAAAACGAGATAGATATATGTTTATGTGTGTGCCTTCAAAATGGATGGTATTTGTATAAGCAATTGTACGTATAGAACAATATGTCGCGTCCCTATTATAGAGGTCCATGGTTCCCGCCAAAAAGTCTCAAATGTCATTGTCAATATCACTGTCATAGTAGGGATGACGAATTTTTCCGTAAAATATCGATTCGAATCGTAACCTGATGAATCAATTCACAAAACTGAGGTCTAAAAGATGAATTTCTAAAAAATCGTTTTTTTTTTGTAAATGCACAATAGAAATATAAATTTATTTTATGGAAAACAAAAATTATACCATAACAAACGATCTCTTATTAGTAAAATCAGGATTTTTTTAGTTCAGGGAATTGCATACATACAATTATTTTTATAACCATATAAAAGTATCAGGTATAAAAGAATACATTTATTTTCTACATGTTTTTGTTACATTAATAATTTTATTTAAAAAAAACCGACTTCAAATTGTAACTCTAAAACTACTGTACAGATTTTGAGTAAATTTAAATGGAACTACATGAGAAGCACCGACTATCAAACAAAATAAAGAATTTTCCAAAATGGTCCGGGCGTTTTCGAGTAATCAAGTAACATACATACAAAAAAAAAACACAGTAACATAGAAAATAGATAAAATAGCTTATAGATTCCAATACTTTTCTAACTAACTAACTTTTTTTACTAATCTTTTTAAAAACAACAATCTGTCAAGTCTACTGGGATCCAAGCGGTTTTTCACATCACTTGTGATTTTGCCAGCAATCTAAATAGTCCAAATCTAATTTAAGCTAGTCACAAGGAACAGATGATCCCACAATACTCAAATACATCACGGCTATTTAGTGAACGTGATGATAAATATAGTTTTTTTTCTTGCCAGTAAAAAATGATGCATATCAACAAAGAACAAATACAAGAAAGACAAAGATTACAAACGTAACTTTTTTTATTTAATAAAGAGGGGTGAAGGAAACTTAACGCACAGTCGTCTCGTGAGTTTTCGAGTAGTTAAATGATAAACTGTTTTTTCGCTACATGTGTTGAGTACCATGGAGTAGTGAATTCGTATAATTGTTTTTACTTCTTCACGCTCTATACCTATCTACTGAACCAATCTTTTTGAAATTTCGCCCACACATAGTTAGGTGTACTGAGAAAGACATAGGGTAACTTTTATCCTGGAAAAAGTCCTCTTGAGGGAAAATTAAAAGCTAGCAAATAAATACGAGGCAATGAAACCCCCTCCCTTTATATGACATCGCAGATATAATTTTACTTATAGATATTTTAATTAATATTTTGAGATATTATGACAATAGGTATTGGCAGTCACAAAGACTTGATTCCTCTCAGTCTCACTCTCTGAAAGTCACTCAAACAGACTCTTCATTTTTATATATTGGTATAAATTAATTTGAAATTGGGAATTGGCAAAACTGTAGTGCCTTTAAACAAATCCGCTGTTTAAATTTCGGGTCGTCACCTGTCATAATTTATAACTGTCATTTGATCACCATTTTCTGTTATCAATAGAGTAGCTGCGTAACAACTAACGACACCAACGGGGTACTTGGTATGAACTCGTCCTGATGAAATCCATATAAGGCTAGCTCTCGTTTGAGTTAATCTTATAATTAATCGAATGTAGATGTTCTAGGATATAAAATCGATTCATTGAATCGATTCAGTAGTACATATAGATTGAAAAAAAGATTATTTGGCGCAAAAAATCGATCTCAGATCGCCCTCCCTATGTCTGTCCCACCAGTTTGCAGCGTGTTTATTTTTGAAAAATTAGAATATGAAATCTGTAATAAATCGCTGAATATTAATTTTTATATGGTGTAATAATAACTAACTTATCTTGAACCATGGCAGGTGTGTTATTTGAAGATATATTTAATGTAAAAGATATGGATCCCGAAGGCAAAAAGTTCGATCGGGTCAGTCGTTTACATTGCGAGTCTGAATCTTTCAAAATGGACTTAATTCTTGACATAAATTCATGGATTTATCCAATGGAACTAGGAGACAAGTTCAGATTAGTGCTAGCTACAACTTTGAGGGAGAACGGTTACCCAGATGGAGGGGAATGGAACCCGTTGGAAACCGAGGGAAATCGGGCGGACAGCTTCGAATATGTTATGTCTGGCAAAGTTTATAGGTTAGTTAATGTTAATGATGTATATACAACGAACCCCCTATTCAGATACCAGCCCTAAGCTACTGGCAACCTTGTGTGGTATCTCTTCATTTTTTAAAAACACCATTTCTGCAACCCCTATATGGAGCAAATTTAAAGTTGGCTGCTATTCAGATATCCAGTACACGAGTTTAAGTAGTGGGTAGGCGGAGTGGTTAAGGAAGGTAACTTACCCTTTCTGCAACCCCCCCCTATTATCCAGTCCTTGAAATATTTTTTTCTAATAAATATAACCTGCAAAGTTAAGTACAGTATGGGGGGCCTACCCATTTCACTACTCTGCTACTTAAAATTTGTGTATCAAACATCTATAGATTTACCATAAAGTTCTTGAGATATTAATGTATTTAAAAAAATATATAAGTATTATCTATGATTTTCATGTTTCTTTTTTTCCTATTTATGTGAATTGCTGTGTTTTATTTCATTTTTCGACAAATTAATTGTGTTTTGGACTATTTTGAATCTTTTTATGTTGACTACATGCAATTTTATATTGGGGCCTGCAACACCTTATCTAATGTGGCCTATGTGGCCCTGTGTACCTAATCTATGTCACCCTTATAAGAAAAGGCTTGAGTATAGCTGATTTAGACTATCAACATGACAGTCTTGCACTATTTTCCAGGATAGAAGGTGATGAAGCAGCGATGGAGCCAGCGTCAAGATTAGCAGCATATGTCTCATTTGGTGGACTCCTTATGCGACTGCAAGGTGATGCAAACAACTTGCATGGATTTGAGGTTGACCAACACATGTATCTATTGATGAAGAAATTAGCTTTTTAAATCAATGTTTCATATGAAGACTATGATGCTGAAAGAAACATGGACATAATCTGAATATATTCCTGTGGCCTAGACATAACACTTGCACCACTAGAACAGAAAGTCTCTCAATTCATATATGTTAAATAATGCATTGAATTGTTAAGTTTTTGCACATACCTAATTAATATTTGATTTATATTCCGAAGTAACAACATCTTTGTCTCCCGTGTTCACAGCTACTAAAAAGTGGCTGAAATGTTAGAATAAAAACAAAAATCAAATTGAAAGATATTTTTAATGAAATGCACTGAATTTCAATAAATAGAAAGCTTTTTATTTTTGTCCAGGCGAAGTAATAAATAAAAGATGGCAACCTGTTATTTGTTAAATTACACACATTTAAATAAAATAATCAGTGAATTTGCTTTAAAATAGATAATGACTTCATTTCTATCCACATTAGGGTCAACGCAAACAGGCCACCGATCACAGCCACCAGTGGCCAGCTACAAGCAATTCACACGCTTTTACATACATGTTGTTGGGACTCGCCGCACACTTGTGACAGGTGGCGGTGGCCAGTTTGTGCCCACACTAAGTATATAGATAACTATTTATTGTACACCATTACATAAAACTTGTCTACACATATTCTAAAGTGTGAAATAGGCGGTCTTATAGAAATTTAGTTGGAAACAGATTGCTGCATAGTAAACGCGTTCATGCAAGTTCAGGCATTGCACAGCCTTCCACAGGTGATTTGATGATATCATAAGAGCCTTTACCGCCATTTTATCGTTAGCGACATTTGGACTTAAGTATATCTTTAATGTAAAACTTACTTTAAACCAGTGTTACACAAACTTTTTGTGTTCAAGATACATCTAGGAAAACGAAAATTTTGGTACACCACAAATAAAAATAATTTTTTAAGTAATATTAATCAACATTCATTTATTAGTCATCGAAACAATATTTATTTATTTTTATTTTTTTTATTGCAGGAGTTCAGCAGACAGGCAGACGGCCCACTTGATGGAAAGCGGTTACCATCGCCTATGGACATTTGCAACACCAAAGGTGCTACAAATGCACTGCTGCTCTCTTGAAGGAGACTGGAACCTGGTCACTAATGCCGGGACACAACACAAGGTTGTTATAGCGGCATACTCTAGACCAGGGGTGGTCGCCATCCAGTCGAGCAAATACTCTACCACCTGGCTGTGGGTTGTTTAGTCGCCTCTTACGACAGGCCGCCAGGCCGCAGGAAATTGTATTCTTTCTCCGTTCCTGCACGGATATAAAACTTATCAAATTAAGCAACAAACCTAAAGTTCAAATTGTAGCATAATTTTATTTTTCCGAGGCACACCAATTAATGTCCACGGTACACCAGTGTGCCGCGGTACATACTTTGCAGAACACTTTTAAACTATTATTTTGATCTAAGACTTACAGTTTTTGATTGACTAAGGTCTAATCTAACTAAAAACAAAGTAATAGTTTTAAAATACATTTTACAAGAAAAAATGTACTTAAGTCCAAATGTTGCTTAGATAAAAGGGCGGTAAGGGCTCGATATAATATGTAAAAAGCTGACTTGTCAAAAGTCTTAGTTGTTATTTATAAGGAGTAAAAATAGAAAAAATATGATAATAAAATATATATTTTAACAATATGTTTTATTTTTGTTTACTTTTGCACCCACTTACTCTGACACCCTTGATTCCATGCAATTGCTATGCTGGATGGATGTGTACTTGATGATTCCATAATAACAGATGGCTAATGAAAGTAGACACTCAAACTAGAAACATTCTCGTTATACAGACGATAGAATATTGAGAAAGACCCAATTCCTCTGAAGTCAAAGGCATGATTCGCACGGGAGGTAAAAAAAAATTGCTTTAAAGTCAGGCGGAATTCTTTACGTTTACAGCGTTATCATGAGAGTAAATGCTTGAATAGTAACTTGTTTCATTTCAGAGCTTTTCTAACGAACGTTGAAAAGCTCTCATGCAAATGAGGTCTAAGCGTTCCATAGAACTATCTGGTGCTAACAATTAATTTCCATAACTGTACCACTGATTTAAGCACCGGTACTTTAGAACTTTAACTAAACGGTACTCTATTCCTCGTGCAATAATGATATGAAGGGAACTCCCGATTCCTCTTTTATTCTATTACATGGGCATGGTTTCTTCTTTTTATTCTCGCATTTCGTGGCCAATATGCTGGCAACACCTAGTATTGCAAGTGTAGATTAAATAGATATTAAACGCAATAGTGCCATCTATCTTTAAAAAGCTTAAGTAACTGGTGCTGATCGTTAGTTCTACTGTTTAATAGATGTCACTAGTATCAGTTTATTTTATATATTACGTATGTAAAATATCCAAAACAATTCATTAATACCTTTATATAATTATGTTCTTATACATTGTTTAAATATGAAAATTAATAATAAGGGGGAAAATGTTAGCCCGTCTTACATCTGCGAGTTTTGCTCTTAGCCTCTATAACTGAACATGCACTATAATTTATCAATATTTTACTGTAAATTGTGATGATATAAATTTTAATTAAGTCTTTAAACAATAATAAATACAGCGCCTATGGACATTTGAAAAATCACAGTTCACAGTGTTGGAGTCCGCGCCACGAAATAACTCCCATAGACGTATCGTTGCAATCGCCCTACTTAATCCTGCTAGAGTAAATCGATTTTGATAATCTTGGAGAAATATATTATATGGTAGTACTCAAATGCATAAAAAATATTATATTATTTTATATTGGCCACACTGTTTTTTCTTCTACTTATCAAAAAATGTCTGTTCTAAAATGTTTGTCGAAATAAATTTGATTCCAATATTAATATTTGTCAAATACAAAATATTTCATCAGGGGTGGCTCGAGACGGTAGGCACGGTAGGCAACTGCCTACGGAGGCAAAATTTAAGGGCTGCAATAATGTCTGTAAAAATACATTTGAACTACTAAGCCCCAAAAAAAAAAACAAACACGACACTCATAAATATATTTTGATTCCTTCACTTGTATCTAGAAAATGAAACCCTAGGAAGGGGTTATATATTTCTGCCATTTGGAGTTGAAACTAGTCCATCGGCAGAGGGTTTCTTCAAAGTAAAAAACTCTTTGATGCCACCCGTGATCAGAAGGCTGGTTCGTATTTCGCGCAACAAATCAGCATTACCATACAGTGTGGCAATGTCGCCAGGCTTCTGGGCGCGCTACCCTCTGGCAGCAATTTGTTACATGCTTTATAACTTATTTATAATTTAGTTTTTGTTTTATAATGAATGGGTCAGCGTTTGACTGACATTGCGCCTGATGTTAGGTGGAAATGCAGTCTAAGGTGGAGCACGCTTACCTAGAAGATACCAGTTCACGCGAGACTTGAAGACACCTAGATTGTATTCTTCAGGAAAAACAGACGGCGGTAAAGAATTCCACTCTTCAGCGGTGCGTATGATAAAAGTGGAAGCATAGCGTATCGTCTGCTTTGTTGGTATTTCCACCATATATCGGTGGCGTGAGCGCGTACGTCTGCTTGTCCGTAAAATGGTGAGGGAGGAACCAATTCATGTAATTCCGTTTTTTAAGTGAGTTTAGTTTTTATTGAATTAACTAGCTGCCCGGCAAACTTCGTACCGCCTCAGAATCAATAAATAAAAAACGTTGATTTCTGAACGACTGGACGAACATCAAACGTTTGAGAGTTTTTGGCGGGAACTGAAAGGGGACGTAGTGCTGTGCAGTTTTATTTTCTAAAAATGTGTAAAATTACTCTAAAATGAACAATAGTTGTAGGATATTGATAGTTTTTGAGTAGTAATTATGTGTTTTTGCGAGAAATGTGAACTAAATAGCCAAATGTGGCCTTATTTCGAGTTTTCACAAGAACTCCATTCAATGACGTCGATTGTAGCCTACAATACAACGGCGCCTGGCTTAAAGGCCTAGTTGCCAAGCCTTAAACATAAAAAAAATCAAACGTTTGACATTCAAAACCAAAGAAATGAAAAATAACTTCACTTTTATATTTAATTTGATTTCTGAACGACTTTTAAATTTAATTGATTTCTAAACGACGGGACGAACATCAAATGTTTGACAAGTAGGAATAGTTTCTAAGGGAAAGCGAAATTGTTGTTTTTACTATATTCCAAGCATTTTTTTCATATTTACTCACCTTATAAACCTTCCCTGGATTTCCACAAATAATTCAAAACCAAAATTAACCAAATCAGTCCCGTCGTCCTCGAGTTTTAACGAGACTAACGAGCAGCAATTAATTTTTATGTACTTAGTCTGGCCATAAATATTGTTACAATTAAAAATAAACAAAATATTAGATTTGAATTTGGAATCTGTCATTTTTATATGATTGTTCATTGTGTTTTCTCATTTTGGCGCCTATACATTGTACAACATTTTGCGATATTAAAATGGAGTGGGCGATAAAGAGAATCGTATCGCTGTGATTGCATTACACAAAGTATGTATGAAGCCAAATGCAATTTTGAAATCTCTCCATACGCTTGGTATTAGTCAAATGTTTGTGTACCGGGCTATTAATAGGTACAATGAGACCTCCTCTGTTTGTGACAGAAAAAGTTCTGGCCGTTCGTGCGTGCTTCTATTGATAACTAGCCTCAACGTTTAAAGGACTGTATTGCAGCCAATGGGGACCACTTCGAATAAGCTTTTTATATTTTAAATTGTTTTATATTTATATATTAAAGTAACACACTGTAAAACTTATAAATGTTATATGCAATAGAAAAAAAATTCTTTGTTACAGTATTTATGGCAAGACTAGGTATATATAGATTTACCGTCTAACAGAAATCACATTGTCAGTGTAGAAAATATATAAGTAGTGAAATAAACAAGTACCTACATTCAACATTCGTGTTCAGTGACAGGGTTCTGAGAGAAAGCTAGATAGAAGACTTCTTTTAGTTTTCTTAAGCTTCGATGGGTGCAGCATTTTTCAAGTTTGCCTGCGGCGACAAACAAGCTTGGGCCAGCCCTGCTCATAATTAAAACTTTAAATTTATTTCCTGACTACTTTACGAACAAAATCCTATAAAACAGTAGTGGAGCTGCCACTTTTAGTTCCGTTATTTTCCGTGGGACTTCTATTGTGGCGCGGACTCTACCAATGCAGACATCACAGGAATTTTATTATACCTACCTTTTGTTTACCTAGTATGTAACTACTGTCTTGTTGTGCATTTGTGTAATTCGTGTTTTAGTGAACAATATAAATAGGGGTTCCACTAATAGCTCACAACGTCACAAGGCGACCGCGGTCGTTGTGGTCGTGACGAAAACATCACTAATGACGTCATCATTTTCGATCACACAACGACCCATATCAAGAGTTGGGTCGAATAGCTGTTCCACTTGGGTTTACGATTCTGACGCCGGCAAGCAAGTGGAACGGGAAAAATCGCGGTCGTGAACGTGGTCGTTGTGAGTCCTTAATGGAACGTAGCCAAGTGTTATTTCTATCTATCTACCTCCTTTAAATACCCGTGAGGTGACAGGTGTCATTTGCGACCCCAACCGGGTAAGTTAAAATGACAGGTCTACAAATCCATCATTAGACCTGTGTTAAATGGTATGGCATGGTAGTGAAGTGTGGTCTGTACTTGAGCGAAACAAGCAAGAGCTGCGTGTCACGGAAATGAATTTGCTGCAGTGGATGTGTGGTGTCACGCGGAAAGACCGCGTCAGAAACTCTCGCATCCGCGGCAGTCTTTATAACCGTGAAATAACAGACAACCTGCAAGAAAGTCTGCTTACGCTGGTACGGCCGCTTTTAACGGAAACCGGTTAGTTACGTGGGAATAAATGCCTAGCCATGCCGCCTCCGTCAGGTCCCGGTCGAAGAGGTAGACCCAGGAAATACTGGCTTGACGTTGTGAAAGATGACGTGCGTACCAATGGTATCAATACAAGGGATGCCGAAGTTCGCCCCAAGTGGAGAAGAAAAAGTAGGAAAGCAGACCCTGGGCGTCGAAGCGAACGTTTCGGACGCAACTGGGATTTAACGCTCGGATGATGATAACCTTTTTTAAAAATGTAATGTGTGGCTTCAAGCAAATTAAATTAAAAACAGTTATTTGTTTGGCTTTTATCCCCACCAGCATCCAAATGAAGCATGCTCCCACAGCTTCCTGGGGAGCATAGAGCACAAAAGCGTTCACAATGACATCTATTGTTTTGTTTATTCTCCCACGACCACCGCTGAGCGAATTGCCACCCAGAAACGCCGTTGGCTATGAAATCAATATGTTTATATTCAATTCAAGTAGTGTCTCTGGTCTTTAAATATTATTCATATTCAAATAGATATGTGGAGGTTCTAGACACCTTCGGGTCGACGGTTTTGGATAAATAGAAAATCCAGAGCACATGCATAGTTGATACTTGTTTATTCCCATCGGCAGAGCGTCACAAAAACACATTACGTCTATATTAATTAATATTGATCATTTACAATAGGTTTGCCGGGAAGAAAGTAGGTACTTTTATATCAGTCATAATATGACAGCATTTTTTTTGGTTAGTGATGTGACACGCCACTAGTGCTGTGTAAATAGTGTCGCCACAGATACCAGAATAGAGTAGATGATAGTTACATCAATTGGGATACTTTTAACGCTACGTTCCATTAGGATTTTCCCATTCCACTTGCTTGCCAGCGTTACAATTGTAAACCTAAGTGGAACGGCTATTCGACCCACCTCTTGACATGGGTTGTTGTGAGCGTTGTGTGGTCGAGAATGATGACGGCATTAGTGATGTTTTCGCCACGACCGCGGTCGCCTTGTGGAACGGCTAACGGAGCATTTTGGGCGTTGTGAGCTACTAATGGAACGCCCCGTTATTATATTACAAGTTGCGGCGTTATAGAATTTGTCAATGGTGGATTTACCAATAAGCCAAGTAAAATGGAGCCTAGGGCGGCGGGATCAACTTTTTGGTCTTACATATATATTATTATAAATAATTATACATATAGTATTTATTATTATTTTTTAGTGGAAACTTGATTGATATATGTATTAATTATGTGTTTTATATTTAAGAATATTATTATTGTATGTTTCCCAAATAAATTAAATAAAATTAAATAAATACAGAAAAGGGTTCGGAAGTCTTAATACACCTAATTGTTCCTCATTCATCCCATGACGTCACATCCCAAATAAAAAATATTAAATGAGCCCATTTCTATTACAGATTCAACCCACAACAATAATCTTATTTTTCATTCTTAAATAATCTTAAATGCAGTCTATATAGTCTGGCAAACAGTCATAATTAACAAATCTTGACACAAAAATTACTTAGTTTATGGTCAGCGGCGTAGCTACCGTCGTATCAGCCGTATCAGTGATACGGGGCCCCCAGGCTACGGGGCCCCGAAAGTGTGTAAGCATAAATTCCTAACATGTTATCCACAATTTTTATAGATTAATAACATATTTTAGAATAACTGCTGGGCCAACAGGAACGGCTATCAGGTTTATCTTTATTATCTATAGAGGCAAAAAATCTAGAAAAACTGAGGAGTTTTTACCAGGAACTGAAAGGGGACGTTAAGTTGTGCAGTTTTATTTTCTAAAAATGTGTAAAATCACTCTAAAAAGAACAATAATTGTAGGATATTGATAGTTTGCCAGGTGGTAGGGCATTTGCCCGACTGGATGGCTACCACCCCTGGTCTAAAGTATGTCGCCATAACAACCTTGAGTTGTATTCCGGCATTAGTGACCAGGTTCCAGTTTCCCTTAAGAGAGCAGCAGCGCATTTGTAACCACTTTGCTGTTGTAAATGTCCACAGGCGATGGTAACCACTTTCCATCAAGTGGGCTGTCTGCCTGTCTGCTGATCTCCTGCAATAAAAAAAAAAGTTTCTGAGTAGTAATTATGTGTTTTTGTGAGAAATGTGAACTGTATAGTCAAATGTGGCCTTTCGAGTTTTCACAAGAACTCCGTTATACGGCGTCGATTGTAGCCTCCAATACAATTGCGCCTGGCTCAAAGGCCTAGTTGCCAAGCCATAAACATTAAAAAAAATAGAAATACTGAAATCTTCTACAGCTATGGATGATTTGATACATAAGTTTGCCGGAAAAAAAGGCTAGAAAAGTGTATCTTTGTTTCGATTTGTTTGTCTAACTTAGTTCCTAGGAGCATTATGTATAAGTAATAACTGATAATCAATATATAATTATTTTAATTCAATTTATTTTTTGTTTCTTTTATAAAAAAACTTTACCCTTCCTTTGGGCCCCCCAACACGTTTTGATACTGGGCCGGTTTAATGCAAGCTACGGCACTGTTTATCGTATTTATTAAAATTTTAAATTATGACGTCATGATTTTGTACAAGCAAGTAAAAGGAGTAATTTGGTTAGTGATTTAAGACCTGGGACTAAATCGAAATAAAATCAGTACTATTTAATGATAACTCCCCTTATTATTTAAACAGAAATAAACACTTGGATAATGATAACAAATCCTTGCTTTAGGCAATCCGTTCAAATTTTAAAATGTCAATTTATATAAGTGTTCATATATTACACGACTGTGACACGAATTTTTATCCGTGCAGGAACGGAGAAAGAATACAATTTCCTGCGGCCGGGCGGCCTGTCGTAAGAGGCGACTAAACAACCCACAGCCAGGTGGTAGGGCATTTGCCCGACTGGATGGCTACCAACCCTGGTCTAAAGTATGTCGCCATAACAACCTTGAATTGTGTTCCGGCATTAGTGACCAGGTTCCAGTCTCCCTTAAGAGAGCAGCAGCGCATTTGTAGCAACTCTGCTGTTGCAAATGTCCATAGGCGATGGTAACCGCTTTCCATTAAGTGGGCCGTCTGCCTGTCTGCTGATCTCCTGCAAAAAAAAAACGAATAAACCTATGACACTTCTGTCTAGCAGTCAAATATTAATAATATTTTATTATATAACTAGGATATGCTCGCGACTTTTGTTTGGGACGCGACATGTGTAGACACTCTAGCCCCGTCACATCTTCCAATGACTGAGTTAGAGGCTGGCAACGCTGCTTCAAAAGCTGAAAATCTCGAACGGCGCAAATATGGAACCTTAGGAAGGGGTTACATATTTGTGCCGTTTGGAGTTGAAACATTAGGTCCGTGGGGTCCGTCGGCAAAGAGTTTCTTCAAAGAGATTTGCAAGAAACTCTTTGATGCCACCCGTGATCAGAAGGCTGGCTCATATTTCGCCCAACAAATAAGCATCGCCATACAGCGCGGCAATGCAGCCAGCCTTCTGGGCACGCTCCCATCTGGCAGCGATTTGTTACACAGTCTATAATCGCTTGTACTGTATATTAAATAATAAGATAGTTTAGTTTATAATTATTCTCAGAAAATTTCCCGCGGGGTTCCTAGGATAAAAAGTAGTGCAAAATTCAAGTCTAGGAATTTTCTGTCGACCAACGAAAGCCACATCCAAATCGGTCAAGTAGTTTTTACGTGAATCCCGAACAAACAGACAAGAAATCAAAAACTGAGTGCTAACCTCATTTCGTGAATTGCGGCTCACATTTTCATTGTTATTGTGATTATTATAAATAAATTGTTAAGTGTCGCATTTTTAGAAATAAATATTTTATTACTTTCTTCTTTAAATCCAAAAAAAATGCTTCGTATTCTCCATTGTATAGTCTATTCCAGTTTTTTTTTTAAATAGCTTCAAAGTATCTACGCACACAGCATGTTTAGAATTTTATAATTTATAGATAGATATTTAAATTTAATTCTTTTTGCATTGCAATGACATTTGCACACACAAAGCTGCCATCTTCGGTAATTTAAGTGTTGTAGGTAAGTGCAAGTTGTCTACCGATTTAAAAATAAAACATTCTTTTCAATAAAACATATTAAATAAACGTAGGCATGTAACACGCGCGCGGGTTCACGCGCCGCCGCCACGCGCCGTTAACGAGCGCCCCCTGGCGGATTGTAATTGCCTTTGTTTTTAGTTAACACAACCCTCGTTAGTCTTCACTAATAGATCCGAGTCAATGGTTTGGAAAAATGCGAGAGACTTCTTTGATTTTTGACGTATGTTCTTTTAATTGATTAGACAACGGTATTGATAACATGCTGCCACCCAAGTTAGGTTAGAAATTAGGTTCTCGTAGTTTTAACAGAACTCTTACAATATACAGGGCGTTCCATTAGTAGCTCACAACGCCCAAAATGCTCCGTTAGCCGTTCCACAAGGCGACCGCGTTCGTTGTGTTCGTGGAGAAAACGTCACGAATTACGTCATCATTTTCGATCACACAACGCTCACAACGACCCATGTCAAGAGTTGGGTCGAATAGCCGTTCCACTTGGGTTTACGATTGTAACGCGGGTAAGCAAATGGAACGGGATAAATCGCGGTCGTGAACGTGGTCGTTCTGAGTCCCTAATGGAACGTAGCCATAGACATGTCCGTTCGCCCGTCTGTCAGAACGGATGAATGAATGACTGAATGAATTTTTATTTGCAGATATACAGGTCGTGGTAGGTCGACAATAGTCGTTAAAACAATGTAACTATGAGGACCGTGTACCCGGGGGTGCAAGGGGTGCGTGGCACCCAGGCGCTGTGACCTTTTTTTTAGAAATCAAATCAAATTTATTTGTTCAAAACATGGTTAAACAGTTGGCATATATGTTATAGTGTACTCATTTTTTACTCACATAGGAGAATTTTTTTATTGCAGGAGATCAGCAGACAGGCAGACAGCCCACTTGATGGAAAGCTGTTACCATCGCCAATGGACATTTGCAACAGCAAAGTTGCTACAAATGCGCTTCTGCTCTCTTAAGGGAAAGTGGAACCTGGTCACTAATGACGGAACATAACTCAAGGTTGTTATGGCGACATACTTTAGAGCAGGGACGGTAGCCATCCAGTTGGGCAAATGCCCTACCACCTGGCTGTGGGTTGTTAAGTCGCCTCTTACGACAGGCCACCCGGCCGCAAGAAATTGTATTCTTTCTCCGTTCTTGCACGGATAAAAAAGTAATAATAATAATCCCGCAGGGGGGGCTTTGTGGCGAAACCTTAGGTGAGTGAGGTGAACACCTCGTACCTGACTCTGGGGGGCAAGGCAAGGCCCCCGCCTCCGTGCATGCCTTAACCAGCCGGCACGAAGTGGAGATCGCTAGAGCTAAGACTCAAGCTCCAGGGGTGGAAGTGATAAATGGCATCACGTCAGTAGTAGCTTCGGTGAACCAGCAGCCCACCTCTCTACACCCCTAAGCCACTCACACCCATGTTGCCCCTGTGTTCTATGACATCGTTTGGGGCTCATGCAGGGAGTGGCGAGTCACCGTCTGCCCATTTTTCCATGTTCCCCGAACATTGCGACGGGCAGACGCCATAGTCTCCATATTCCCAGACCCCTAGTACCACTAGCAGTTCACCCCAATAGCCCGGTACTTTTTGTCCTCATTTCCCACAATAGTTCTACACTGGCCGGGGCTTGTCCCTGTAGTCAGGGATAATCGCCAGTCAGTGTCACGCCACATTTACATTAAATTTGTCAAAGGGCCTCTACGTGTTGGGCTTCCCATGGCCCCAGGCAAGCCTTCCAAGTGTCCGGGCCATTTTTATGGCCCGTGGTCTTCAAAGACATTCACAAGTCAATGTATTTATTTACAATTGAGGAATTCGTCTATCGAGTTTTTTTGTTTTTTTTTATTGCAGGAGATCAGCAGACAGCAGACGGCCCACTCGATGGAAAGCAGTTACCATCGCCTATGGACATTTGCAACAGCAAAGTTGCTACAAATGCGCTGCTGCTCTCTTAAGGGAAAGTGGAACCTGGTCACTAATGCCGGAACACAACTCAAGGTTGTTATGGCGACATACTCTAGACCAAGGTTGGTAGCCATCCAGTCGGGCAAATGCCCTACCAGTACTACCTGGCAACCGAGTAAGACATTCTATTTAAGAACCATTCTTTTAACTAAATTTATCCTAAACTCTTTTATGTGGATTGGAATTTTATTGTAGATTTGAATGCACATGTTTAACAGTTTCTGGTAAAAAGGGTTGCTTTTGGGGCCGAATTTAATACTAGGCGTTAACTATTTCTAGTAGGTATTGTTTGGATAGAAGTCTTTGCAGTAAGTAGTAGAAATCGAAAAAAAGTAGTAAAATTGTTTTTGACAATAAGTATACTTACATTCATATATACGTGGGTCACTCAGAAAGTTTTGCGACAAAAAATGTTCTATAGATAATTTTTTTTATTAAATCTTTTCAAAGTAGGTACTTTCCACCGACCTCTATACAAAGTATCATGCGGCTAAACCAAGTTTCGAAACACTTTTTCCAGTCCGCCGCAGACACTTTTATCCGTGCAGGAACGGAGAAAGAATACAATTTCCTGCGGCCAGGCGGCCTGTCATAAGAGGCGACAAAACAACCCACAGCCAGGTTTTAGGGCATTTGCCCGACTGGATGGCTACCACCCCTGGTCTAAAGCATATCGCCATAACTACCTTGAGTTGTGTTCCGGCATTAGTGACCAGGTTCCAGTCTCCCTTGAGAGAGCAGCAGCGCATTTGTAGCACCTTTGGTGTTGCTAATGTCCATAGGCGATGGTAAACACTTTCCATCAAGTGGGCCGTCTGCCTGTCTGCTGTACTCCTGCAATAAAAAAAACACTTCATTTACAGCTTGCTCGAATGCCTAAAAGCGTTAAAACGTAGTTTTAAATTCTTGTTATGATGCCTACGACTTCACTAATTAAAAGTTTATCTTAATATTACGAAGTTATTTATGCAAAGAGGTAGGTATCTACGTTAATTGCCGACGCCCTCGCCGTCCGCCATTTTGTAACAAATTGAACTAATTATACCGACAGCCGTATAAAGATCTGTGCACAAGAGGAGCTATAAAATACAAAAGCTAAGTATTAGAAAATATTTCTAACAAAAAAGAAACTGACTTCAAGAGTAACTAAAAAGCAAATAAGCTTTTTTAAATACAGGCTTTTGAGATCCTGGATATCATGTAGCAGCAGAGTGCTAGCCAAGACAAGTAAAACGAGCCCAAACACGACGGGTCTATCTTGTTTAGTACAGAACTTCCTATGGCCACCTTCCGACTCCATCATCAGATCAGCTCCATATTATTGCATTATCACGCGATATACATATGCGTGCAAAATTTCAGCTCAATCGAAAACCGGGAGGTTGGTCAAATTTAACTTGCAAAATTCCACCCGAACATACATAGGTACATCCATTGCAAGTTAAATAAAAGCTTGTAAAAAACAAATATTTTGTAAAACATCTTGACAATGGATTTTATATGAAACTATCCCGAAGCTGAACTGATCCAAAGCAAAAAGAATCATCACACTAGTACAGAAACAAAAAATTATAGCTAAACCTACATAAAGAAATATTCAAAGAACGAATTAAGAACTTCCCCCTTTTTTGAAGTCGTTCAATCAATTCATCTATTACGGTAAAGGTGCCAAATATGAAATACCATTTTCATTTTTAAGAAATTTCTTCTAACATATCAGACTTAATCCATTACAGGTGTTGAGGAGGTGGAGGCTTCGAGGTTGACCACTTTACCCCGGCTACAACCCAACGGTAATTGGGCGTGGAGCCGCTGAAAACCTTCCCCATATGGTGATAGCTATTGGGACCTAGCGGAGGCAACATGGATAAAAATTTGTTCCACACAAAACTGGCCAATTTATTCCATCAGAAGGTGCCTTACTTCAGAAGCTGCCCTCCTTTGCTGCAGAGGGTGCGTTACCTGAGCGCGTGCCTTCTCTCAGAGAGTGTCTTTCCCTCAGAGGGTGCCTTTTCCTTGTACTAAATGTGTCCCCTATTTTCCTCCTCCTAATATCCCTTATCTTTATTCCTTACCAATATGGGTCATGAAGGTCATGCAGCCATGTAAAATTGACGACATAATAGATGCCAAAGACCACGCAAAGTGGTGAAGAAAAAGTAGGAAAGCGGACTCTGGACGTCAAGTCAAGGCGAACGCTCCGAACACAACCGAGATTTAGTGTTCGAAGGAATGATGATCACTACATGATCGTAGCAGCGTAGACGACTCTCTGTTGCTTAAACTTCTCTATGTCACTAACCTATGTAGATATTATTTTTCCATGCTGACATGAAGGCTGCTGCGAATGCGAGAGACATATCTAGATAAGAGTCTCCAGATTACGTTTATATTTCTAATTTATAAATTCATCAAATCGGAGAAATTTCCAAAAACTAAATATGGAGACCATGTTCGAGATTTCCTGACTCACCACAACATATTCATTTCCGTGACACGCAACTCTTGCTTGAATCGCTCAAGCACAAGTCACGGTTCACTTCCGTAAACACTATAGATATTTATAGACTTTTCCAAACTAAATAAAAAGCATTAAACAAATTATTAACAAAAAAAATCCCAAAAGCACAAGCTGAAAAATGACATGACGTCAAAAATTAAATTATTTCACAGTGAAAAAGAACGGCAGACATTCGAATTATGAATGGTCGTATCGTATTGGTTGTCGCCCGACCAATCGCAGTCGAGCATTCAGTGTAGGCGGGAAGCGGCCAGCGTATGTAAATTGGCTTTTTTATAAACTCGTTTTTCACGAGTAATGTTCATTTTGTTTGCTCTGTGTTGTTTTTCGTCGATTTCTTTATGATTTTATGATGTCTGTTTGCAGTTCTATATTTATAATTTAATAATTTCTTTGATGCAAAAATAAATTCTTTTTTTAAATCCAATATTTTTAATGGTTATTGTGAAAGGGAAATTGTATATTTGTCTATGGTTTAGTGAAAACAAATTAAATTTTTTCATAAAATTTGATATCTTCTTTATGGTCTTGGATATAAAAAGATTTGGCTAAGTATATGTTTTTCGGGAACTAGAGAGAACACCTATAATCGCCTAAAATTGTAATAAGTATAAGCAAGTAGAACCACAAGGACAATCCTGGTATAAGAGATAGAAAACTACGTATCTATCCTTGAAAGCTTAAGCTTAAGTCTTAAGTTAAAGTTTAAGTCTAATGACTATAATAAATATACCGAAAATTACAATATTATTTCTAGTAAATAATTCTCTTTGCTTTCTAAAATTTCGCTTTAAAGCTATAGGTATCTATTCTAGTATGTAGAAAATCAAGTGTATTATTTTCTATAAGCTTAATAAACAATAAGCAAATAACAATAATTATAATTTCCTAGGGTTTCTTACACGAACTAATTCGAAATTAAATTAAAGAATTAAGGTTTAGTCTGAATGTTACTGGAAGCAGATTTATCCCTGGTTTCTCTGTATCTTATCATGCTTTATTTTACATTACCTACTACTTGTGTGGAGTTTATATCAAATTTTAACCAGTAGTAGGTACCTACCTAAGTTAGTGTAGGTAGTAATTAGTCTCTGCTGTAGTAGATTAGTGAAAAAATAAGTATCATATAAACGTAATAAAACTGCTTTTTAACGGTTTTAAGCTCAGTTTTTAATTTAATTTTTATTCCGACGTTAACATTACTCATCGACACTTGACATCTTTATCTTACGTGATCACGGCTACAAAGAAGTGGCCGAAACGTCGGATTAAAAAACAAATGAAATAACGCGTTTAAAACCCTTAAAACGTAGTTATATTACGTGTAGTTACTTAAGAAAATACTATAATATAAGCGTTTAAATTAATTAAGTAGTATTAAAAAAAATTATAGGTATTCTGTCTATTTTTTTCGTATACCGCAAACGCCGCATCCCGTGTTCACCTCTCACCTTGCCGTGCACGCCCCCTCCGTTCCCTCGCTCCCTCTGGATCGTGAGGGAGCAAGCTGTCAGTCAAGTTACGTACGCGGTATAGTGATGCGTTCGCTGCCACTATTATAAAAACAAAATTACAGACTAAAAACAATGTAATTTAAAAAAGGTTGAAAATGAATTTTGAATATGGAATATATTTAAAGCTTTTTTTTTAAATAGTGGTTAATATTGTATGGAATTAGATTTGAATTGCGAATGTGACAAGTTCAGTGTTTTAATTTTAAAAAAGACGTCTAAATAATTTTTAAATGGAAATTTAAATTTAGAATAATGAATTAATTTTAATTTTATAGGATGCCAGTGTTTTATTTAAATCTTATAAGCATAGAGAAAAAAATAACTGCGTCGGATAAATATATTTGAATTAATTACTATGAAATCAATAAAGAAACAATTTAAATTTAATTAATTATGAGATATAAATATTTTTTTAAGATTAAGATTTTGGAATTTAACATCTATTAATTTTCCAGTTTGTAATAATAAAGAATGTAAATCGTATCACATTGAATTTGGAAAGTCTTAGTGTTGTGAATCAGAAAAAAATACAATAATAAGTGTTTTATGGGAGATATCATTTATATAACAATGTGCAGTTATGATTCGATTGCTACACAAAGGACTTTGTGTCTTTTTGAATTCTTATAAGGTAGGTAATTAATTTTATTCAGGACTTTGGCTTTGTTTGAAGTTTTCCAAGATAAGATAAATTAAGTAGTACGTTAATTAATTAATGTATTTTTTATTTTGATTATTTTTTAATGGACATACCTTATGCCCCAGCTACACATGGGATAATATTAGTGTGAGTGACTGTGTGTCACGCAAATGCCGTCAAGGGTTTAATGCGTTATTTAAGATGCGATATTGTTGATGACTTTGAACATTAAAAGATAACTTATGTATAATAAAACTACGTTGTAACGGTTTTAAATGCGGTAATTTATTTGATTTTACATTTTTTTTATTTTTTATTTTAACGTTGGAATAACAAAAATCAAATAAATTACCGCGCTTAAAACCGTTACAACGTAGTTTTATTAGGTATTCAAGTCGCGAAAAAGACGTATTTAGCCACAGTTACTAATACTAAGGCAGATGAAGCAGGAGCATTACAAGGTAAATTTTTGAATGAAATTGTAGATAATTTGTGTGTTTACACTTTATAGTTTAGATGGTTAATTTTAAATTATTTCTACTTTAGTATCTAAATGTGGCTGTTTCTTAAATGTCTATGCACACCATCCTGTGTTGGCTACGGTGCATAGACATTTAACTGAAGCTTAAAATAAAATTATCGTTGTTAAGCCATATAGTTTTGAGACAGTTTAATTTTAACCATCCGTTAAATGTCTATACACCACTGGCGCGGGGTGGAAATTCGGCTAAGGCAAGCTGGTTGAAAAAACATATCGTATGATGTAAGCGCCGAACACCGCTGTTGAAAAAGCGTCTATATATTTTCTTATTAGTTTTTTTTTAATTTACTTAATTTAATATTTAATCTTACTGCATATTTTCAAACCAAAACTAATCCCCATCGGGTTATGTGATGATATTTCATCCAATACGTGTGGAAAGCCGCCGAGCGTAATAGATAGTAATACAGTAGTAATATATGCACGAATAAATAAGCTTTTTTAAAAAGGTTTTTAAATACAAGCTATTGAGATCCTGGATATCATGTAGCAGCAGATTGCTATCCAAGACAAGTAAAACGAGCCCAAACACGACGGGTCTATCTTGTTTAGTACAGAAGTTCCTATGGCCACCTTCCGACTCCATCATCAGATCAGCTCCATATTATTGCATTATCACGCGATATACATATGCGTGCGAAATTTCAGCTCAATCGGAAATCGGGAAGTTGATCAAATTTCACTTGCAAGATTTCACCCGAACTTACATACATCCATTGCAAGTTAATAGAAAGCTTGTTAAAATTTATGGCACTTTCGGCCTTTTGGTCGCTAGTTGATTTTTAGAAACGGGACACAAAGTATTGAAGTATAAAAAAAATCGTTTTAGTGAAAATTGTGTCCGAATAAGCTTATACTTTTGATGCGCCTTAACTTTGAACTCTACTTAAAGAATATTGTAAAAGAAGGTAGTCACTGATGAAGGACTCCGATTACAAAACCAGCCATCGGGAAGAAACATCATTATGTTTTTTCAAGATCTCTCTAGAATACCTAGCGACTGAGATTGTTTATTTTTTTTAATAGAAAGAAAGAAAGAAAGCGAAAATACAAGGATGTAGAAATAATTTACATATATTTACAATTGTCCCACTTTTAAAAAAAGTTCCATTTAAAAAATAGCTTAATATTAAGAATAAACAACATGTACATCAAAACATGTCTTTTGTACTTTTATATCAGTCTATATTTGTAAACATAAATTAATATAGATTTGTTGTTTTCTTGTAGGCAAACTGGCAGACGGTTCACTTGGTGTAGGTGGTTACCGTCGCCCATGGACATCTGCAACACTAAGGGAACCGATTCGTTGCTTACCTCTTGTAATTGTTTACGGCCTTTTTGAACAGCCCGTATTGTAGTGCTCTGGGAAAACCGCAGTAGAGAGTTTTTTTTAAATATTGAATAGGTTCACGTTTGGCTGCCATTGCGCCTGATATCAGGTGGAAATGCAGTCTAAGGTGGAACACGCTTACCTAGAAGATACCTGTTCACGCGAGACTTGAAGACCCCTAGATTGTATTCTTCAGGAAAAACAGACGACGGTAAAGAGTTCCACTCTTCAGCGATACGTAGGTTAAAAGTGGAAGCATAGCGTTTCGTCCGCTTTGTTGGTATTTCCACCATTTATCGGTGGCGTGAGATAGTACATCTGCTTGTCCGGTGTTAAAATGGTGAGGGAGGAATTAATTCATGCAGTTCCGTGGCACACTCGCCGAAGTGTATCCTATACCGACAAACTAGCGACTTTACGTCGATGATTTAGGCTCTAGGAGTTCATTCCATAACTTACACATATGGTATGAAAGAGCATGCAGTGGCGGCCTTCCAAGTGTCTAGGAAGTGTGAATAAACTCCCAATCGCAATGGTGTGATGATAGAATGGCGACGTAGGCACCAAGTCAAGCTATTGAGTAAATCCTGTTTTATTACATTTCTAAAAAAATGCCTATTGTGGCGGATAGTAGCCTAAAGGTAGATACTCACTATGATTAACAATTTTTTATTTAGCTTGCAATTTTTGTCAGTCCAAATGTCGCTTGCGATAAAATTGCGGTAAAGACTCGATATCCTCACTTCTGTTTCTTTCTATAAGAGAAACACGCGGTATATTACTTAGTTGGAAAAAGAGTTAGAAAAAAGTTTTTAGTCGCATTCTACATACATACATACATAACTTCACGCCAGTTCCCTTGCGGGGTAGGCACGAACAACAGAGCGCCATTCAGGCTAATTCTTACACACCTCACTTGCTTCTTTGACATTCATAACTCTTGTCATGCACGCTCGTCTGTTCTTAAGGCTCCTGACATCACCTTCTGCTAGTACACGATCAATTTGATCATGGAAGGTGTGTCGAGGCCTTCCACGACTTCTGCATCCATCCGCTTTTGCATTGTATATCTGTTTAGTCATTCTTTCATCATGCATTCTTTCCACATGCCCGAACCACCGGAGCATTCCTTTCCTTACCTTCACCCCGACACTCTCTTTCAGACCAACTCTCTTACTTCGGTATTAGTCGCATTCTGAACACGATTAAAATAAAAACTTTTTAACGAGCCTATATAGACCTCGAACGACTATCTATAATATTATACAATTCTAAACATACCGTGTCTGTACATTGAATCTATTAAAAAAAAACAACTGGAATAGACAATATAGGTAAACAATGGAGAACTCGATGCAATTTTTTTTAGCCTTTTTTGTCTGTTTGTTCGGGATTCACGTAAAAACTACTACGCCGATTTCAACGCGGTTTTCGTTGGTCGATAGCAAATTATTAGACTTAAAATTTGCGCTAGTTTTGTCCCGAGAATTGCGCTGGAATTTTTCTGGGAATGATTTAAAATGGCCTAATTGTAAAAAATCGTATCCCAATGCGAGCTTTTGACTGATCGATATTATTATTATTATTGATTATTCCGAGACGGTTTTCACTAAAAACGATTGCTTACCTTCTTTTTAAATGCTGCGGAACTTTGTGTCCCAAACTTTTATGCGTACATACATTGGGCCCGGGAGACATCGTCTTAGCCTGAAAAAATTATATCTAGACCCCGATTTAAGCGACACCTATCGGCTCCAATTGTAAATTTAAACCATCGTGGAACTCTTTCAAACACACACACAATTTCGTCAGAATCAGTACAGCGGTTTAGGAGGAGCGGTTTCAATCACTCGATTGAAATTTAGTAACATACAAACATAAGCAGACGTAGACATAGACATGGCCTCTGTGTTTGAGTAGGCTAAGCCTTTGCCGGCCAACGTCGATACAACGCTGAGGCTTCGGGATCGATTCCTGACATGGTAAATTTCGTAAACGAATTTTCCGTTATTTACTATGGTCTGGGTGTCAGGGATCGGCTCCAGAGTGTGGTCCATTGTATATTTACTCATAATACAAGTGTAACTTGCTTAGCTTGGTGATGTACAATATGTGTGTTTGTCTGCCGATTTGTCTGCTGATACAAAAGGATTATACTTATATAATAAGTATAAAAAATATTATGAATTTGTACAAACATTACTATACACTAACATACCTATTTAATTTCATAAAACAAATAATAAATACCCGTAATTCATATCGATAATTTGAAACCACTCGCACTCATTTTTATTAACGGTCACATAAGTCAAACAAAGAACAAAAGCGATATTTTGAAATTGGAATTGGTTTTGACTGGCGAGCTGCATTGCGGAGACGTCCAATCGAAGGGCAGGCTGGGTTGTCAGCTTATTATTTTGAAAGCAATTAATAATTTTTTCTTAGCAAAGCTGCTTCAACAGCTGAAGATCTCAAATGGCGCAAATATGTAACCCTAGAAGGGGTTACATATTAGTGTCGTTTGGAGTTGAAACTTTAGGTCCGTGGGGTCCATTGGGAAAGGGTTTCTTCAAAGTAAGAAACTCTGATGCCACCCATGATCAGAAGGCTAGTTCGTATTTCGCGTAACAGCGTTAGCAGAATCAGCATTGCCATACAGTGTGGCAATGCAACCAGACTTCTGGGCACGTATCCCTCTCTCTCTGGCAGCGATTTGCTACATAGTTTATATTAAATTTATTTATAACTTAGTTTATTATCAATAAAAATGTAATTTACAATTATTTGTTTGTTTATACTTTTAACTCTGAATATGAATAATTTCCAAGAAATATTATATAATTATAGTTACGCTGTAACAAATATACTTAATGTAATAATATAACCTTGATGAACGAAGTTAAACACGCGTTGTCTTTATTTCTCAGAAAACTTAATACAAAATCGATCTGTGATACCATGAAGTATGCATGAGTCATAATTACATATTGTTTAAGCTTATGCTCACTTGAAATTGGCAACGCATCCTGCGGAAAAACTTTTTTATACATCCCCGATCATTATTATTTTAAAATGGACAATATTTGTAGAATATTGATAGTTTTTAGTATTGTGTTTTTGTGAGAAATATAAACTGTGCAGTCAAAGATAGTCTTTAGAATTATTACAAGAACTCCTCAAGAAAGAAGAGAAAAGAAGTTCATAGGAGCTCAAAACCTGACGTCAAAGAATCTATAATTTGGCTGCGCTATACTGAAAAAGTTTTCAGTATAGCGCATCAGACATAATACATCAAACAAGGCTGTATGAACTAAGTTCTTTGGCCTACCAGTATATCGAATACTATTGCTTTTCGTCTTCCAGGCCTGTACATACATATACAGGGGCATCGCTGATACTAAAATATCGGAAGAATTTTGGTAAAATAAGTGAAGTTCGTAAAACTTTATAAACTGGCAACTCGAACAGCGAACAAAGCTTGTTGTTTTTATATTTTACGCGCGAAACCCGACACTGTTTTGACGTTTGCCCTCGTTCGGAATACAACGGGTTTATTCCGCTTTAGAAAAAAATGTTTTTTTAAGTCAATCCTGGAGTTATTTCAATAAATAAATGGCTTGCTATGAGAAATATCTAGATATTTACGGTCTTATCCATAGGTTTCTTTAAGGTTCTTAACGAAGCCTACAAACTCAATATGAATAAGCCCGTTTATAGATAATTATGAGTTTGTCGAGTTTTTAATAGACGCTGTTTTCAAAATATAATTATAGCTTTTGGTAAAAATAATCATAATTGTTACAATTACCACGTGCTAACAACGGTGGAGGAAAATGGAACATGCAGATGCAACCTGCACATCGAGATAACCGATGTATCAAACCTACCAAGCCGCCTTGGACAAGCGTGGCCCGAGCTCAGTAGTGGGACATTTATGGGCTGATATTATTATTATACAAAGCAAAAGAGGATGGATACAGAAGTCGTGGAAGGCCACGACGATTATCCCTGTCTACATCATATAATAATGCACCCAAGGACAAGCCCCGGCCAGTGTAGGACTATTGTGGGAAATGAAGACAAAAAGTACCGGGCTATTGCGGTGAACTGCTAGTGGTACTAGGGGTCTGGGAATTTGAGGACTATGGCATCTGCCCGTCGCAATGTTCAGGTAACATGGAAAAATGGGCAGACGGTGACTCGCCACTTCCTGTATGGGCCCCAAAAAATGCCATAAAGACAGGGGCAACATGGTTGTGAGTGGCTAAGGGGTGCACAAAGGTGGGCTGCAGGTTCACCGTAGCTAAGAATGGCGCTCTGTTGTTCGTGCCTACCCCGCAAGGGAACTGCCGTGAAGTTATGTATGTATTATTATTATATATTATTGTAATCATAATTGGTGCGTTTGCAGGCCCGGATCTTGGGAGCAACATGCCCCGGGCGGCCAACTTAGAGGGCGACAAATTCAAATTTCGCAAACAAATACACAAATCATCATTAACGCAACTTTGACCACTCACGCCTAATGCTTTAATAAGCAAATAAATTAATTTTGTGGGGCGCGTAGGCATAGGTTAAAAACCACATTCGCACGCGTGTCCATCGGTGGGCGTCTGATGGCAGAAATGATGATGATGATGATGAAGGCAAAAATATATAATTTAAATATTTTGTTAATTTTAATATATTTTTTTTAAATATATATATATATATATATATATATATATATATATATATATATATATATATATATATATATTGCCAGGTGGCAAAATATATATATTTAAAAAATTTGACATTTGCCCTACTGGATGGCTACCACCCCTGGTCTAAAGTATGTCGCCATAACAACCTTGAGTTGTGTTCCGGCATTAGTGACCAGGTTCCAGTTTCCCTTGAGAGAGCAGCAGCGCATTTGTAGCAACTTTGGTGTTGCTACAAAAATAAATAAAAAATATAGGCAAGCGAGGGCGGCATTTTTCATTTTTTACCGCCTCTCGAAATAATTTAAGATCCTCCTTAACAGAAAATTAGAAATAATTTATTTAAGGTTCTGGTCTAAGGATCTAAGGTATGTATTTGTCAGCCGATGTTTAATCTATACATATATAATTACTTGACCTCACTGACTGACTGACTGACTGACATAACACTGCACAGCCCAAACTACTTGGGCTAGGACCATGAAAATATGCATGCGGATTCTTTCTATACTGTAAGTGCGCCACTGAGAAAGGATTTTGGAAAATTCTACCTCTAAGGGAGTGAAAACCGGTATGAAAATTTGTATGGAAGCGAGAGTTGGGTATGGAAGAAAGAGCATGAAAGTAGAGTAAACGCGGTCGAGATGCGAGCACTGCGCAAAATCTGCGGAGTGACGCTCGCAGACCGTGTTCGTAATACCGAAGTAAGAAAGAGAGTTGGTCTGAAAGAGAGTGTCGGGGTGAAGGTAAGGAAAGGAATGCTCCGGTGGTTCGGGCATGTGGAAAGAATGCATGATGAAAGAATGACTAAACAGATATACAATGCAAAAGTGGATGGATGCAGAAGTCGTGGAAGGCCACGACACACCTTCCATGATCAAATTCATCGTGTACTAGCAGAAGGTGATGTCAGGAGCCTTAAGAACAGACGAGCGTGCATGACAAGAGTTATGAATGTCAAAGAAGCAAGTGAGGTGTGTAAGAATAAGCCTAAATGTCGCTCTGTTGTTCGTGCCTACCCCGCAAGGGAACTGGCGTGAAGTTATGTATGTATGTATGTATGTAAAATTTGTATGAAAATCTGTAATTTTCAAAATAAAATGTACAATATTTTATGTACTTGCTTCCGGTTAGAAAGATCGGTTACGTGTAACAATTTTAACTACCTACCTACTTTTCAACTTTTTTTGACTACAAACTAGGACTATTTGTAATGTACATGAGCAGAGCCGCGGACAACAGCTACTCTACTAATATTTATATTGGAATACCCGAATGTGCAGTGCAGCGATCGACCAAATAATGTAGATATGGACGGAACCTTACAAGACGACGCAAGCCAGAGTGACATTTCAAGTTTTACGTATAAAAAACTGTCAACAAAAGAGAATTTGTCGAGCTCTCAAGCCTGTTCCCTCACCTCTTATTTCAAAAAACGGTACATCAATTAAATCGGCAAACAAGCAACGCAAACAAAATCCCAACCCTCGAAGCCAAAAGGAGATAGGGCACGAAATAACCAAGCTCCCCTATTGGTCGATAAACCACCCTGCCACCCCCCGTTCAGCCAATCAGATGCGAGTGTCATTTATTCAACCAATAGCTGCAGAGGGAGGTTTTGATTTTCGAATTTTTAAAAGGTGTTCTTTTTTTAACAGTGGCCGTTTGATAAGTTTTTTTATATTTAAAGTTTAAAAAAATATAAATTAAAATGAAGAGTATACGTTCTATTGTGTTCTATACTCTCACTATTCATATTTTATTGTTGGAAGAGATTTAATTAAAAATATTCTGTACACAGAGAACTTAATGGTAATGACTAAGTCCTAATTAATATAGTATCAACGCATAACATTATATTACTTAGGACTTAATTATTATTTTTAAATAATAATAAAACGTCAAGAGAAGAATGCCTCGTGGCGACATCTAGGCATGTAACCTTTTAATGTTTTCAAAAGTTACATTTATAATGGGCACTTCCTATTATCTCTGTCAAGTAAACAATACTAGTGTGAAATGCTATTCAAACTCACCGACCTCAATACCGTAGTCCGAGCAAACAGCTGACTGTAAAAAAAAAAGTTGACAACGCATTCTCATTTAGAATTGTCAATGTCATTAGGTTGTCATAAGTGGGTCAAGATTATGTCATAATAATTATATGTAACATTTTGTTGAATTTTGAGAATCGAAGTATTTTCACCGGAACTTTTTTATGATAAATAGGTTCGCTTCTGTTCACGATCACGCCATAGTTTTTTTTTAATGCATAAGTTCAGCAGACAGGCAGATAAGCGCAGGTCCAGCGTTGTGGCCAGGATGGTTATCGCTACAAGAGTCAAAGACGTCACAAGTCTGTTAGGGTTGTCCCTGATAGACTTGTGATGTCACATTTTTCCGTTCTATTGAGGTCGATAGGTTGATGATATTATATCCAATACCTTAATAAAAAATTTAAAAAACCATAAATTGTGCGTGAGACGGAACGCAGCGAAGTAGTACTTAGTCATCCTAGTCGATATGCTACCTTATGTCACATTTTTGACTACATATTATCTATTAGTTTTTAACACATGAATACTACATGTATTGGAAAACAGGTGATTTTTCGCTGGGTGCGAAATAAAATCTTGGTCAAGCTGTCATATATTTTGTAAATAACTACTTTTTTTGACGGCCTCTATGGTTGAGTGGGCTAAGCCTTTGTCGGCCTGTCTTACTGCAATGCACAGGCTCCGGGTTCGATTCCTGGTATAGTAAATTTCGGAAACGTATAGTCTCCATTATTTACTATGGTTTGGGTGTCTGGGATCGCTCGAGTGTAGTCCGTTGTATATTACCCATAAAACGTCACTTGCTTAATTTGGGGATATACAATATGTGTGTTTGTCTGCCGATTATTATATTATTATTATTACTTTGTAGGAATGCATTATAGAGATCATGAATGAGTTCATACTCCGACTCACACTTGGCCGATTTTCGGGTGGCTGTGACCTCAACCTCTTTTGAGGACTGTCTGACTGCAGGCAGATGGCCTTTCTGATGGAAACTGGTTACCGTTGCCTATGGATAATTGTAACACCAAAAGCATTGCCACTCTCAAAAGCGAGACTAGAACCTGGCCACTAATGCCGGAACACAACTCAAAGTTGTTATGACGGCGTACTCTAGACCAGGAGGTTGCCTTCCAGGTGGGCAAATACCCTACCACCGGGCTGTGGGTTGTTTTGTCACCTCTTACGACAAGCCGGCCCAACATAGAAATTAGTATTCCTTTCTGTTGCACGGATGCTACTTGCAATCTACGTGAGCGAAGCGTCGAGAAACTGTTAGTTATATTATAATTCCTTTCAATTAATGGCCAGCGGTCCATTTTGGGAACCAATCAGTGGTGGATTTACCAATAGGCTGAGTAGGCTGGAGCCTAGGGCGGCAAATTTTAAGGACATTTTTTATGTCTTACATAGTGGAGGAGACGCTGAAGATCGACCTTCACCCATCTGATAACCAGGTATGACATATTTTTTATCAAATTATATTGGTTTGTAAACACGCCTAATAGAGCTGGCTTTTAATTTGCGACTGCCTGCCAGACTCGGTGCGCCGAAGTCGAAGTGCACACCGTGGCAACTGCGACTTACGGTAAGTCTAGCGAGACAGACGTCGGCTAATCGCGGTGCAACGCGCGCACCGTTCTACCGTCGCGTCGCCCACGACTTGAAATTTTTAAACCCGGACTAGAAATTAAACCTTGCCCGGACGCTCTCCGGACGCCCTATAAACTAAATTTAAATCATATTATTAGAAACCATTTGCACATTTAATCCAGTTTATTTAACTAATAAGCTGCAAGCACTCGAAGTAGCGCGTGCGTATTGTAAACACGAATATTGTTTTTTTTTATCGTAAAGCTGGCAAACACGCAGACGGTCCACTCAATAGAAAGCGGTTACCGTCGCATATATTCAAACTCAAAAGTTTTTATTCAATATAAGTTCCACTGGAGAACACCTTTTGAAGGTAATACATGTAAGTTAATAGTTAGGTGTGTGTGTATATATATATATATATAGTGTAAACTTCATATAACAACACTGAAGAGACTGTGCATTTTATGGCGTCATAGAGAATTGTCAAATTGATCGTGTACTAGCAGAAGGTGATGTCAGGAGCCTTAAGGACAGACGAGCGTGCATGACAAGAGTTATGAATGTCAAAGAAGCAAGTGAGGTGTGTAAGAATAAGCCTAAATGGCGCTCTGTTGTTCGTGCCTACCCCGCAAGGGAACTGGCGTGAAGTTATGTATGTATGTATGTATAGAGAATTGTCGTTAAATGAAAAGAAGTCTATTATTTTTGTCTAACGCCTTTAGCTGCACCACTAATTTTGTTGTATTTTTTACTTATTTTATTCATATTTTGCGATATTGATGTATCTTCGTAATAAATGAACTACTTAGAAAATTCGGTATTTCTTAGAAATTTCGCTATGCATGATGCCGACAGTTGAATTTATTACGGGCTAGAATAATAAAGCGATAAAAGAACGTACACAGCTGCGGAGTTTTTACTAATTTTGCCAACTTAAAAGGTACTTGTTATCGTTAAATCGAGTGACGTTACATGGAGTTTGCACTGTATATATATATATATATATATATATATATATATATATATATATATATATATATATGTATATATATATGTATATATATATATATATATATATATATATATATATATATATTCGGTGTTATTAGAAATTTAATTATACAATTAAACTAAATAAATATATGTACAAATTAAAATTAAACTATAAAATCTAGTACCAGACTGCTGTCAGTTGGAAACGTGCCCAAAAGATTGGCTACATTACTTCGCTGAATGGTAATGCTAATGTATTGTCCGAGGTATAGACCAGTCTTTTGGTCACGTGAGACGTCTATCACGCGTTTCGCTATGTCTCGATAAAGCTTGTGCGCCACCGTGGCCCAGGGTCTCGATCCCAAAAGCCGCAAATATATAAACATTACCGATGGCGGAATATTTGCGGCATTTTAGGACCTCCTGTTGTGCAGCAGCTGTACTGGCAGACATGCTATTGGCTGAAAGGTGGAACGCCGCCAGAGTACCGACGCAGAAGGCGTCCCATACTAAAGAGCGACCCATCCTCCAGGGCACCAAAGATATTCCATCGGGTTTCTTGCCATCGTCGTGGCACAAGCCGTTCGGTTCTAGAAAGGCAGGTACCCCGGCGATGACAAGAGCTCGACGGCTTATGTCATTAAGCGCTGAATGACGCGGAATTCTGCTGGCATATCTGATACAAATAAACCATGGTGACCGGCTCCATCCACCTTATCTCCACACTGACAGCGGTGTATGACAACACACGCCCGTAGGCGAATGCAGGCACTTATTCTAAACGTGTTTTCGTCTAGAAAAGTGCCCAAATGTGCTGAAGGGAGCGCCTGTAGCCACAAGCCAGTCCCAACTGCCAGTTAATAATTAATTCACTTCATACTCTGTATACACTTCGCAACATGTTTTGCTAAAGAAGAAGAAGCGACAGTTCACATCGCAATCGCGAACCAAAAAGCGACGTAAAAATTGCCCTACATTACTTTCCCTGGCAGTATAAGTGGTAATTCAGCTAATAGTTTCCCGGTCACGTATCCTACAAATCAATACACAGCTGTGAGACCGGATTTTTGTGCCTCACACGCCTTTATTGTATATTGTGATACATCCGGACATAATTTATGACAGGGCGGGATTTAAACTTGTAATGGATCGGATTATTAATCCAACATTCGCTTTAGTAGGTTTCATGGGTGTTCCACATAAATAACCTGCAGTCGCGTTCGAGTAAGAACACGCGATGAGGTTCTATGAAAACGGTAATTAATACCTATCAATGCCTACATATTGCTTGTTGTTTGCGGCTTCGCTCGCATAGATTAAGAATACTTAGCCAAGTTTGAGTAGTAAAAAAAAAGTAAAAAGGTACGCCTATTTCACCCCCTTAAGTGATGAATTTCGAAATAATTTTATTATTTTTATTGTTGCATGAGTTCAGCGCACAGACAGATGGCCAACATGATGGAAAGTGGTTACCATCGCCTATGAACATTTGCAACACCAAAGGTGCTACAAATGCGCTGCTGCTCTCTTAAAGGATACTGGAACCTGGTTGGTGCGATACCACGCGAACATATAACATTAGCGTAAAAATCTCTTAGCCTTGAGCTAAGCATGTTTCGTACAATGAGTAAGAGCTCCGATGGCATAATTTCCCCTCCTCCTATCCTGGCTTCCCATTTTTTTGATGACGCAGGGGGAATGTTTTGGGACAGCATCCTCGGGCCTTTGGGGAAGGCTTTATACTGAGGGACTTTTGGGACTCCTGAACGACCGTATGCCCACCGCGGCCTCTGAACGGAGAGACGGGGGATGGTCAACCGTTAGACTACCCACTAAACCTAAACTGCGCCACTCTCCTGTGCCTTGTGTCACCTTATGAGGTGCCACAGGAACTCGACCATAGGTGCTATATGTGACACCCCTACGCTTGGCTCTCACTTTGGGCACCCCGGAGAAGGGTACCCTCCTCACCAACAGGGAGGGGGGGAAGTCCAAGGGGTTCCCCAGTGGCCTACGTGGTCCTCTGTGATGGATTACGGGAGAAGCTGTGCGCAGCGGCGCCTACGACCCCGTGGCCGCCGTCTGCAGGTGGGGTCCACGTACGCGCTCTCCGCCCTCTCTCTCTCTGTCGCCTCCTTATCCTAGCTTCCCTATCCTATCCCCTCCTATCCTACCCTGAAGGTTCACAACGCGTTTATCCGATAGATTCATTCCCGCCGCAGCGGTCGAGCCGAAGTCGAACCTCATAGGAGGTGCCTCCTCGAGTGCGCTGCTTCTGGGCTGAACGCCTCTACCCCCACGGAGTCGGGAAGCTCACCAAGTCCGGTATCGCTGAAATAGCCATTTGCGGCTATTCAGCTGAATCCTATACAAAAAGAGAACTTCACCTCTGTTGCAAGCTTCTATAGGCAACGGTAACTTCTTTCGAATAGTTGGGCCGTCTGCCTATTTTCTAACTTCGCAATAAAAAAAGGCATAGACTTTAATAGTAGGCCAATGTTCATATCTCTTTCACAACTGATTCAGGAGTTATTAAAGCCATGAAAAAAGAATAAAACTAGCGATATGAAATTTGTGAAAATAACGTTTGAACAAACGTTATTTACGTTATGTAGTGAGCAGAACTTGCGTTATTTACTAATTAAAATTCACGAAAAGTTTTCTCACCAGAAACTATATTTAATTTTATTATTTTTTATAGTTATTACTAGCTCTTACCCGAAGATTCGCTCGCGTTTTTATTAACAGAGTGGCTGACCGGCCGTTGAAAGAAAAAAAAAATCGCGAATATAACTACTCATAAAAAATAAACACATTAGAATTTTATTATTAATTTGATCGTGTACTAGCAGAAGGTGATGTCAGGAGCCTTAAGAACAGACGAGTGTGCATGACAAGAGTTATGAATGTCAAAGAGGCAAGTGAGGTGTGTAAGAATAAGCCTAAATGGCACTCTGTTGTTCGTGCCTACCCCGCAAGGGAACTGGCGTGAAGTTATGTATGTATGTATGTATGTATTAGAATTTTATAAAATAAACTATTTAAAAAAGAAATGTACATAACATTCACGGCAATCAGGCTGGCAACTCAGTATTATGCTGTGCGAAGAACTTGGGAATCCCACAGGCTCTCCTTAGAAATGGGAAAATACCTGTAACGCCATCTAGCGAACGTAAAACCAACTATAAGAGCAATATAATACATAAAAATCACATTGTTACTGTCGTTACCGTGACGATGTATTTTTGTGAAATGCAACGGTGGCGCCAATAAAAACGCAATCAGAACGCCAACTTGTTTTGTTAATATTCAATTCTAATTCACTATTGTGTAACCATTTCGTTATGTCAGTATTTGTTTCATTAATCCTATCTTCAAGTAAATTTTTATCGTTACATTTTACGGTAACTGTAATGTTATCAGCATAATATATATTTCTGCGAAGTTGATTTTGGAAGGTTATTTACGTATATCAGGAATAGTAAGGGACTGATGATGGTGCCCTTATAAACACCGGATCCACATAGCCTACCCTTTCAGTTATATTTATCCATCCTTCAGGAACTCTTATACTGGTTAAAAGGTGCTATGTCCTTTTCTCTACCCCTGATAACGTGTATCGAAAATTTAGAATCACAAACAAACAAATAACTCACATTCGCATTTACCACAATAGTTAGGATTTACACTATTAAATATATTTATCAACCAAACGCATGTTTTAAATAAAAGTGTAAAATTATTGTCTATGTCCCAATAAAGTTGAGCTGTCATACTGAAAAGTAATGATATCCATCGATCGGTGCCGCACAAAGACGCTTCATTATGCCAGCACACGTTCATGCTGTTCGGGCTTGATACCGAGTCTTTTGTACTTTTGTATCTTGTAACAAATTTATTGCCATTTAACTGCCCATGGCCATAAGTAAACTATTATTTTAATATACAATCGTTAAATATTTCAGCTTTAGCGTTTAATTGTGTTCGGTAATTTTACGATTAAAATGTTTAAGTATTATTGTCTATGGTTTTTGACGATTACGATTCCATATTTAAAGACTTTGTGAGATTGTATTAAAAAATGCAATTAAACCAACTAATAATGTTATTTTTATGGAATGCCGGACTTTTTTCGTGAAATGAGGTAAATAATAAAAAACATTTTTTATAAAAAAAACCTTTTCAGTTGAATCTTCGTTATATTTCACAGGAAACGTAACCATTCCCAAAATTCGGGACCTTAGTATTCCCAACAGTGGGCACATAACATGAGGGTAGCTAAAAAGTTCACAACATAAACGGTTGTGTCACTAACATTTTAGATCTTAAGAGGAAGAAGCGGAAATAAACTCGCGCAGACACGCCTAATACTTTTTTATTTATTTTGACATGTTTTTGAACTTGGAATTTCTAAATATTTATTTATTATCTGTGCCCGCAACTTCGGCCGCGTGGATTTTTTTTGCAGAATCCTAATTAAAAATGTAAAAAAAATATCCTAAGTGTTGGTTATGGACCGGGAAATAATATAACACATTATGTATACCAGCAGAGTTTTATTCTCACGTTCATGTACTCGTAGCGGTTTTCAGTCTTCTGGGAAACCTAATAAAGATCAGACGCTAAGACGTACTATATTATAATATGATTTAAATATAGAAGACCCTACAAAAAGGTTCTTGTTAAAATGAAGAGGTTTATTTCAACACTAAGTTATTTATTCCTTATGACATAAGCTATCTGCTAGTGAATGTCCCGTCAACATCGATCCAGCCGTTCCAGAGATTTGCCGGAACATCTAGACAGACAGACAAAAATTCTAAAAATTGCATTTTCGGAATCTCCTGGTCCGATTTAACCCCCCTGATTTTTTTCACATTTTTATTTTGATGTTTTTTTTATTAATTTTAGGGTTCCGCGAAAAATAATTCCACGTGGACAAATACGCGGGCACAGCTAGTCTGTACTATTATTATAAAAAGATAAAGTTTGTGAATTTGTTTGTAGGAAATAATCTCTTGAACTACGGAATCAATTTAGAAAATGCTTTCATGGTAGCTTTGTGGCTCAAATGAGTTATGATCATTAATCCACTATGAAATTTAAATATGATTTTTGAAGACTTATCGTGTTTAACAATATCCCACACACTAATGCAAAAACTCGCATTTACAAGTACATTAAGGTACATTAAATTATTTTTCGATTTTACTATATTTAATTTGTTACTATATTTGTTTGTTTTAATTTATTAATTTGGGCCACCTGCATACCTGTAGACAAAGCACATTTATTACCTGCCGGCGTTTGAGCTGGTAACATTGAAACTATTTATGACTATCCTCTTTTGTTTACTTTGTGTTTAAAATTTGTAAATAGAAAAACAGTCCATGGTGTATTGTAATCTTTTATGGTAGTCATTAGACAGGTGTATCGAACTGATTCTAAGAAATTCGATCTACGCGGACGGGCAGCCATATTGTATCGGTGCAGTATAAAGCAATGGCCCAATGGAGAGAAGGGCAGTCAAGCGATAACCACTAGCGAGACAAGATGTGTGTACATTCGATAATCTATACAGTGACGAATTTTGCGCGTGTTATTGAATCACGCATTACGTTTGGACTGATTGCGTTCAATTATATTTGTACCTGTGTTATACGTGTTTGTATAGTTCTAATAAGTTCTATTGTAATTCCAACGGCATTTTAATTCGAGTCCTGTAACTCGTAACAATATTAACGTGTAATGACGTATAAAATACACATTTCAACCATATTTTGTCCACATGCACCACGAAATATTCAAGAAGAATTAATTGCTTTGAAGTGCAGACGGAAGATTGTTTTATTATTATTCATTAAGAACAACCAACAAGTCTAACACTAATTGCAAACTTAATTACAGGTTGCTAAACCTAGCTGGAAAAACAATTACAATTATTCGTTAGTACGGTTGTTATTTTTTTTTTTATCAGGGCCTTTCAGACCCGGCTTCACTCCTAACATAGGCAGGGCCTTTAAACAGATATTTTAAGCTGTGTTAATATGTTAACGCATGTTAGTGTTTGTTGCGTGTATATGTGTGAGCATGTTTGTGTGTGGGTGTGTGATAGGGGTGGGGCCTCTTGGGGTATAGAGGTTCTCACTCACCTGCACATGCCGTCGAGATGGGGGCGTGGCGTGTTCCGCGCGCGCTCACCTCTCCTCCTGTGGGGCGAGTTACAGACCGCCCCACGCCTAGAGAGACTGAAGATGCCGGGGGTAAAGTAAGTCCCCCGGCAGTGGAAGAGGCCTCGCGGGGCCCACGCCTGCCAGGGCTGCGGAGAGGCCAGGTCATATACCCGTAGCCCTGGCATAAGGCGAAGGACGGAACACCCAGGGGTTTTAGTGGGTATCCCTAACCGGGAGTGGCAATAGCATGGCACCAGTTCTGACTGGGCATGCTAGTGCCACCCCCGATCTGGCGAATCCCACACTAGGTCGCGAATTATCCCCCCAAGGTTCTGCCCTTGTCGCGGCTTAGTCCTCAATTGGATTTCCCCTGGTTAAAAATTGGTAACTGTAGGAAACTTAAACCTAACACAAAAAACTTTATTAACTTTAAAAAGAAACATTTGGTCAAGCAATGTCCTTCGTTGTTGAAGGCTATTAAGATTGTTAATTTAGAATGTACCCTTTGTATCGTTTGTCCAGGAACCTTAAATTGTCCTGGGAAAAAGTGAGAAATTACTTAACAATTAGTCCAAAAATCTAAAGACAATTCAAGAATTTTATTCACTATGCAAATGAGCACATACTAAAATATTGAGGGCAAATCACAGTCATGTGCTTTACGTGCATAAAGGCTGCGTTCACATGCTTATTGGAATTTGTGTTAGTAATAATATATAAAAATAATTGATTATAAACTTATATACAGATATAATATTATACAATTTTTATTCGGATATAAGTTGTTCATTTTAAAGGAGATAGTATAATAGGCCTAGCGCACTGGAACGCAGAGCTCCGGTTCTTCGTCGTAAACGAACTTACCGTTATTTACTATGGTCTGGGTGTCTCGGAAAAAACCAGAGTTGGTTCGTTGTATATTAGCCATAACATAAGAGTAACTTGCGTAGTTTGGGGATATACAATGTGCACATTTGCCTAGCGTTTTATAAAAAAAAAAATATACACAGATAAAAATAGATCTCAATTTTACATCTATAATATAAATATTAATAACGCCTCCTTCAGTCCGTGATCCGCGGTTCTGTAAGCCGTGGGGTGAAAAACTTAGCTACGCGACGCTGAATAGAGGTTGACGATACCAAGGGCCATACTTCCCCCCGCACGGTGTATGTGGCCCTTGAGGCCCCCGCTAGCCGGGGCATGCGGAGTTGATTGAGCTTCCGCTTTTCCGAAGCCCTGTCATAAGGCGAAGGAAGGAACATCGAGGGGTTTTAGTGGGTATCCGTAACTCGGAGGGCAATAGTACTTCTTCGGGGGTACTAATGCCACTCCAACATAGCGAATCCCACACGTCCCTGCTGAGATTTCCCCGCGGATTTTAGTCCTTAAGCGAATGTCCCATCGTTAAAAAAAGACTATGAGATAGCAGAAGTAATACTAACTCCGCGGGCCCTGGCAGGCGGGGACCTCAAGGGTTATATCCACTTCTAGGGGAAGCATAGCACCCGGCGTCGTCGCTTTCATGTCGACGGGTAAAGAGAGGAACGCACGCGGAAAAATTTCCATCAGGTTGTCAGCCTGTCTCCTGTACTCCAATAATAAAAGAAAAGATACATTTCACAATTGCATGTATTGCAATATAGTATTTATTTATATATTTTTAATATATAAAAAATGTGCACATATGTAAACGCCTTTAGTTACATGACGATTGTGTCATATAGAAGCGATCGCTGACTTTGCTTTACTTTGACATTGATAAAAAAATAACCAGGAAATGAATTTTATACATGGTAATTATTGTTCTCGCTGTAAAACTGCGAGTAAGTTGCATTTTAACAGTTGCCGCGCGAACTCCAAACAGCTGTTGCTGAAAGCGGCCATTTTGAAAAAAAAACGCGAATTTATCTTTGATTCTTCTTCGGATTTCGAACTGAAAGTGTTGTTTATTTTATTTTAAATTGAGGTGAAAAATGAGTGTTAAATAATTTTTATTATTTGCTGGCTCTTTTCTAATTTTGTGATATAAGGGATTTTTTAATTGAGGTTCAATGAAAATAAAAATGTCAGGTGAGATATTTTTTCATCATTTATTTTATTTATTTGGTCTTTGTGTGAAAAGAAGATATTTAAATTAGGATCATCTTAAATTCTATTTTTAGAATAAATATGGACCTTAAAACAAGTCTCAGCGGATCCAAAATTAAAAAGGAAGAAAACAAAGACAGTTATATTTTTTAAAGATTTTTTAAAGTTAAAGGGCTCCGTAGAGGTCATAATTTTCTACTATTTTTAACGTTTGGACGTTTGAATGAATGAATGAAATCTCTTTATTTTTCACCATAAACTTAAATCTAGACAATTAATATGGATGCATTAGGAGAATGGGCGGCCTTATCGCTTATAGTGATCTCTTCCAGGCAACCCAGTGTCTAAGGAGATTTTAAAGAAAAATTATACGATTTTTGGTGGTGTACTAAATTAAAATAAAAGTAATATAATTGTAATTATCAACTACCATTAAAAAATAAATAAACTACTATATACTTATATACAGATATACATATGAACAATAAATAACTCCACTTAATGCAACAATTTTTATTTAATAGACAAATGGTCAGGGATCACAATGTTTGCATCGCGATTTCTCCGTCAACAGTAGATCGATTTTCATACTTTTTTATTCGAAAGAGTGTCGTCCTAAGGTGGTTCCATTGTCACCAAGTCAGGATCTGATGACAGGATCCCAGGGAAACGAAAGCAATCCTCGAATATTATAGGCACGTACAACGTGATTCATAATTTTTTAATCAAGTCATTTTCTATATCTTGAAATTGGTGTCAAGTTAAACATCAAAAATCAACAACAAATTTGCAAAATATTGTAACTTTTATGTTTTACTTCGCACCGATTTCAAGATGATGTAGAAAATATTTTTTTTTTGGTTTTTTTGTTACTTTTGAATTATTTTTTTTGTAGTATATTCTTTTGGATTCGGTTTTATTTGTTGTTGTTCTCATTTGACTATGGAACCATAAAAAATCATATAAACCCCGTAAACCAAGGCTTTAAAAACATTTCCGCAGCTTTGATGACCCAACGAAGGCGCATAACGATTTCATAAGGATCCCATTATCCTAAAAACGATGCAAAACCCTAAATATAGAAGACTACAATATTTTTTTAACAGAACCAGCATGTCTGCTGGTACAGCTGCTGCACAACAGGAGGCCCTAAAGTGCCGCAAATATGCCGCCATCGGAAATGGTTACATATTTGCGGCTTTTGGGGTCGAGACCCTGGGACCATGGGGGCCTGAGGCGAATAAACTTTATCGAGACAGCGAAACGCCTGGTAGACGTCTCACGTGACCAAAAGACTGGTCTGTACCTCGGACAATGCATTGGCGTTGCGATAAAGCGAGGTAATGTGGCCAGTCTTTTGGGCACGTTTCCAACTGACAGCGGTCTGGGACTAGATTTTATAGTCTAATTTTAATTTGTATATATACTTATTTATAATTTAGTTTAGTTTTTATTTAATTGTTGTTAGTTTTTATCCGTGCAGGAACGGAGAAAGAATACAATTTCCTGCGGCCGGGCGGCCTGTCGTAAGAGGCGACAAAACAACCCACAGCCAGGTGCTAGGGCATTTGCCCGACTGGTTGGCTACCACCCCTGGTCTAAAGTATGTCGCCATAACAACCTTGATTTGTGTTCCGGTATTAGTGACCAGGTTCCAGTCTCCCTTAAGAGAGCAGCAGCGCATTTGTAGCACCTTTGGTGTTGCAAATGTCTATAGGCGATGGTAACCGCTTTCCATCAAGTGGGCCGTCTGCCTGTCTGCTGAGCTCCTGCAATAGAATAAAAAAAATGATTGTTTATTAATCACAATTAAATGTAGCCAATGTCACTCAGGAAAAAGAAATGTAACTTAAACAATATAGGTTGTTACGAAAATATCATCGTATTGTACAATCATTACGAAAATTGGCAAATTAGTTTAGTAGTTATCGGTTACTATGTTACTTGTGTGTAATTTTACTTGACCAATATATTTAGCAAGAACTGATAAGTTTAAATAGAAAATACACTAATGTTTTTTATTGCATGCGTACAACAGACAGGTTGACGGCCAGAGAATTACATACATACATACCATCGCGCCTGTATCCCATGAGGGTATGAGGGTAGGCAGAGACTATGGATCTCCCCTTGCGAAGATCCGGACTAGGGTTACCACATTTAAAAAAATATAGTATTTTTGTTTTTGAGCTGTCAAAATATAGTTTGGGAAATTGAGGGGGAAAAAGGAGTACAAATTTATTTTTTATTTAATTATTGAGTTTTTCATGTGTATTTATGACTACTTTTTGCTTAGACCAGCAAAGATCTACTGTTATTAAAATAATCATAAGAATCCAAACAAAAAATGCGACAATTGAATTAGCAATGACAATACAGTGTATCTCGTATTTTTTTTTTTTAAATAATATATAGTACAATTGGCTAAAATATAATATAGGACGATACTATTTATATTATAGTACGGTTGGTAACCCTAATCCTGACAAACAACTTTCGCTTCATATACTTTCATTAACCTCATACATGGACGTTTGTTGAAGATCCTTTTTAACTTTTTTCTCTCTAACTAGGTAATTCTTCTCCAAATATTTTTGTTTGAAGTGAAATTTAATTTTGGGGTAAGTATAAAATGTCGTCTCTGAGATGTCAAAAAAGTCGTATTGGCGACGGGAACCATTTGCGATTATGTGAGCGGTTTACCTGGCGCCGAATTCTGCTATTAATATCTCGTCAAAATCGTCGTACACTATCGTCTCAATCGTAGGTTTGCCTGACTTCGGTACTCTGGGAATTCCAATGGTGTGCCCGTGGCATGCCACTCTATAATATTTAATAAGCGAAAACTCGCCAAATAAATGTTCAAATTTTTTTATAGCTTTTCAATATTCATTTCGGCTACCTCCGTTTTTGCTAATGGCAATTCCAATTTTTTGCTACTATTATTACATCGCGACGGTGTCGAGAAGATATTATGGATTTAGTAGAATAAGTATTTTTAACATCATCGTAATAGACTCATACTTTGAATCTCTTCGCAACGCCAGTAAAACTAAAAAAAAATACTAAACTTAGCGACGCTTTAAAACCTAATTCAATGAGTCAGCATAATTATTAAAATAGATTCAGAATCATCCGTTGTTTTTAATACTATTTCGCTGACACGGTATTAATATATCGTAGTATCGTATTTCGATAGTAACTTTGGTAGGTATTTTGCTTGATTCCCACGGTGTCTTCTTTAATGTGTTTATGGTTTATGATATACGGCTGTATCTTATTCATTTATTTGCCTTATTATTTACTATAATACGTGAAGCAAAAAACTTTGTACCCCTTTTTACGAAAATTGCGCGGACGGAGGAGTATGAAATATCGCACACTTATAGTTTATATAGAGGAGTGCAGAATTCTAATATTTAAAAAAAAATATGCATGAGATATAAATTAAATCAATAAAAAAAACATTACACACACTACCATGTATTTGACATACACAAACGCATATAGTCTTGTTTATTGTTAAAGTCATATTAAAATTGTAGGCTTTGCGAAATCTGTGATTATAGAAATATTATGTCTAACTTATAATACCACTAGTTATTCACTATTACACGAAACTTGGAAAAAAGCCGTAGAATCAGCTCCATGGTCCCGTATTATTGCATTGTCACGCGATATACATACGCGTGCAAAATTTCAGCTCAATCGGAAACCGGGAAGTTGGTCAAATTTAACTTGCAAGATTCCACCCGAACTTATATACATAGGTACATCCATTGCAAGTTAAATAAAAGCTTGTAAAAACTGAATTATAATAGGGGAGTTTAAAGTTAAGAACAATTTTAAATTTGGGAATTCAAACAGCTGCACCGACTGGACTATTTGAGAATAATTTTGATGCGTCTGTAAATATAGGGAACCGGAGCCATACCGACCATTTTTCTTGAAAAATTTAATTGAATCTTTGATTAGGTGCAGTAGGATTTTGGTCAATGCCAAAATTGAGTATAATATTAGGGACAAAGATGAGACTATCGAAAGTAGGTTCAAATAGAGGATTAGGTACGGTAATTTTGAAAAAGACTAAAAGAGATACTCTTAAATTTTTGAACAGATTTGACTAAAAGGGGGAGAGACTTGTGATTCCAATAAGGAGATAAAAAGGTTTGATTATTAAGGTCTGTAAGAGAGTCAAACAGGGGATGGCTTACTAGTTGGACAACTCTACAAAAAAAAAACGGTCTGCAAGGAGTTAACGGCGTAGAGATAACGGGGACTCTAGGCATTCGACCTGGAGGGCGGTAGTAGGGAACGATTTCATGGAGCCAGTAATGCCTTAATAACGGTAAAACTTGACATAAGCTCCATACAAGTAATATCAATATGCAACCCATGGTAAGGTATATAGGAAGCGACCATAAATAACAAAACAGTAAAGGTACTGGACATCTCTGCTCTATAAAGTCACCATTCGTCGTCTGTGATTTCGAAAAGGCTCCAATAAATACAAAAAAGCACAAAAACCTTTCGTAGAAAAAAGTACCGACGGCCATTTTGCATTTTATTTGTCTATGCCCAAGATGGCTACCGTCTCGCGGTCCAATGTTTGATATGTCAATAAAAGGCGTTTTTTATTCTCTTGTGGACGGTGGAAAATATTTTAGAGGGTTCCTTGCGTGATATCGTAAATTTTTCAGTCTATTGCGCGTATCATTTGTCAATCTTAAAATTTCATTTTTCTCGTCATATTTAATAATATTTTTATAGCTTATGGTGAGAACTGAAAAGTGACGACATTGCAGTGTGCAGTTTTTGTAAATATGTGTAAAATTCATCGGCAAAGTGCTTCTTCAAAGAATTTTGCAAGAAACTCTTTGATGCCACTCGCAATCAGACGGGCTGCAGCTATTTCGCCCAAGGAATAAGCAACGCCATACAGCGCGGCAATGCAGCCAGCCTTCTGGACATGCTCCCCTCTGGCAGCGATTTGTTACATAATCTTTAATCACTTATCTATTTATAACTTAGTTTATTTTTAGTATCTATTAAAAATACCATCGTATTTTTAGGTAGTTTTAGTTTCCAGTTTTCTTTAAATCTAAAAAAATGCTTCACTTTATTTGATTCTTGTTTACGTCAGCTCCGCTCCGTCTACACTTTTATTTATCATTATTCATCAGAGGTTAATTAATACAAATCAATGAAATTAATAGCGTGTCGATATGTAATTGACGCAAAAATATGCCTGTTTTGTTACTAAAAATAAACTAAATTATAAAAGTTAATATCTTAATTATGAATTTAACCGATATCTATAATATTATACACTTTTAAAAGTGTTAGTATTTTGTTTTTTAGATTTTTGTGTTTGTCTGTTTGTTGGGGATGCACGTAAAAATTACTAGGCCGATGTCAATGAAGTTTTCACTGATCGATAGCAAATTCCCGGACTTAAAATCGGTACTTTATATCTCGAGAATCCCGGCGGGATTTATTCTGTGATTGGGTTCAATTTATTAGGACACATATAGATTAGATTACTTCGTCCAATATGGACGAAGTCACGGGCGAATCTTAGTTTAATTATGAAAATGTAAGAATTTGATATTTATAATATTTTTCTTAAAAAAAACCGGGTTCAGAAGTCACTAAAAGGCAAAAACTAAATATTAAAATAAAAATAAAAAACAACAAATTTGCAAAATATAGTAATTTTATGTTTCACCTACTTCACACTGACTTCAAGATGTAGAAAATATTATTATTTATTTTTTATTTAGTCTTGAACTCGATCTCTTTTTTCTTTTTTTTACTTTTAAATTTTAAGGATATATAGTATTCAATAATAATTAATGTTATATTAACTATCCTGAAACTGTACAGAACCCAACGCAAAAAGAATGCTCGAAATCAGCTCTGGAACCAAACAAGTAATGGCTAAACATACCTACATAAATCTTTATCCGACAAATTAAGAAACTTCTGCTATTATTTAAAGTCGGTTAGAAAAAGAAGAATATATAATAACGGGATCGACCGTGAAAAAGCTTGACAGTTGCGTCGCAGGACTAGCTCAACTGAATATGACAATTAATCTTAATTTTTTATTTTAAATTAGCCCATTGGAACCCAAAACCCGTACAATATTATTGTGATCTCAGTGCTAATGGGAAGAAATGGTTTGTAAACTCGCTCTGTATGTACATACGATGTAATTGACCACCTGTAAATATACTTATGCAAATTTACACCTTATTGTACCGTGTTAGAGTATAATTTAACTCTGTCAGTGATAAGGAATGTAAGTTGTTGTGAACTTTTGACCGAGGAAAGTATTCTTGGGCTTGTATTGTTGAAGGAGCACTCGTACTTTGGCCAACTGTGCGGTGTTAAGCGTCTTTAAATGGCACCATTTTGCAAATTCCGAAGAATCCATTATCAGTTTTTAAAAGTAAAACAGTATTTTTTTTGTAGAAATACTTATGGCTTAGCTCGGTTTGTGCATTTAGTTTGAAGTAAATATTTTTCTTATACTATGCCATCTATGGAATATTAAATGACGTATTTTACCAATTTTAACAGGTTGCACCTTTTTGAAACTGCAAATATTGCTACTATGTAATTTCGTATATATTTTCGTATAGGAGGTATTGTTCTTTATTTTTTTTAATAATTATTTATGTGTTTTAACACGATTCGTGAATTTGACTAGAATAAAAAAAGCTTTCATTATTATGGATGATCAGAGGCTGGTTCCCCTACTTTGGACAAGTGATTAGTATGGCGATCCACCAAGGAACGTAACCAACCTTCTAGAAACCATATCCATTGACTTCGAAGACCTAGACTCAGTTTTTTACTTATAGAATACTATAATAAAGGGCTTATAAAGGGCTTATAGGTAGATTACAATATAAGTTAAGTTTCTTTTCTTGTTCTAGTTAATAATGAATAGTTTTGAGTTATTATTATGGACCCTGATCTTAATTCCACAAAAATCATAGGTTTGTAACTAATAATATATATACATGGTTTAAAAGTTTCACATTAACTAATTTCCTTACACATGTTCAGTTTTGTAAGAAGAAAATAAAAACTGTAGATAAAACCTTTATTTACTTTGCGATAAAAATTAAACTTTAAAAAAATTAAGTTCATTTTCATACGGAAGATTTGAAATTTCAAACAATTTGTCAAGTATTAATGAACGGCTTCCCGCCATTCGTTAATCTATTCATAATTTAAAAAAGAAACACCTACCCACAAACATATCAATGATCATAATTTGTTTGAATGAAAAAGCTATTTTACCAAAACTGGAACTTAAAAATGTACAAATTGTCACGCACAAAAACGATCTATAAAGATTTGATGGCTGAACGTGCGTACACCCTTCGCCTATCCAAAAAGGCGGCATAGCAGACATTTTTTTTTAATTTTATTTGTTGTGTTTAATCTATATTTGTTTTTATTACACCGGAATGCATTCTAGTAGTCACGGATTTGCCATTAAGGAGTTTTGGAAGTTAGTGTGATTTTTCTTGTAAAACGAATTGCTCTGTGATTTATTAATGTGTCGAAAAGGTTTAATCACGTACAGATACGGAAATATTTTTTTTAAATTTATTAATTTCTTTTAGTTACGGCTTAGTCTAGTTTGTATATTTAGCAAACTTCAAATAAAATCAGCTTTTTCTATCTTGTAAAACGAAAACTCATGAAATAGGTCATATGAGCCCACTTCCTCCTCCCCTTATCCGATTTTATCTATCCCGTCCCCTCTATCCTATTTCTCCTGTCTGATCCCGCCATCTCATTTCCATTCCGTCTCTTTGTTCTATCTTAAAGGCTGGCTATGCGTTAGTGACGCCCGTCACGCACGTTGGTGGTGCAAACGTCTTTAGGCGACGACAATCACTTACGACGAGCTGGGCCGTCTGCCTACTTGCCAGCTTTACAATAAAAAAATCTAACCCACTACACTAAAACTTGGAAAATCTACTATCTACTAAACTTTGGTATCTCATTGTATGGGTATATAGGCATTTTTCATAGCTATAAACATTTAAAATATTCGTAATTTTTCGTGTGAACGTGAAGTTACCGCCTGGCTTTTTTTTTATTGTTGAAGCACACCAGGCAGGCTGACGGCTCACTGTGATGGAAAGTGGTTACCGCCGCCTATGGAGATTAACAATACCAGAGGTGCTGGCAATGTGCTGCTAGCCTTGAAGGAGAAGCTGGAACCTGGCCACTAATGACGGAACACAAAGCTGTTATGGCAGCATACTCTAGATCAGAGGTGGTAGGTGGTAGCCATCCAGTCGGGCAAATGCCTTACCGACTTACGACTACTACTACTACTACGACTTACTAACGACAGGCCACCCGGAGACAGGAATTAGTATTCTTATTCCGTTCCTGCACGGAGAGAAACGGCTCAAACGGAAGAGCATTTTCTATATACAGAGTAATCTGTTTGAGGACCATAGGCCGCGCGAGGGGTAAAGATCGCGGCCCGTGTATAGGATTCGCCAGGTCGGGGTGGCACTAGCACCTCACGTATGAAGTGCCATTTCTACGCCGCAGTTAGGGATACCCACTAAAAACCCTCTCTGATCCTCGAACGTCCTTGTCCGGGCTGTGGACTTGCTTGCGGATTCACCTCTAGCCCAGTCGGACGGCGGCCGGCCCTACCATTAGCCGGAGAGCTGGACCTCTCCGGATACCTCGGGTCTCAGCAAGAGGTGAGAAGGAGCGCGCGTCGCTCCTCTCTGGCCTTTATGTGCGCGTGGATGCAGTTTCTCCGCCGGTCACCCGAACGGCCGTAGCCTACGGCGGCTGCAGGTCGTCTTGGACGACCCTCCGTCGCCGCCGCGGACTCTAGCGGGAGGGGAGTGTGGCAGTCTACTCCCTCGCCCGCTCCTTTGCAAACATTACAGTCTCACGGAAGATCTAACGAAAGACCAGCGCTGGTTATCATTAACCAGCATTTGTTGAGTTGGACCCTATTTGTAGTTAGGTAAAGCTTTTGTTTTTGTAATAACCTTTTTATGTTCTAATTCTCATTTAAATAAGTCTAAATAAACATTATTCTACTTCTTTCTTTTTTCGTTCTTAATATAATGACTGTATAAAACGATTTCGGTTACAGTAACCGTTATATATGAGCATTAGTATTGGAGTCGATCGTGTGAAGAATCGAAGAGAAAGTATATCTACTCGCTGCGCTTGTCTAAAGAAGATTAGCGAGTTTTATACTCCGTTTGAATAAACGGATACATAATGGAATCATTGTACAAGTTTCCTTACGATATTTGTAGAAAACAAGTGATTAACAATAATTACAGCAACACTAAACTCGGTCAAAACATTTTTAGAACTGCAACTTTCAAACAATAAACAACAATGTATTAAGCCCCATTGAGAGCATTTAGGCAAGTGTTTAGGCCAGTCCTTTGGGTGTTAACGGTCGGTACGTGACTCGCCCAGCCACTGGCTTTAGCTATTTACAATAAAATCACGTACGAAACACCATGTTGCTCATATATCGATTGCCTTACATAGTTGCACGATGACATAAATCGTTTCTACATATTCTTTTTTTGTAGCGTCATAGATTAAAAATAAATGTGAGTAAATACCTCTCGGGTTTACGTTTGAAAATAGAACATCGTTTAATGTTCCTTATACATTTTATATTATACGTACTTCCGCGGTAGGTATATAAACGCAACGTATTCGAACATTTGATACTCGCGCTGCCCACTTCCCTCGCTACTTTTCTGCTTGTTGCCGTGAAATAACTTTACAAAATAATTTGCATAATATACAAGAGATAAGAGGTTCGTACGGGTTGGTAAGCTAGTCCATACTTAATATCTACGCGAATAGAACTGTATGTGCCTTTTTACGACTAAACGGCTGATATAGATATAAGAATAAAATAAAATAATAATAAATACAAGAATAATGAAATTTAGAAGGAGATTCATTGTGTCCTGGGGTCTTCCACAGGTCTTCTATATTCTCATGCAAACCTACTTACTACTTTTAATCTGAAAAAAAAACAATATCTAAATACGTATTTCAGTTTCGTTTTTACTTTATTTGTAATGTACTTATAACATAATAAAACAAAAAAGAGCAAGGTGCTAATAACAGCTATAATAGCAAATAGAGTATGGCAAAACAAAGTGGAAAATAACTACTATATCATGTCAAGAGTAATTTTGATACTTACTAGTAGTTTTTAGTATTAGGTACGTCAAACATCGTGCAAGTATCAAGTTGCTTCATTTACGATATACGCAATTTATCTACATAACCTATGATGTTTACTTTAATAATAATGACTATCATTTTGTAAGCAAGCGCTTGAATACCTTGTGATAATTAATAATAAAGAAGCGAAACGAACCATTACAACCCTGCCATCTCGGTGGTCTTTTGGCAAATATCCTCAAATTATAACGAAAAGACTTTTGATGTAATTCCGCTAGACCTCCTTACTTAACCTTAACAAATCACTGCTCGTGTGAAACATAGTCTTGTTGTATCTGAATTTAGTTATCTTTTGGTGAATTTTAGACTTGGATCAGCGTTAAAATTAAAATAACATAGATAAATTAACTTTGTTTATAATTCACTGACATTGACTACAGATAAGATACGAGTATTACCAAAAGGCAACAAAATTAGTTCAAGTTCTAAACATTATGTCCAGGCTTTAGCCTAGTACCTAATTTCTATAATTATGTTCATTACAAGTTCCCTCAAACGGAGAAAACGTTTAAAACCGAGCCAGATGTTGTGAATATTGTTGCCAGGATTAACACTAGCCCCGGCCACCATAACTCTCGGCCTTAAGCCCGTAATCCCTCGAGCGGAACACGATGTATTGCCACATAAAAAAATTAAAACTGATATATTACACTTTCCTGTAAATTAGTGAATGTTTTTACACCTTTTGACTAGTTTTAGCTGGGGATAGAAATTGTGTGTGGGGGACCAAGTCATTTCGTAATGTTGGTTGTAAAAACGTTGTTTTTATAGATGTATATATAGGTTTGCGTTTGACAACTGTCTCACCTGATGTTGAGTGATGACGCGGTCTAGGATGGAGCACGCTGATCCAGTGCCGTATTAAGCCGGTGCCACCGGTACCCAAGCGCAGGGCGTAGACTCTGGGAGGGCGCAAGAATGGCCAGACCAGGCAGGACTAATATTTTGACGGTTTGATCCTGATAAGTTCCCGCTTCAGTAACATCAAAAATGTCTGTTAAATTAGACAAAACATCGCGCTCATTTTTTTGGCAGCGCACGAGCGTATTAGTTCTAGTTCTTTAAAAAAATAGATTTTTCTTCCAAAATATTAGATAATTGGTCCACCCACATTAAGATCCTTGGGCGTTATTTTATCACCCTGAATGAAATAAAATAGGCCTATCATTGCTCTAGCTAGGGTACCTATAATATTAAAAAAAAACCAGCGCTCAGTTATAGAAGCTCACATAGGGCACATAAAAAGCTATATATATTACGGCACTGCGCTGATCAAGAAGATACTATTCACTCGTGACTTGAACGACTTGGCGACGTAAGTACATATTATTATTATATACATAGCATATTTTGAACGTTTGTATGCCGCATTTTCATTAAACAGAGTTTGCATTCGACAATTTTTTTGTGCCGGAATTATATCCGCCACAACGCTGATTTTCAGTGCACACCTGCCTTTTGGCGTGAAATCAAAAGACTAAACTAATTTTATTTATCAAATACATAATAAGTAAACCAAATAAATAAATTGAAATAAAAACCAACAATAAAATATTATTGCGAGTCGTGAGACTCGAATTAAAAATGCCGTTAGAATTACTATAGAGTTTATTAGAACTATACAAACACGTATTACACAGGTACAAATGTAACCGAACGCAACAAGTCGAAACGTAATGCAGAAGGTCGTAATTCAATTAAACGCGCAAAATCCGTCACGTATTAAATTCCCGATTGTAGTACATACGTCTTGCTTCGCTCATGGTTATCGCTCGAGTGCCTCGTCCCTCCATCGGGCCATTGCTTTATACTGCACAGATGCAATATGTCCGTCCGGCCGCGTAGACTGAATTTCTTAGAATCAGTTTGTACTTTAAATCCGACATACCTGACTAATGAGTTGACCGCAACGGCCATAAACAAGTACAATTACACAATGGACTGTTCTCTAGAATAATTAGTAAACGCATGCCAATAAATAGGTAAACAAAAGAAGTCCAAATGCCGAAAGGTAATAAAATGTGTTTTTACAGGTATGCAGGAGTGAATTTGTTTTTGTCGGAACCCGACCTGTAATAATATTTTTTACTTTAAAATTAAATAAAATAACCATATAATTACTGAAATCGATTAGCATCCCCGTATGTGTTTTACACGTAACGTGTATCAAATCATCATTCCTAATATACTTCTCCCATGGTACTCTGTAACGGCCAGCGGTTTCTGAGCTGACCGGGACCTTGAATAAGAGACTAGTTCAGGATTTAAGCTTATGTTATCAGTCAAGACGCTTTTACATTCATGTGTCCTGCTCGCGGCGGCCCGATACAATTCTCTCTTCGATTGTTTTGGGAGGCGTTCTACGTCTCTATTTGATAGTATTATATCTATATATATAAAAAAACAATGGCTGTTCGTTAGTCTCGCTAAATCTCGAGAACGGCTGGACTGATTTGGCTAATTTTGGTTTTGAGTTATTTGTGGCAGTCCAGGGAAGGTTTAAAAAGTGAGTAAATATAAAAAAAAACCGCTTGAAATATAGTAAAAACAACAATTTCCCTTTCCCTTAGAAACTATTCCTACCTGTCAAGCAATTGACGTTCGTGCCGTCGTTTAAAAATCAATTAAATTTAAAAGTCGTTCAGAAATCAAATTAAAATTAAAAGTGGTTTTTTTTTCATTTTTTAGGTTTTGAATGTTCGTCCCGGTTAAGTTCTGACCACATTTTTTGCTAAAGTTGAAACATTCTGCAATTATCAATCAGCTTTTCTATTGATTGATTCTGAGGCAGTACGAAGTTTGCCGGGTCAGCTAGTTTATTAATATATATGACGACTAAAGAGGTTAGTCGTTACAGTACCTATAAGGAGAAATTAAAAAAAAAATCAAGATCTAAAGTCTACCTATTTCATATAGGCCGATATGTCTGATACACCCATAAAACGTAATTTGTTAGCGTTATCGTAAACATGGTTTGCTGAAGAGTGCATGAAGTGGAGAAAGAAAGTAGCAAAGCAGACCCTGGGCTTTGAAGCAAACGCCCCGAACGCAACCGGGATTTAACGTTCGAATGATGATGATTGTAAACTATTCTATACACTGTTTTTCCTTAGAAGATCATTTTGATATTTTACAATCAGTATTTTTGCAATGAATTACACTATTTAATTTTAAATAAATAAAAATCCACAACCAGGTGATAGGGTATTTGCTCCTGGTCTAGAGTATGCCGCCATAACAACCTTGAGTTGTGTTCCGGTATTAGTGGCCAGGTCCCAGTCCTCCTTTAGAGAGCGGCAGCATTTTGGTTGCACCTTTGATGTTGTATCTACAGGCGACGATGACCACTTTCTATCAAAGTTGGGCTGTCAGCCTTTCTGCTGTGCTCCAGCAATAAAAAAAAAATATCCATTGAATAAATTATATAAATTTAAAAAAAAACATTTGTAGTGAAACATTTACAAGCCAATAGATGGCGCTGTGCAATAATCGATGTCACAAACGTTTCCTGAAACACACAAGTAATATATACAAATTTGAACTATAACAGACGAGCCCCCCCTGAACAGTTTGGCGATAGAGTTAGACACTCTTGCCCGCAACATGTGCTCCGCATGACGGAGCACATCCTCTCTAATTTTCAACGAGGCGGACGAAGATTCTGGGCGACAGGTGCATTATTCTTCGACGTCGCCAAAGCCTGTCTAATAAAATAAGGTCTGGCACAACGGACTGATATACAAGCTGTATCAGCTCGGGGTGCCAGACCGACTCGTACTCATTCTACAGGACTTCCTCAAAGACCGTAGATTTAGTTTCCGAGTAGAGGGCACTCGCTCCTCCACTCATACCATCTCAGCGGGAGTCCCTCAGGGCTCCGCGCTCTCCCCCCTACTCTTCTCGCTGTACACCAGCGACATGCCACGGCACCCTCATACCGAGCTAGCCCTATATGCGGATGACACCGCCCTATTCAACAGCGACCCCAGCAGATACAGAATCTGCAATCAGCTCAACACCGCCGTCAAAGAACTAGGCAACTGGTTCCGTAGATGGCGGATTGAGGTGAATCCCGAGAAGAGTGCGGCCATCATGTTCGCTCGTGGCACTCTCTCACCCCATACTCGTCCCACCAACCAACTTATGCCCATCAATCTATTCGACCAAGTTTTCCCATGGGTTAACGAAGTCAAATATCTTGGTGTAACCCTCGATAGAGACTTGTACTTCTACAAGCACAGCAGACGGGAACAGAGTATACTGGATCCTAGGCCGACTCTATCCGTTGATATGCAAGAAGAGTAAGATGAGCCTTAGAAATAATGTGACTCTATACAAAACTTGCATCCGCCCCATCATGACCTATGCGAGTGTGGTCTTCGGCCACGCCAGCGATGTCGACATCTGGAAACTGCAAAGGATCCAGAACCACTTATTGCGTGCTACAGTTGCCGCCCCGCGCTATATGCGGCTCGCCGACTTGCATCGCGAACTGGAGCTTTCCTCCATCAAAGACTACATTACCTCCCTATCGCGCAGATTCTTTGACCGTGCCCCCCATCACCCGAACCCTCTGGTGACGGAAACGGTCAACTACAAACCCACTCCGAACGCTCCCACGAGAAAACGTCGCCCTCGAAATGTACTCATTGGAGCCCGACAATATCACCCGTCTCCTCGCAATTATGAACCCCCCGAGGCTCATAACATCAAACTGGCATAACAGACGCAGACAAGACATACGCCGGAGAGCCCCCGGCTCGGATCCTTATACACAAAGGTAAGACCCACCAATCACCTCATAACAGACACAAGTAGCCATACAAGATTAGCTTAGACGTGTTGCTGGAGAGTTTCTTCCGCCGCTTCTTCTCCTCCAGCTATAACACGTTGCGAAGCAGTAGTAATTATAGACTAGGACCGGCTTCACCGGCGGAGTCGATAACGAGTTCCCAAATAATTGCGAACTATAGACTAGCTGAGACCAGAGTCAACTCAACCCTATAACACGTTGGACCGGCTTCACCGGCGGAGTCGATAACGAGTTCCCAAATAATTACTTCAGCCTTTTACGGCCAAATATCAATATAAAGTCAATCCCCCGCAGTGGTCGAGCCGAGGTCGAACCTCACAGGAGGTGTCTCCTCGAGCGCGCTGTTTCGGGGCTGAACGCCTCCGCTCCCACGGAGTCGGGAAGCCCTCAAAGTCCGATATCGCTGAAACAGCCATCTGCGGATATTCAGCTGGGTCCAACTCCAAAATAAAACAGACTCGCTGGAAGATCTTACTTTGAGACGGAGGAGCATTCCATCTCGTTCCTCTACTTAGTCGGATCATCAGTTCAATTTCTCTTTTCTTTCTCAATTTGAAATAGGATATACGAAGTGCCAAGCTTATAAAAGAATTACATGAAAATTGATTTGAATAAAATCCGTTAAATAGTTTTCCCTTGAATGAATGAATCTTTATTTTTAGAAATACAGGTAATATTTGTACCTAAGATGGTAACAAAATCAAGTGTTCTCACCGTGTTTGACCTATAATATACATGTTCATACATGGTCATACAACTACATGTCAATCTTAAAACCAAAAAATCGCAACAATTTTAATATCTATCTATCATTTAAGAGCTATGATGCTCTTGTCGGTGGAGCCTCCTCCAATCTTCTCTATGATGGGCCAGTTGTTTTACTTCTATGTAAGATACTACACCGACTTTTTCTTTTATTTGATCCATGAATGCTCGCCTTGGTCTTCCCTTCCCTATCCTTGCTTCCACTTTGCCTTCGATTAACGTGCATAAGAAGGTGTCGTATCGTAGCAGATGGCCAAACATCTTCCCCTTTCTTTCCTCCAAAGTTTTTAAAATTGTGCGCTTCTCCTTTACCATATCCAGTACTTCTTCATTGGTCTTCTTTTCTTTCCAACTTATTCTAAACATAAATCAATTAATTAGTTACATTAAAATAGAGAAATGAAAAACAAAGTCAAGAAAACAAAATAAATCAAATGTCAAAAGCTTTTTCTGGTTACGTAAATAAATAACTATAACAGTGGATTTTTTCATGTTTATGGAACTTTTCACTGTTAAAGCACAAGCACTTGGCTGATTTTAAAAAATCAATATTATTAATTGTTTCAGACACCTAAATCCATAAAGACACTAAACAATTCAATTTAATACCTATTAAAATTCAAATAAATGCCAGTCAGTCAGTTCGTAATTTAAAAATTTAATTACATACATTACAATACACAGCAACTACACACTTACATCATTCATCGAGTTTCCGTCAAAAAGAGTTTTTTTTTTAAAGACAACCATAGATCATAGAACCCAATTGAAAAAAATACGCAAGGAGGTGTGAAGGAATCCCTAAATTTAAAAAAAACTATTGTGAAACAAAGCGTGGGAACAGTTTGTATCAATGAATGAATGAAATGAACAGGTTGTATGAATGACGAGGAAGACAAAGATTTGTAAATTCTTTTTGCATTTTGTAGTAAAAATTAATAAGGTTACTGTAAGTTTTTCTTGTACTCCCTTCTTGAAGTTCTGTAGGTAAATAGCAAAAATGTATTTTTAATTTATACGTTCTGTCCGTTAGTCCGTTTTTTTTTACTAATTTTTACCTTTTTTAATACTCTATTATCTTATTTTTTAACGATATTCAAAACAAGGAGGAAGTTCTAAATTCGTCTTGTACATTCTGATATTACTACCCGTGCGCAAAAGGTTTGCCGATAGCCTAATGATGTCACGCGTCGATGGTCAGTAGGGTTGACAAAGAAGATTACATAAATAGTTGTTGCAATAAATTTATTATTTTAATTTTCTATTGTATATACTTTACATAATTATATACAATAATAGTAAGTAATACAATACAATAATAGTAAGTAGTCATCGGCAAACCTTCTCTGCGCGGCTTATATATTAATGTACTCTGTACATACATACATACATACATAACTTCACGCCAGTTCCCTTGCGGAGTAGGCACGAACAACAGAGCGCCATTCAGGCTTATTCTTACACACCTCACTTGCTTCTTTGACATTCATAGCTCTTGTCATGCACGCTCGTCTGTTCTTAAGGCTCCTGACATCACGTTCTGCTAGTACACGATCAATTTGATCATGGAAGGTGTGTCGTGGCCTTCCACGACTTCTGTACTCTGTGGTGTAAATATTTGTTTTTATGTATGTTCAGGCATAACTTTTTTGTTTCGGAACCAATTTTGACATTTCTTTTTGTGTTTCATATTCAGTAGAGCTTAGCTTAGCAGAGAGCCATATGCAAAATATACATACTTAACTTAAAAGTGTCCTTCAAGGCCGGCAGCAAATTGGCAGCACCTCTCGTATTGCTAATTAGTGTCCATAGGCGACGGTAAACACTTTCCATTACTGTTGGGCCGTCAGCGCGTCTGCTGTGCTTCAGCAGTGAAAAAAAAAGGTAAAAATAAAAAAATTGTAGCAATAAAGAAACCGAGTTTAATCTTCAAGTCTAATCCTTTGCAGGCAACGTTGTAATCCAATTTCTAGGGTACGGATTATAGTGTATTATGAACAAGGATTCATTTGTGAAAGTAAAGTTATGTAATGACTAACGACCTCTGTGGTCCAAGAGTTGTTCCGTTCCACCTTGTTCACTAGAAAGTAAAGGTACCGAATTCAATTGCCATCAACAAAATTGTTAAACAAAAATTTTAATTTGATTTTATTTGAATAACATGACATATACATTATTAGTCAGTAGTAAGTATGGAGCTCTATTTTACAGATATAAAAACTTAATGTTTTTTATATATAGCAAGCAAAGCCGCAGGCAAAGGCTATAGTATACACATACATTTATAAACCTTTCTTGGAAAATTATCTAACTGTTGGTGAAAACCGCTTAAAATATATGAACAGACGCGGATAGCCACTTTTTTCTATACCATATAAAGATAAGAGATTTATGTATGTACTAGGATATGCCCGCGACTTCGTCTACGCTTGACTTGAAATTCTCGGGACACAAAGCACCGCAGCATTTCAAAAAGAATGTAAGCTATAGTTTTATTTAAAACTGTTTTTTTTTATTGCAGATCAGCAGACAGGCAGACGGCCCACTTGATGGAAAGCGGTTACCATCGCCTATGGACATTTGCAACAGCAAAGTTGCTACAAATGCGCTGCTGCTCTCTTAAGGGTGAATGGAACCTGGTCGCTAAAGCCGGAACATAACTCAAGGTTGTTATGGCGACATACTTTAGACCAGGGGTGGTAGCCATCCAGTCGGGCAAATGCCCTACCACGTGGTTGTGGGTTGTTAAGTCGCCTCTTACGACAGGCCGCCCGGCCGCAGGAAGTTGTATTCTTTCTCCGTTCCTGCACGGATAACTGTGTCAGAATAAGATTATTTCTATGCACCCGAACAAGTACAAACCGCTCTCGGGATAATTCCCGCGGGATTCTCGGGATAAAAATATGAAACATTTTATTACACCAAAATTACTATCGATTAGTGAAAAAATCACATTGTAATTCGATTTTTTTAATCTGGCCATCTTAAATAATTCTCAGAAAATTTCCCGCAGGATTCCCGGGATAAAAGTAGCGCAGATTTTGAATCTAAGAATTAGCTGTCAATCAGCGAAAACCATATCGAAATCGATCCAGTAGTTTTACGTGAATCCCGAACAAACAGACAAACCGACCAACAAACAAACAGACAAGAAATCTAAAAAAATTCGTCGGCGTAGGGGCCGGCTCTGCTCATACCTTCCATCACGAAGGAGTTGTAAGATGCCGGCCGGCTGCAAGACTAACCACTAAATCTTTTAGTGTCCCTTATTATGTTATTTGTCAATATTTAACACATTCACAGGGGCACTGATTTATCTGTACTTTCCATTCTTATGGTACGGGGCGTTTTAGACCTTGTACTATAACTACTATTGTGACGACACAAGGCCTATTTAATCCCGTAACGTTTTAAAAACTGAAATCCTTTTTTGTTTTGTCTTGTGTGGCACTAGGTTAAGATAAACCCGTATTAAGGTAGATATACCACGAAGCTCTGATTTTATTCAATCTTATTATTATTATTAATGATTAAATAAAGATGTGCTATTGCACATCTTAGATATTTTTTGTACACTGAACCAAATTGAAATTTTACCGTCCACACCACAGATGGTAGGACATTTGCCCGACTGGATGGCTACCAACCCTGGTGTAAAGTATGTCGCCATAACAACCTTGAGTTGTGTTCCGGCATTAGTAACCAGGTTCCAGTCTCCCTTAAGAGAGCAGCAGCGCATTTGTAGCAACTTTGGTGTTGCAAATGTCCATAGGCGATGGTAACCGCTTTCCATCAAGTGGGCCGTCTGCCTGTCTGCTGATCTTCTGCAATAAAAAAAAGAGAAGTCTGTATTATTCTCAGTCACAACGCAAGTGAGACACGTACGGGACGACTTCGACCCCGTTCCGCAGTAGACGACACTAAAAATTAATAATGATGTCGTATTACAAATAACGCACTAAAAGCTTAGCTACATCTGCGTGACACAATCACTAACACTAATATTCAGAGGCTACCGCTACCGCTAACATGTAGCTACCGCCGTATTAGCCGTATCAATGATACGGGGTCCCCAGGCTACAGGGGCCCAGAAAGTGTGTAACCAAAAAAACCTAAAATGTTATCCACAATATTTTATAGATTAATAACATTTTTGAAAATAACTGCTGGGCCAACTAGTCTATAGTGGCTGAAAATCTAGAAAAACTGAAATCGTCTTCAGCTATGGATGATTTGATAATAAATAAGCTTGCCGAAAAAAAAGGCGAGAAAAGTGTATCTTTGATTTGAATTGTTTGGCCTTAGCTTAACTTAGCTCCTAGAAGCATTAAGTATAAATAATAATTTATAATCAATATATAATTATTTTAATTCAATTCGAGCATTTTCTGTTTCTTTTATAAAAAAATTTACCCTTCCTTTGGGCTCTCCAACACATTTTGATACAGGGCCCGTCTAAGGCTTTACTCCACTGACTAACATTATTCCAGTTTTAGCAAAGGCATGCATGTAACTAATGAATTAACTTCAAATGCCTTATGAATGATTCAAATTCATTCATAAATTAAGAACAATAAACATTTATTCAGCTAAGCCATCCGTTCCCACGGAACACAACGCAAATTACAACATTACGCTTTGAAAAAACTACGTCAATAACGCTACAGGTGCCTTTAGCTTGACTACGATAGAAAAAAACTTTTATCTATGAAGTAAACAAAACAGTGGACCGAGCCGAAGACACGTGCGTTCTGCGGCCATAGACAATAGGTATTATGGAGTTGTCGTATCCCTTTCAGAAAAAAAATGTGTAAAATGCAAGGCGTGAAAATTGATTTGTTAGATGTCTCATATTCCCACGTTAATATTTGTATATGTAAATTTGATTCCTCAATTAAACAAAAGTTTTTTTTAAAGCAATTTACGGTCTCCTGCAAGAACGTAACATAATACAATATCCAGAGAAAATTAATATTAACAATAGCAATCTCAAAAACCAAGCTTTTATTTAAATCTGGTTGATAGATTTAAATATTTAAGAATTGGTTAAGAAGTCTCGGGGTTGTTCGTCAGCTTCCAGAATGGAAAGAATAAAATCTAAAGCAGGGGACGTTCTTGCTAACCCACAAGAGGTATTAGCGCGATGGAGTGAATATTTTAGAGAAATGTATGATGATATCCCGGATGCTGGCACCACGACTGAGTCTGTGACCGACTCCGAGGTGTCAGCATCCGAGATCACTTTGGAAGAGATCGAATGGTCGATAAGAAGTCTGAAAAATGGAAAGGCAGTAGGAATCGATAGTGTGTCTGATGAGATGATCAAATATGGTGGAACCTGCGTCCGGGACGCTTTCCTGTCCTTATGCAACTTGTGCTGGAGGACGGGAAAGGTTCCCAAGGACTGGAGGCGCGCTGTCATCGTGCCCTTGTATAAAGGCAAGGGGTCACGTATGGAGTGCGCCAGCTACAGGGCCATCAGTTTGATCAGCACAGCATCTAAAGTGTATGCGAAGATTATTGAAAAGAGAATGAGAGTTGTATCCGATGGATTACTGTGGGATGCACAAGGTGGTTTCAGAAATGGAAGGGGATGTATGGATCAAGTTTTCTCTCTCCGCAATATCGTAGAGAAGCAGCTGGCTATGGGCCGGAAGGTTTTCTGCGGTTTTGTGGATCTAGAGAAAGCATTTGACAGGGTTGTGCGGAAGGACCTCTGGGACATATTGCCCGGATATGGGATTAATGGCCAATTGATGCGTGCTGTGCAGTCCACTTACGAGGGCTGTATGGCATGCGTGCGAGTGGAAGGCAGCCTGTCGCCCTGGGTTGACGTCAATATTGGCGTCCGCCAGGGCTGCGTGCTGTCGGCTTTGCTTTTCATCCTATATCTGGACGATTGTCTCCAGAGAATAAGATTGATGGATGTTGGGGTGCGGATGAGTGATCTAGTTGTAAGCACCTTGCTTTATGCGGATGATGCCGTGCTTTTAGCCGAATCGCCATCAGAACTGCAAACACTAGTCACAATGATGAAAGATGACTGTCAGGCGAGAGGCTTACATTTGAATGCGAAGAAAACAAAGGTTATGGTGTTTGAAAGAGAAGAAACCAGAACGAATGCAAGGATAATGGTCGATGATGTTATGCTGGAGCAAGTGAATGAGTTTGTATATCTTGGATGTGCTTTTAGCATGGATGGAAGGTACACCGCTGATATAGAAAGAAGAGTGAATTTGGGGAATAGTTTAAATGGAGCGTTAGGTAAACTTCTAGGCGCTAAGAACCTCAGCCAGAAGGCCCAGCTCGCCGTACACAACGCGGTGCTGGTACCTACGCTCACGTATGGAAGCGAGAGTTGGGTATGGAAGAAAGAGCATGAAAGTAGAGTAAACGCGGTCGAGATGCGAGCACTGCGCAAAATCTGCGGAGTGACGCTCGCGGACCGCGTTCGTAATACCGAAGTAAGAAAGAGAGTTGGTCTGAAAGAGAGTGTCGGGGTGAAGGTAAGGAAAGGAATGCTCCGGTGGTTCGGGCATGTGGAAAGAATGCATGATGAAAGAATGACTAAACAGATATACAATGCAAAAGTGGATGGATTCAGAAGTCGTGGAAGGCCACGACACACCTTCCATGATCAAATTGATCGTGTACTAGCAGAAGGTGATGTCAGGAGCCTTAAGAACAGACGAGCTTGCATGACAAGAGTTATGAATGTCAAAGAGGCAAGTGAGGTGTGTAAGAATAAGCCTAAATGGCACTCTGTTGTTCGTGCCTACCCCGCGAGGGAACTGGCGTGAAGTTATGTATGTATGTATGTATGTAGATTTAAATATCTCGGTCACTATGTTACCAAAGATTTCAAGGATCATGATGATATAGAGAGAGAACGCAGGGTGCTGGCGGTTCGATGCAATCTGTTGGTTCTCCGCTTCGGACGCTGTAGTAAGGAAATAAAAATAAGCCTATTTAAAGCTTACTGTCAAGTATTTTATACGTGAAGTTTGTGGATCAACATTATGCAGAGCCGCAAACGCCTTGCGGTTCCATTGCAATAATGGTTTTAGGATGTTGATAGGGCTGCCCAGGTTCTGTAGTGCATGAGGTATGTCGCAGAAGCACGATTTAACGACTATTACGGTGTTGTTAGGAAAAGAGCTGCCTCATTGCTCTACAGGATTCGGGCCAGCTCTAACAACATCTTAAAAATCCTGGCTGACAGGTTTGATGTGCCCGTTCTCAATTGTTGTACTAGCAAATGCAAAGCTAGCACTACAATTGTATCAAAACTTTAGGCCATAAGTTCTACTAACTCTAGTTTTAAGTATTTCTATTTTATGTGATTTTTTGAAACTAACTAACATATGAATTGATTCGAAATAAAATGATTATTACAATAGTGGTCACTGAATTTTAAGTAGTGGGGGGGCGGAGGGGAGAGGAGGGGAGGAGTACTTCTCCCTTCTGCAACCCCCATGTCTAGGAGACATGTAGTTTTTGGGATACGATATTTTTTGGAAACATGACTAATTTTTTTCAAAATGGTGTAGTTATTTCTTATTTCTAAAGACGAGAAATGCAGAAGAAAAGTAGTGGTCAATGTAAAAAACATTTAAAACAGTCTAAAAACGCAGACTAAAGCCCACAAGCCGAGCGAGCAAAGCGAGTGTGGCATGACAGTGGTCAGCAAATGTCACAACCGATTTGTAACCATCATTTAAATAGTTATCAATAAATAAATGGTGACCAGTCGGTTCTGGCACTCGCCGGCCGCTACCGCGGCACGCTCGCTTCGCTCGCTCGGCTCGTGCGCTTTGGTCTAAAGACTAACCCAACCTAACCAACTCACCATTTTAGTCACTGGTCGCGACTTTCGATCACAACCTTAGTGGCTATAAAAAAACTGTAAGGATATCCCTAACTCAAATCTAAAATGGAATAAAAAAGGCGGCAAATAGACTATAGCAAATTATACATCGATTTTTTTTATAAAAATAAATCGTTTAGAAAATACTAGTAATTCAACTCACAATATATAATTAAAAAAAACAATTTTAGTATTTAAAAATCGATTTCATTGACGTATCAAATGATTTTCATATTTAAAAATCGATATTATTGACATATCGAATAGTTAACATTTTTTTTCTTTCTTATGCCTATTGTCGTCGTAAAGTAAAAAAGTGACAGTACTGTGATTTATTATTATGAACTTTAAAATTATAATAACTAATTAAAAACTTGTTTACTAAATTAAAAAACAGTTTTAGTGTTTATATATCAGGTGTAAATGTAATCCTAAACACAAATCACAACTTTTTTTCAACAAAAGTGACATAACCTTGTTTATCAAACGTATTTTTATTTTTCCCATTATTCATTCAAAACTTGTTGGTGGACCCTAAAAACTTGTTTCCTAGCCCAAATAACAGGTCTAGTGTCTATATCTAAGGCGTATGTATACCCCTAAACTTAATTTCCGTTAATCTGATGACACTCTCTGTAAAAGTTTAGCCCTGCTTTTCATTACGTATATGACGAAAGTAAATAAAAACTGATTAGTTAAACAAACAACCACTTCTCTAATAAAATCAGGCGTTAAATCCATATCTAAATCTGATGAATCGTCATCACGTACGTCACATATGAAACGTCAAGTATTTTTTTTTCTGTAGCATTCTACCAGCCAGTATTTTTTTGTCAATGATGATAGTAAATATTTAGCTCAAATTTATGTAAATTAAATAATAATTCAGTGAAAAATAATTTATAACTATAAAATGAGGTGACAAAATTGTTGATATTTTTTTATTACCTAAAGATGTTTTCACTTGAAAAAAATGGACTTCAGTACTACTTGTGGGTAGCAGAAGCATTCCCCTAAAATAATATGATTTTAAATTTTTTAGGAATCTTGCAATTATTTTATATATATTTTTAAATTTAATCCTAGTGATCTTTGACAACTTTTAGCAATTACTCCAAAACGAAATTCTAAAAAAATTGCGTGATGGTCACGCGAGCTCATTGCTTTTCCCCGTACCAATAGTGTCCAATGTGCGTAAAGATTTCACTTCAAAAATAATCTACTGCTCAAAGGGCTCGTATACCAACCCCATATTTGTGGCGTAAATCTGGTACTGTATTTAAATCATCCCGGGACCACCGTCGTGGGTAGAGGGTCCCGGATCCGTTGGATTAGGTGCACGTGTGAAATCAATACGTTTAATAATAGGACATACGATAGTGTTATTGTCTTCACAGTATTGTTTAGGAAGATTTTAATACGAACAATTGTGAGTGGGAAATCTTTAAATGAACACACAATGTTAAACTCTTCTTTAAATACTAATTTGTTGTGGACTGTTATTATTTTAATTATAAAAAAACAGCACGTGCGTAATGTATGACGATTTTAATAGGGGGAAAAATATACAGATAAAAAACAAAAGATGTTCTAAATACAAAAAAATTGAATATTTGGTGGCCAGTCTTATGCCGCACCAAATGAATAAAAACTATTTGTTGGAGACATACAGTTTGCACAGTGTATCTGTTAATCTTGCATTACATAAACAATTTTAAACCGACTTCAAAAACGAGGAGGTTCTTTATTCGACTCTATGTTTTTTGTATGTTATTTGATCGTAAGAGTATACTTCTGAGGCGGTTCCATTGTCATCTACTCAGGATCCCAGGAAGAGAGATTGAGAGCAACCACCAAAGGTGCTACATATGCGCTGCTGCTCTCTTAACGGAGACTGGAACCTGGTCACTAATACCGGAACACAACCCAAGGTTGTTATGGCGGCATACTCTAGACTGTCTAGACCATGGGTAATTGTAACTACCACCTGGCAAAAGATGGCACCTTCGTTATCAAGATTGTTTTAATACCTGTAGACTACTTTTTGAATTATTCAAATCGGATGAGCCATTCAAAAGATATATATATATTTATATACATATTTAAAAAATATCAATCTAAACTTACTTGGCGCTGGAATCGGGTTCTAGGATTTTGATGAAATTTTATATATGGTTGAGTGGGTCCCGGGATGGTTTCGATTCATAATTAGATCCGGTAGGTGGCACTGGAATCGGGTTTCAGCATTTTATTTTTTCAGGACAAACAACGTCTGCTAGGACCGCTAGTAAAACATAAAAAACATCAATAACATTTCAAAATGCACCGAGTACAAGATGTACAAAATATTTATTTTTGCTTTGCTTTACTCGTTTTTGTTTTTATTTTTTATGTTTGCTTATAGGCAAACTGGCAGACGGGTCCACTTGATGGCAAGTGGCTACCGTCACCCAAAGACATCTGCAACACTAAGGAAGCCGATCCGTTGCCTACCTCGTTGAGACTTTAAATATCTGTTTACGGCCTTTTTGAAGAGACCCATATTGTAGCACTCTGGGAAAACCGCGGGAGGGGCTCATTCCACAACTTGCTCACGTATGGTATAAAGGAGCGAGCGCCACCTACAGTGGATTTCCAGGTGTCAAAGAACTGTGGATGAACTCCCAGTCGCCGGCAAGCAGTGCTTTGGTAAAATGCCGACGTATGTACCAAACCAAACACCTCCTCAGAACACTCCCTATTGTACAGACGGCAGAAAATTGTTGTTGCTTTAGAGCAATTATTGTATAGGTATAGAATGTATATTTTAGCAAGTATGTTCTTTGCACTTATCTTTTAATCTCATCGATAAATTGATGTTCGTGGGTCCCGAATATCCTCAATGGACCCTCATAATCGACGTGACAACAAAAAGATACAACTCAAAAGAGTCATTCAACATCGCTTGTCCTTCTCGAGGTACAAGATCGCGACAGATATGCAAATTGATTTATTCAAAGGCCCCAATGATTTTTGCGTTTTGTGTACTATTGAACGATTGTGACCTTGCATTAATTCTCTTGTAACTACTGTCTCGTCGTCGTTGCGGAGTATACCGAGTTATTTATTATATTTTTATTTACCAACTCATTTTTATTTACAATTGAAATTTACATTCGCATTAAACACACAAACCAAAAATTAAAATATACAAATAATATACATCTTATACTAATATATAAAGCTGAAGAGTTTGTTTGTTTGTTTGCTTGAACGCGCTAATCTCAGGAACTACTGATCTGTTTTCAAAAATTCTTTCAGTGTTAGATAGCCCATTTATCGAGGAAGGCTATATATCATCACGCTACGACCAATTGGAGCGGAGCACCCATTAAGAATGTTTCAAAATCGGCGTTTTTTTTTACTATTCCACGCTGACAAAGTCGCGGGCAGAAACTAGTCCTAAATAAATAAATAATAATATATTCTTAAGCTTTCGCGACTACTATAAATAACTACGTTTTAACCGTTTTAAACGCTTAATTTTATTTAATTTTTATTTCGAAGTTTCGGCTACATTTCAGTAGCCGTGTTCACGGAAAACAATTCACAATTGAAAAGTGGTAGAAACGTCTGAATAAAAATTAATTGAAATGCCGCGGTTAAAAGCAAATTACGCTTGAGTTATGTTTAATACATAATGGACCACTCTGGGGCCAAGTCTAGACGGAACGGACGGAAAGTTGGTTTATGAAGTTTACCATGCTAATAACTGAGCCTCTGGGCTGCAGTAAAGTAGGCTGGTAAAGGCTTAGCCTACTTAACCGCCGTCGTCAGCCAATCGCAGTCCACTGCTGGACGTAGACCTCCCCAAGTCGGCGCCACTCACCCCTGTCCTCCGACTTCCTCATCCAACGTCTACCACCTATACAAATAGACCGGCACTGCGGTTACCAACCTGCATGCCAAGCGTGGTAACTATGGTATTTACCCCCCCATGAAAAAGCACCAGAGAACCCTCAATTGAATTAATTATGAATATGCACTAGGTATAGCAGTCTTTCTGAGACGCCTGAACACCAGACGCTGTGTACAGCGTAAGTGCTCCACGACAATTACTTGAGAGAGCCCTCCAATATAGTGAATTGTCATAATAAGCATTTGTCGGTTGCACACAGCGTCACTCAGTACACGACCTACTGCGTTTGTAACAAACCATCACCTAAAAGACATAATCCTACATAACTTTCTTCTTACTTACCTGCTAGATGACTTATCCGTGCAGGAACGAAGAAAGAATACAATTTCCTGCTGCCGGGCGGCCTTTCGTAAAACAACTCACAGCCAGTTGGTAGAGTAATTGCCCATCTGGATGGCTACCATCCCTGGTCTAGAGCATGCCGCCATAACAACCTTGAGTTGTGTTCCGGCATTAGTGGCTAGATTCCAGTCTACCTTTAGAAATCGGCAGCACATTGGTAGCAGTACCTTTGGTGTTACAAATATCCATAGGCGATGGTAACCGCTTTACAACAGGTAGGACGCCGCCTTATGTCTCCTGAACTCACGCAATAAAAAATAAAAATTTACTAGGCCTCTGTTATATAGTGTCCACATCTTGTTTTTTTAACCTTATACAGACTAGCACACTGGAACATCTATTAAAATGGTGTAACGAGCAATAAACCGTTGCGTATCTATTAAATACTTATATAATAGTAATCAATGGTCCCCTTAAACTGTCAACTCGATACGGGCGGTATTGTCAATATCTTGACGTCTATTGTTGTCTACCTGTCGTTTGTTTTCGGAAACGGACATAGTAAGGTGTTCCGTTTTCAAATCAGTACCCATTTGAACTTACAGGAGTAAGGTGTAAACATTGCAAACTTTTTCTATATACCTTTTTTAGATAATTTGTTCGACCGGTTTGATTTAAGTTTGAAGTTAAAATTGTGTTGATTTGAGTGTGTTTGGCATTTGATTTTGTTTTTTAATTGATAATGAAATATCCGTGTAGAAAACTGTTTAGCAAATATACGGCTCAGATTGATATGGATTACTGTAAGTATTTAAGTCATTACTATAGCATACTTATCTATTCTTGTTTCATATTTATTTTCGAAAAGCCACAAACTAAACAAAACCAGTATTTTAAACACCAATAATACATTTTACTACATAACTTTTTTTTAATTTATGAGGAATTGTTTGATGTGGTGCCAGCGCCTTATTTTTACAACCCCAATACGCGCCATCGATGGAATATTCACCCCCATTTCCTAGAGCCCCCACGCTCATCTTGGTAACGGTTCTCTACAACGTTTGTTCCGCGTACAACAGCAATCTCAAAAGCAACTTCTTGTCGAAATTTTCCCTCTGAGCTATGTGCTTGTTTAAGAAGGGCGTTATAAAATTTCTTAGAGGCCGGCAACGCGTTGGTGACGCCCCGGTGTTGAAAATGTTCCATCGAGTTCTGTTTGCCTGCTTCAGGCGATTAAAAAAACATAACTTACCTTACCTATTGAGATGAGTCTACGTTATTCAATGAATTAAAAGTGATATTTTATAAACATTAATATATTTTTTTAACAAAAACTAAACCGACTTTAAACTAAAACGCAACAATAAACTATTTCTACAACATCTTGTAATCGGTGTATTTTGCGATTTTGTTTTTTATGTTTTACTTGGCACTAACTTCAAAATATTGTAGAAATAATATTGCTTTCCTTTTTAGTTTAGTCGTCTTTGTTTTTGTTAAAAACATAATATTGTCTACTTTTTAGTTGCTTGAGTAGCTTTGGAAATTGTACTACTGGCATGCGTATACCTACAAGTTTTGCTTTTTGAAGAGTGTAAGCGCTCAACGCTTTGCAACAAGAGTTGCTCTCGATTTCCCTGGGATCCACTGATCAGATCCTGACTTGGTTACAATGACACCACCTCAGAAGTATACACTTTCAAAAGAAAATATTTGAAAATCGATACACAATTGACGGAGTAATCGCCTTTGGAAGTCGGTTAAAAATGTAATTAATCTCTTACGACCGATATTTTATTGACGTATGCGACTGGAAACGCAATTAAAATTCTTCGTTCTATTTTCAAATCGCACATCAAATCAGAGTGCTTCAATCTCGCCAATCAAATAATAGCGGTTGGAACAAGAGTAATGACTGTGTAAAGGCTGCCTGTAATCAATGTAATGTGTGGAATGTACCTAAGTTCCATTTTATGAGCTTGGAAAATTTATTTATAGGTACATGCGTCGCAATACTGGTCAAGTTGTGATAGCATTGTGACTAATACACCGCCTCGCGTCCAAAGACATGAATTCTTTGAAAATTTGTACAACTTTCTAGCCACATTTAGAAAATTAGCTATTATAGAGTTAGACCGCGACAAATAGTCGTGCGACTTTTTCCCAAATTATAATATTACATCTATTACATACATAACTTCACGCCAGTTCCCTTGCGGGGTAGGCACGAACAACAGAGCGCCATTCAGGCTTATTCTTACACACCTCACTTGCTTCTTTGACATTCATAACTCTTGTCATGCACTCTCGTCTGTTCTTAAGGCTCCTGACATCACCTTCTGCTAGTACACGATCAATTTGATCATGGAAAGTGTGTCGTAGCCTTCCACGACTTCTGCATCCATCCACTTTTGCATTGTATATCTGTTAATCATTCTTTCATCATGCATTCTTTCCACATGCCCGAACCACCGGAGCACTCCTTTCCTTACCTTCACCCCGACACTCTCTTTCAGACCAAATCTCTTTCTTACGCGGTCCGCGAGCTCCACTCCGCAGATTTTGCGCAGTGGTCGCATCTCGACCGCGTTTACTCTACTTTCATGCTCTCTCTTCCATACCCAACTCTCGCTTCTATACGTGAGCGCAGGTACCAGCACCGCGTTGTGTATGGCAAGCTGGGCCTTCTGGCTGAGGTTCTTAGCGCCTAGAAGTTTACCTAACGCTCCATTCACACTATTCCCCAAACTCACTCTTCTTTCTATATCAGCGGTGTACCTTCCATCCCTGCTAAAAGCAAATCCAAGATATACAAACTCATTCACTTGCTCCAGCATAACATCATCAACCATTACCCTTGCATTCGTTCTGGTTTCTTCTCTTTCTAACTAATAAAGATATAACTATACAGTAGTAGTAATTGCTTATGTAAGCCTTATTTGATTTAGGAGGTGGGTTGTGAAAATCAGCGCTGTGTCGGAATACTCTTCGACACAGCAAAATGCTGAGTGCCAACCTCATTTCCAAATTGCGGCATACAATTTTAGACATAGACAACACTTTATTATTCACCAAAACAAAAATTACAAAAAAATGTCTAACCATACAATAGTTACTTGGTAAAACAAAAGGCGTAAAAAAAAACAATTTTGTATATATTTTGTTATAATTATTTATGTCTTATTTGTGTCGCTATTAAAAATTTTTTTTTCTTTATGTATAGAAGTTAATACATACTAACTTAATAGAATAGAAAACACTTTATTGTTCACCAAAATAAACAATTACAAAATGAATAATTAAAATTTAAAGCGGTCTCTTCCAGGCAACCTGGCTTGGAGGATACTTCTAACAACTTATGTCTAGGTATAATTAAATCAAAAAGAAGTAAAATAAAACAGGAAGAACAATACAGTGTGGACAGTAAACAGCAAAGTTAAGAAGAATAGAAAGATATATATCTTATCATACTAATATATAAAGCTGAAGAGTTTGCTTGAACGTGCTAATCTCAGGAACTACTGATCTGTTTTCAAAAATTCTTTCAGTGTTAGAAAGCCTATTTATCGAGGAAAGCTATATATCATCACGCTAAGACCAATAGGAGCGGAGCACAAATGAAGAATGTTTCATAATCGGGGGGGGGGGGGTTGTTAACTTACTTTTTTAACTATTCCACACGGACGTAGTCGCGAGCAGATTTTTAGATTTTTTTATTTTCTTATTGCTGAACAGCACACAGGCCGACGGCCCAACTGTGATGAAAAGTGATTACCGTCGCCTACGGACATTAGCAATACCAAAGGTGCAAGATGATGTCAATGTGCTGCCGACTTTAAAGGAGAAACTGGAACCTGGCCACTGATGCCGGAACACAACTCAAAGTTGTTATGGCGGCATATTCCTCCTGGCGGTGGGATGTTTTGTCACCTCTTACGACAGGCCGCCCGGCCGCAGGAATTAATATATTTCCTTCATCATTTCTCCTTGCAGGAACGGAAAAGAGTTCCTGAACGGAGAAATGATGAAGGAAACTTAACTTATATTGTATTCTACATATAAGCCCTCAAGACTTTAGGTAACAATACTGAGCCTAGGTCGCCGTCTTCTACGGGTAAGGTATCCAGAAGGCTGGCTGCGTTACCTCGTTGGATTGCCGCCATTCTAATCCAGTATCCGAGGTAGGCACCAGCCCTCTGATCACCTGAAGATTTGTTGAGTAATTCTGATAGCTAGTAGAGGCTTATTGCCTCAGGACCCCACGGTCCAGGCTGTAAATATTATTTACGCCGCGTGAGTCATTCGGCTGTTTCCGCCGCCGAACCGGGCGATCTGACCGTAATAAATAAATCGATCGGCGGACACACCACCTAAATACAACTTACAAAAGCAGGAAACCAACCCCTAAGTAGAGCACTCCTTCTCCCCTTAAGCCGACGATCCAATTTGTTTCTATTAAGATCACAAAAGTAATGAATACTGAATACAATCACACAATTGCACTATATTCGATTATTACTTAGTGCAGGGGGCCTAAAACGGCCGCTTTTGATTTCATTTTTCAATATAAACTTTATATTATACTATTTCTTATTTTTGTTTCTAATAATCGCTGCAAAGCCATCTATGCATTGATTTTTCTAATGCCCTGTGTATAGAATAAACCAGGTGATTTAAATATGGAAAAAGAAGGTAAACTAGCAATTTGGCCGTACTATATCTTACATCTATCTACGAGTATAACTAGACACTTCTCAGTTTCACTGAGCGATTCTCCCAAATTATTACTTCAATATTAAAAAAGGCGCAAAACTGAGACATTGAATGATTCAATGATATATGTCATATTTAGATTAATCACTTTGGTTGATAAATGAAAGACAGAAATGTGCCCTATGTAAATATCAGTTTAATACTTGCACAAAGCTCTCTCTTTTCTTTCACCATATCCCAATTTCTTGGGGTCGGCACAATATGTCTTTTCCTTCCACACTCTTCTATTCTGACATACCTCTTCTGTCACACCGCATATCATCATGTCATCTTTCACACAATCCATCCATCTTTTTTTTGGTCTACCTTTAAATTTGTACCCATCGATCTTGTAGTATAACATTCTTTTTGTCACGTGACTTTCATCCCTCCTCATTATATGTCCATACCAACTTAATCTTCTTCCTCTCAATTTTTCTGTCACAGGTGCAAAGCTCTTAGATATAAACTAGTATTGTTATTCGTAAGGACCTTCTTCCAAGCTTAATCTATGTTCATCGTAAAAAAATACAGTTTCTACGAAAAAGGCAGCAACTTTCCTATTTATATTATGCGAAGAGATGCCCTGGCGACGGTTCAAGAAGCATACAACCACTCCTTAAGTTATAAATATGCATTACATCGTTAGCATTCTTCCGAAGGTACTTTTTTGAATATATCCATTTTAAATTGGTTTTAGTTAGGATAGGTCATGTTAATTCACTGGGGGCTGTGCTTCCCTCCTGGCAGTGGATGTGGCCCTTGGGGCCCCCGAATGCTAGAGCACGCGGACTTAGTCAAGCTTCCGCTTTTCCCGAAGCCCTCGCATAAGGCGAAGGAACACGGAGAGATTTTAATGGATATTGACTTGGGTGACAATAGTAGTGTTACGAATTTGTGGGAGATTTGTAGGATATAAATTCGTAAATGCCGTTGTAATCATCACATAATTTATTAGAAATACACACACGTATTTCATATTTCTTACAATTATAGCCTAATACAACAAAACCAAACATTAAAGCAGAAAATCATAATCACATAAATCGCGCAAAATCCGTTGGTATAAGATAAATCGCTCCAAAAGTACACTATGTAACGCTTCGTTCGCTGTCAGAATGCGACTGGCTCATTCCCGACTGACCGACCCTCATCCATTTGTAAATTAGACATGGCCTCCTAGCAACATGCCGCCCACTGGTCCTTAAAATCTTGAACTTGTCTGTTAAATGGCTTCTAAGAATTCGTATGACATTTTTATGAGGTCTTACGGCGGGGTGAACAAAGAGATTAGCGCGAAAAATAGATCACTCAAATTCAAAGATGTAGGTAATAAGACACCTGCAAAGGATTAGTATCGGCTCGCAACATTAGGTACTTCTTCAGGGGTGCTAGTGACTGCTAGTGGCATCCCAACTTGGTGAATCCCACACGCCTCCGCTGCGCATCCCCCGCGGCAGTTAGTCCACAATCAGATTTCCCGTAGATAAAAAAAAGTTATTCATTCGCCTCGTTCTTCTTTTTAAATATGTTCTTCCAATGTTTGTCATCATCGTCATCCGAGCATTAATAGCCTGGGGTCCGTTTTCCTACTATATCTTCTACACTTTGCGCGGTCTTCGACATATCATGTGATTAAACCATTGGTACACAAGGCATCCTTCACGACGTCGACAAATCACATACAATGAATAGAAGGGAGTCATCTCGAATCCATTCTTACAAAAGCGTTTAAAATTGTTCTGTCTCCTCCAGCTTGCCGCAAAGAACCCTCGCGGCAGCAGCCGCCCAACGAGGCGGCCATAATGAAAGAGAAGAGCAAGAACGCAGCCCGCTCCAGAAGAGAGAAAGAGAACGCTGAGTTCTTGGAATTGGCAAAGCTGCTGCCTCTGCCTTCAGCCATCACTTCACAACTCGACAAGGCGTCAGTGATACGACTCACCACTAGCTATTTGAAGATGAGGCAGCTTTTTCCTGATGGTATATTTATTTCATTACCTTAGAGAACGATATGAATTTTTAGCCCTTAGTTGATACAACTTGAACCTCACCAATATACACACTCATATTTATATTGAATTTAGTTTCGATAACTTCTTTGTTCGCTTAGAAATAAACCTTTGCACATTATCTTCTTTACATAGTATAAAACAAAGTCAATCAATCATTTATTTGCTCAAAAAACATGGTGTATACATAGATTTTATTTTGTTGCTTATAAGGCTCACATGTTTGTTTTTTTTTTTTGGCCAGGGGAAATCCGTTTGAGGACTAAGCCGCGACAGGCACAGAAGCCTGGGGGGATGTTCGCGACCGGTGTGAGTGTGGGATTCGCCAGATCGGGGGTGGCACTAGCATGCCCGGTCAGAACCGGTGCCACGCTATTGCCACGCCCCAGTTAGGGATACCCACTAAAACCCCTGGGTGTTCCGTCCTGCGCCTTATGCCAGGGCTACGTGTAACGGGCTTCCCAACTCCGCGTGCCCTGGCAGGCGTGGGCCCCCCTCACTAACATACTTAAGACTACTTCAAAATTATGCAAGTCAATTTAAAATGATACAATCAATACAATACTAATTTTAGGCTATAGAATACTTTTGTTTCAATAGTAATAATTTATTTATATATTTTTCATGGCTTTTGTATATAATATTTACAGTACTTATATCATGCATATATTCGTCTACTGAGTAATATGCTTTTTGAATCAAAAGACATCTAAGTTTATTTTTAAATGTACTGATATTTTTAGTCATTTTTAAATCATTTGGTAATTATTAAAAATTAATATACCCATGGCAAAAATACTTTTCTTGAACAAAGTCGTTTTACAGTTTTTGAACCAAGTCGCTTTCCGCGTCTGTCTTCCTATCTGTATACCCGCTAACTCCTAGACCACGCAATGAATTTTTAAGCTGTTTTTACCATTCGATAATTTTACAAGGAAGGTTTATACTAGCCAGCTTTAACCCGCGGCTTCACTCGTGATATAAAAAAACCTTTTTTTTAAAGTGACCCGCGGAGAAAACTTGTTCATATTCTTCACCGTTTAAATTATCGGTGGTTTCATTTTCAGATTGAAATATTTATACGGATTAAAAAGACCGTTTGATCAGTAATTAATCAATTCTAGTAATGGCCACAACAGTCGACGTCAGTTTGGCGAAGCGCTTTGCCTTTCATGCTCTTCCTGCCGCTGATATACCTATTGCAAATGATGACTAGCCCTTATGCCTCGAGTATAAGTAAGAATAGATTAATACATTACATATCTATTCTCCCCTAGGTTTGGGTGATGCATGGGGTGTGGCGCCACCTCCACCGCAGCCCCGGGAGCTCTCCATCAGGGAGCTTGGCTCACACCTACTCCAGACCCTGGACGGCTTCATATTCGTGGTCGCGCCAGATGGCAAAATCATGTATATTAGTGAAACTGCTTCAGTACATCTTGGATTAAGTCAGGTACGTGGTTTATATTCATCAGAATAAAGACGTGATTCAATGACATTGAATGGTTCAAATTTATGTTTACATGGATCACTTTGGTTGATTCATCCAAATTGAAAGACAGAGATGAACCGTCTACCATCTGCTTAGCGATACAAGACTGTCCATACTGAAAAATTAAAAATGTAATAGTTATTTCTTTGGTCTCAGGTGGAGTTAACAGGCAACTCGATATACGAATATATTCACCAGTCAGACCATGAGGAGATGAGCGCAGTGCTCAGCTTACAACATCCACACTCGTACCTTGGACACCATTATCCTGCGTTAGGGTAAGTGTTGCTCAGACTGCCGGCATCCTTCAGAATATGGCACTGTACGGTGCTCCCGTATGAAACCATACATTCCACCGCGACTGCAGGATCTTTTTAAGGAGAACTCAAAGGGTCCTGCCGGTGAGATCCAGCCGGGGTTACCGTACTGTGTCCTGGACGGCGACAACACTGCTAGCGGATGATCCGTCCTAGGAACTCCAGAAGGAGGTGCTCAGATGCCGCTCCCAACAGGAAGCATGGGCGAGAGGTCTGATGTACTGCTAGGTTGAAATTGAGGCGATCACGGCCCGGGAAACTGAGGCCATGATTGAATCTAGAAGGGACATTTGGAGTCCCCAGAACTTGGCGTGGAGACAATGGAAGCTATCCGTTGCCACCTGTCTAGATGGGTCTCGCGGAAACACGGTACCCTGACATACAGGATGACGCAGATACTTGCTGGGTACGGGTGCTTCGGCAAGTATCTACATCGGATTGTGGGGCGGTACTCCACCCATCTTAAAGGCTGACAACTCGTTGGTTTCACCGCTGATGTTGCAAATGTCTATAGGCAGTGGTAACCACTTTCCATGAACTGGGCCGTCTGTCTGTTTCCTGGCTTCGCAATAAAAAAAGAGGTGGTCGACAGATAGCGAGAGGGCAACGAACTAGCGGAGCTCCGTTACAGACGAAGGACAGGGTCGGAGGCGTTACCATGCTCATTCCCTCCCCACGACGTAGTGAAGCCTGGGAGGGGCCTTCCCGATGGGCCACATCCAGAGGCCCAGAGGCACCCCATTTGAGGAAATATTTCGAAGCGTTAGGCGGCTATGATGTAACCCGTGGTGCCTTGCAAAGACGCAGAGAGACGATGGTCGGTTTACTCCGGGAGCCGGCATCTCAGACTCTTTTATTGAAGGTGTATACAAAGCCAGCACCTGGGAGCCACATACCCCTTGATGTAAATCCCCCCGAGACCACGGGAGATGCCTTGACAATTTCCTCACCATTAAAAAACCATTTCTGCTCGGACTAAAATGAATATCGTATTAATATTGAATTTTAACCATAGATTCTGTTTAGATATCCAGTGGGAGGTACGTGGGGTCCAACTGTGGACATCGAATGCGAACGAGCCTTCTTCATCAGGATGAAGTGTGTGCTGGCCAAAAGGAACGCTGGTCTCACCACGTCTGGTTATAAAGTAAGTTATTTTAAGAGTTGAAACTTTAGGTCCGTGGGGTCCTTTGGCAAAGGGTTCCTTCAAAGAAATTTGTAAGAAGAAACTCTTTAATGCCACCCATGATCAGAAAGCAGGTTCGTATTTCGCGCTACGCATCAGCATTAAAGTGATAACTTCTTATGGGACTGTAAACCGTTTCGTTACGTAACGCGTTACGGCGCCAGTTTCCTTTTCTCTCACGCAAGTTATCACTTCTGTCGGGCGTCCCGAGACGCACACGTTTTTTTATTTTGATATAAGTACCGTATATACTTACATATGTATTTAGTAAAATGCTGTTATTTTGACATTAAAGACACTTCAATTTTATTTATTTGTATAGATTTAGAACTTAAGTTACAGTGTCTGAGTTAACGGCGTTACTTTTTTAACGCTTTAAATAATATGCATTCGGTCATATACTAAATCTTTAACACAAACGCAGAAGAAGCCGCAGCATAACAGTTTTGAAGTGAAACTTCTATATAGACGGGGTCTTAGGCTTTTTCTGTCAAGAAAAAGCGTTACTGCCGCGTGGAGGAGCGGCATAAATTTAGACTAGACGTGGTGAGAGGCGACATAATTTTAGAGTAGACTGGATGCGTTTTTTGGTTCCGGATCGTATTCAGTTTTCTTGTTTCATAAAATAAAATATGTTTAAATAAATAAAGCACTCATTAAAATATAGGTACCTAACCAAATCGTAATTTGCAGTAAACCTGCGAAAAATCGAATAGTGTGCTGGGACACATAGTAGGAGTGAAACTTCAACGGACAAGTGGAAAAACAAATCGCAACAAAATTTTAACTTGAAGTTTTACGGACAGATTGTTAATGTGCTTATCAAATTTTTTTTTCTAGGCGATTGTTATTCTACATGGCATAAGTATAGCCCCATAACACTCTCGCGTATTCCCGTGATTTCTTTGAATAATTGCCTAATCTCGAGTAGAGGGTGCGATGCGCTAACAATCCTAGGGTTTTATCAAACAAATAATGGATGAATAAGTGGACACGTGACGGCGTTGTTTTAGGATAACAGATGCTTTATAAGTGTTTTGAAAATCTATGATATTATACAATTCTAAGCATGCCTTGTCTGTACATTGAAGATATAAAAAAACAACTATACTATACAAATATACTATATAAACGTTGGAGAACATAATGCAATTTTTTTTAGATTCCTTGTTTGCTTATCTGTTTATTCGGGATTCACGTAAAAACTACTGGACCCACTTTGGTACGGTTTTCGGTGATCGACAGTAAATTGTTAGATTAATTTTTATTCTGGGAATGATTGAAAAAAAAACGAATTCCAATGCGATTTTTTCACTGATAGGCAGCAATTTTTATGTACGAAAATGTGTGACATTTTTATCCTGGGAATTTTCCCGGGAGCGGTTTGTAGTTGTTCAGATGTATAATAAAACGATAGCTTACATTATCTTTTAAAAGCTGCGATACTTTGTGTACGGGTATCCTGCGGGAATTTCAAATCAAACGTGGACGAAGTCGCGGACATATCCTAGTATACTATATAAACGATGGAGAACACGATGTATTTTTTTTAGAATTCTTGTCTATTTTTCCGTTTTTCAGTTTGTCTGTTTGTTCGGAATTCACGTAAAAACTACTACCAAAGGTACTACCAGTGCTGCCGCTCTCTGAAAGGAGGCTAATCTGGCCACTAATGCCGGAACAGAACTAAAATTTGTTATGACTCTAGACCAGGGGTAGGCATCCAGACGGGCAAATACCTTACCACCTGGCTGTGGGTTGTTTTGTCGCTCCTTACGAGAGGCCGCCCGGCCATAGGAAATTGTATTCTTTCTCCGTTCCTGCACGGATACAAATTTGTTGGACCTTCTGAAAAAACTACCATGGATGATAGCCATCTAGTCTAGTTAGTAAATACTTTGGCGACCGAGGGTAGAACTTTCTGGCAGCGTAAACCGGTCTCAAGACTTCTAGATAAAGGTAGAAGATTCTGGAAGGAAAAGACAAGGACGGATATATTTTAAAAAGGGATAGACGATGAATGAATATTCTAGAATAGAAAGTTCGGGAAGGAAAAGACAGAGATAGATAGATGTTAGAAAGGGATAGATGTATAAACGAAAGTTCCCGAATAGAAGGTTCGGGAAGGAAAAGACAGAGATAGATAGATGTTTAGAAAGGGACAGATAGTAAATAAAAGAATAACGAAATTATGGGTTCCAGAAAATTCTTCCGGGTATATAAGCAGCATAAGGCGAGCCTGCCGGGCAGTTTAGAGTTGAGTTCAGTTCAAGACAGCGAAGCGACAAGTGCAATACGGAAGAGTTGGAAGAGAAGTTTAATAGAAGACAGTGACGAGTTAAGTGGCGAATTTAGTGACAAGTCTAGTGGACAGTTAAGTGAAGGACGAGTGTAGCGTAGTTCGAGAGACGAACCAGAGGCGAGCTACACGCGTTAATATCGGAGGTGAGCACGGCAGTAGCAAGGGGTGGTCTACGCAGTATCGGCGACGGTATTGTGAGTAAAACACCTTCTCGTCGGAACAGTGCATCGTTAGTCGTGCGTATAGAGGCAACCCTGCGGAGAGGTATTACGTGTGGCTGTGTAAGTCAATAAAGGCGTTACTTACAAGAACTGGTGTTTCTTTCCAATCCCAAGTGCGTACCCCGCTCTCACGTAACAATACTGTCTTTAAATGAATTTGTCTAATATATTAAACATTTACTATTATTTATTTATATCTATTGTAATATATTTTAATACAAAATTTTTGTCATATATAATGTTAATAAATATATTTATTTAGATTATTTCGCATATACGAATATATTGGTATTATGTATATTTAAATTGTACAGCCCTATCTTTTTTCTACTCCACGTACATCGCCAAATTAGTTAAGACTTTCTTTTAAGCTAGGTTGCCTGGAAGAGGTCGCTTTTAGCGATAAGGCCGCCTGTTGTTTTGCCAACAAGTATTATACTTATGCATTTTGTTTTTGTATTTATTTATTTTGGTGAGCAATAAAGTGTTATCTAATCTAATCTAGTCTGGCAAATGACCTGCCGCCTGGCTGTGGGTTCTTGCAACAAGTAATCCGGCCGCAGGAATTTGCATTCTTTCTCCGTATATCTCTTATGGTTTTGATTTGAGGAAACGATTCTTTCACCAGGTAATCCACTGTTCGGGCTACCTCCGCGCGCGGCGCTTCGGCGAAGGCTCCGCGCCCCTCGGCCTGATCGCGGTGGGCCATTCCCTCCCCCCCTCAGCCGTCACAGAGCTCAAACTGCACTCTAACATGTTCATGTTTAGAGCGTCTCTGGACATGCGGCTGATATTCTTAGATGCCAGGTAAGTCCTTCTAGTAAGTAAGGTTAAAAATTTATAGCACATATTATTTAGAAGTATCTAGTCGTCTGGTCCGGATGAATATTTTAATATACATACATAACTTTACGCCAGTTCCCTTGCGGGGTAGACACGAACAATAGAGCGCCATTCGGGCTTATTCTTACACACCTCACTTGCTTCTTTGACATTCATAGCTCTTGTCATGCACGCTCGTCTGTTCTTAAGGCTCCTGACATCACCGCTAGTACACGATCAATTTGATCATGGAAAGTGTGTCGTGGCCTCCCACGACTTCTGCATCCATCCACTTTTGCATTGTATATCTGTTTATTCATTCATTCATCATGCTCGAACCACCAGAGCATTCCTTTCCTTACCTTCACCCCGACACTCTCTTTCAGACCAACTCTCTTTCTTAATTCGGTATTTTAATATAGTTTTATTAAATATTTTTTTATATCGGCTGACAAACACACATACCTATTATATATCCCGAAATTAAGCAAGTTACGCTTGTGCTATGGGTAATATACAACAGACTATTCTGGGGCCGATCCCAGACACCCAGATCATAGTAAATAACGGAGAAAATTCGTTTTCGAAATTTACCATACCAAGAATCAAACACGGAGCCTCTGCGTTGCAGTGAGGTAAACCGTCAAAGGCTTTAGCCCGCTTAACCAGAGAGGCCGTCAAATAAATAATAAATAAATAGATTTCTCTTATCTATAGCAAATTTTAATAATAAAATGTATGTTATTTTTTATCCCGTGAATTCTAGCGGTTTTTAGTTTTCAGGGTGCATCAATATTAGCTTATTCCGACACAGTTTTCAATTAAACGATAGCTTAAATTTTTTTTTAAATGCTGCGTTACTTCGTGTCCCGCGAATTTTAAGTCAAGTGCGGACGAAGCGTTTTATAAATAAATAGATATCGAAGCCATAAAAACATTTTGAATGTGACAATAAAAGCAGCGCGTGGATCGCCGATCGCCGACAGCGGAACGGCGCGACGCGAACTGATTTCACACCTTCTCGCGTTACGACTTTGCTGTTTAAAAATGCCCGGCTGAATTTAAAGTATCGATAATAATTTTCTTTTAACTATAGTTAAGTCTCTGTGCAGGTACGGAAAAAGAATACTAATTCCTGCGCTCAAGGTAATATAGTTCTACTTAACTAAAACATAATCTACTACGATTTTTGAAGTGAAACTTCTATATATACGTGGTTTTTAGGATTTTTCTGTCACGAAAAAGCGTTACGGCCGCGTGGAAGAGCGGCATAATGTTAGAGTAGACTATCGATGTTTTTATTGGTTCCAGATCGAATTCAATTTTTTTGTTTGATAAAATAAAATATGTTTAAATAAAAAATGCATTAATTAAAATGTACCTAACCTAACCAAATCATAGTTCGCAGTAAACCTGCGAAAAATCGAAATGTGTGTTGGACACATAGTAGAAGTGAAACTTCAACGGACAAATGGAAAAATGAATAGTAACAAAATTTTAACTTGAAGTTTTACGGGCAGATTGTTAATGTACTTGTCCAATTTGAAAACCTGCCCGTAAAACTTCAAGTTAAAATTTTATTGCGATTCGTTTTTCCACTTGTCCGTTAAAGTTTCACTTCTACTATCTTTTTAGTTTTTTATTGCTGAAGCACAGCAGACAGGCTGACGGCCCAACTGTGATGGAAAGTGGTTAGTTACCCTCGTCTATGGATAATAGCTATACCAAAGGTGAAGTTAATGTGCTGCGAGCCTTGAAGGAGAAACTGGAACCTGGGCACTAATGTCGGAACACAACTCAAAGTTGTTAAGGCGGCATATTCTAGACCATATGTGGTAGCCATCCAGCCGGCCAAAAGCCCTACCAACTGTGGCTGTGGGTTGTTAATGGCGTGATAGTGTCAAACGCGAACCTACTTATCACAAACACAGGTGACTGTTCCACCTTTATTATAAACTAGCGGCCCGGCGCGGTTTCACCCGCGCCCTGTCCCGCTTCCGTAGTATATAGCGTCATGTTATAGCCTATGACACTCCCTGTTAACGTAGCTTTCCAACAGTAAAAGAATTTTTAAAATCGGTTTAGTAGATCCAGAGATTACCTCCTACAACTTCACAAACTCACAAACCTACTCACTGTTTACAATATTAGTATAGATACATAAGTGCAGAAACTTAAGTAACTACACGAAAACAATGCGTGAAACATCCCAAAAGCGGAAAACATTACCCCATCGCCTAACATTATCTTAAAATATACTTTCAAACCATCATTTAAAGTGCATAGTTTTTAATAAAAATTATAATTTCCCCGCACTACGTGTAAATAATTCTAAGAACCAAGTTATAACTCTGAGCTAACGAACAATACTGAAGTCAAGTCCTTTTGCGGTTGTCCACTGGTTACGAACTCCGATATTGTTTTTTATTTACTGGCCATATCCTGTAATATATCTTACCAAGCTTTCATTTCGATTACTATCTTTAAAAGTTTAACATAAGCTCTACAAAAGTATTGTCAAATTTTTACCAATGGTAAGGCAAGTGAATGTATAGGAAGTTTACAGGAACCAACAATAAGTCTCAAGCGAAATTTGCGTACTGTAAGCAGCGGCTCGAGACGGTAGGCAACTGCCTACGGCTGCAAAAATACCTGCAAAAGCCTGCAAAAACGCTTGAACTACTGAAGCCCAAAAAAATGAAATGCAAACTTTGTTTTTCAATAAAACAATTTTTCGTTCATAATACCTGTATTAATTAATATTATTGTCTTAAGTCAATTATAATTTTTTTTCTGGTTAACAAAGTTTTCTTAAGCTTTGGTGGGGGCAGCATTTTTTTACCTTATCCCAATTATTAAGGCTCAGCATTATATATTTTTTCTTCCATACATCTCTATTTTCGCATACTTTATCAATCACAACACAAATGATCATATTATCCTTCACAAAATCCATTCGTACTTTTTTTAGTCTAACCTTACACTAGTATCTATGATTTTTCCAGCTTTACATTATTTTTGTCACTTGAGTTTCAACTCTGCACACTACATGCCCATATCACCTTAGTCTTCTTCCTCTCAATTTTTCAATCGGCATAGTGTGTGACCACTGTATGTGAACAATTAATATTTTGTTTGTGTGTTTTGTTGTTTTATATGTAACACTTATCTAAACTAAATCTCACATTGCACATGCACTTAAAAAAGTCTTCACATATTAATATATACATTATTTTACCAGTATCTAGATAAATTTTAACTTTTTCCTTACATACCTACATGTATAATCTTAAAATATGCTATATGTATATGTTTAAATCACATGTATCGAAAACGCGTCTTACGTCGTTACTTACGTCCCTATTTGTTCAAAACTCTTTCTTCCTGTCCATATAAGGGCCGATTTTTCAATCGGCAGATAAAAATTAACAATGGTATAAATTATAAGATCACTGAATTAAAAAATGAACCAATTCAACTGTTTTATTCACACAACAGTCATTTTTAAATTTCCCATGTTGCATTTTGTTCTATGCATCACTTTTTTCGGATGATTGAAAAATCGGCCCTAAGACTAAGTAAATATTATTATTAAAAATCGTTCGACATTTGATATCAATGGAAATACACCCCTGGTATAACTTGCACAGTTTATTGGTTCACGGCAATTAGAGACTCGTGAACCAACTGCTCACAATGAGACGGGCTAGCCGCTTCGTGGAAACGCAGAACGTCCAGTGAAGCTAAACTTCTTCAGCCTTCGAGAGATGGATAGATTGTGTGAAGGATGACATGATGGTTTCTGGTGTGACGGAAGATATAAGCCAGAGAGGAGGATACAGAAGAAAAATACTGTGCCGACCCCAGTTAAAAGCGATAGTGAAATTAAGTAAACTGTTTGACGGAACATAATGCCTAACGATATCAGTTTTCTTATATATAATTATGAATTAGTTAACACGTTTCAGAATTAGTGAGTAATATCTATTGGTGGCAGTTTCTTCTTCTTTGGAAATGAAACTCGATATAAAATTGGACTGTATGATTATTATTAAATTATAACTTAGAATATACATAAACAAGTACGTAATGAAAATGACAAATTCTGCGAGAGAGTCGAGAGAGAGTGGTAAGTCGATAATGAGAATTGTGTCCTTTTTTGCCTCCAAGGTCGCTTCCATATCCCGCGTATTGTCCGACGCCTAGCAGCTAATTGTGCGAGCTATAAGCGTCGGCGGTATGCGGGGCGCGGAGAGTAGGTGTGCTCCGGCGGGCGGGTCAGGGGGGTGCTCTCTGTCCGCAACAATATCTATAATATTATAATATTGTAAACATGCCGTGTCTGTACATTGAAGCTATTTAAGAAAATATATAAACGACTAGCTGTCCCGTTAGACGTTGTTCTGCCTTGAAAAAATAAAATTTAGAACCCGATTGCACCGCCACCTACCGGGTTCAAATGTAAGCTACCCTATCTTTCAAGTCGGATCAAACTGCACACGGTGTGCAAATTTGATTAAAATCGGTCAAGTAGTTTAGGAGTCCATCGCGTACAAACAACGTGACACGTAATTTATATATATTAAGAACAGAGAACACGATGAAATTTGAACAATTGCCTCCATACTGGAAGAGATCGAGATTGAACTTCACCAAAGGCTAGTATGCCGATAGGCGATAACGTATACCTACTGAAGTACTTTGGCCACATAGACCGAAAGAACCCAGATAATATAGAGACACTTGTGGTCATTGGGAAAGTCAAAGGCAAGAGACCTCGAGGTAGATCTCCAAATAGATGGAATAACCAGATTGCTGACCAGCTAGACACTTCAATAAACTTGGTCTTCCACCGTGCTCGGAACAGATCTCGGTGGAAGAAAACAAATATTACTGCCATTAAAATCACGATCTTCAGCAGTGAGGGAACGACTTAGAACAAGATCTACCTATCTCCGTCTGGTTGGCTACCAACCCTGATTTAGAGTATGCCGCCATAACAACCTTGAGTTGTATTCCGACATTAGTGGCCAGTCACTCTTTAGAGAGTAACAGCGCATTTGTAGAAACTTTGGTGTTGCGAATGTCCATAGGCGATGGTAACCGCTTTCTACCAGTGGGCCGTCTGCCTGGCTGCTGAACTCATTCAATAAAAGAAATAATATATATTGTTTCGTGATACCCAATATAATCTATTAAATTATAACATTATATTTATCTGAATTCCTTATAGGTAAAAATAAAAAACCAAAGACATTGAAACTAAAATACATTATGTAGCAGATCACTGCCAACGGGGAGCGTCCCCAGAAGGCTGGCTGCATTGCCACGCTGTATGGCAATACTTATTTGTTGTACAAAATATGAGCCAGCCTTCTGATCACGGGTAGTGTCAAAGAGTTTCTTACATATGTCTTTAAAGAAACTCTTTGCCTACGGACCCCACGGGCCTAATGTTTCAACCCCAAACGGCACAAATATGTAACCCCTTCCTAAGGCTCCATATTTCCGCCGTTTGACGTCCTCAGCTAAAGCGGCAGCGTTGCCAGCCCCTGACTCGGTCATTGGAAGATGTGACGAGGCCAGTGTGTCAACACAGGTCATTATTATACAAGTCACAACTATACTATAGATTCATAACATCTCCTATAAACATACATTAGCTGCTATAAATTTAGGTGCCAACAATACTATGTTACATAGAGTTTAGAACCTTTTCAGGGTTACATTTTGCTCTATATACCATCTTCCGTGGTAACAGAAATATTTTCCATTTAGATACTAACTGAATAAAGTACTAGGAACATATAAATTTAGAAGAGGTTTCACATTTCAAAACAATGCCCATTGTGAGTGGCGAAGGTCCGTGCCACACCTGAGGCGCAGATGTTCGCAACCCGACACCCGTATTCGATAAGAAGCCTTTATTTGGCGAGATTAAACTGATTATTATGTAAATAATATAATTCTGTACCACAAATATGATTAGGAGATGAGTCATGTCTTGCACATTTTAAACCATGGAAGAATACTAAGGATTGTATTCATTCATTTGCCCTACCTAAGGCAATTTTTTACCGATTAAAAGGCAAATGAACGGTCGGTAAGATATAGGAACAAATGATCCTTAAATGTTTGAAAAACAAATAAAACAATCAAGTATTTTGAAAATTAGCGTCCTCCTTGCAGCTGGTCGCAGGCAATTGGTGTGGTCTTGACTCCGGTTCTGCGTTCTGGTGAAGACTTCTTTTCTTTTTCTTCTTCTCCTTTTCAGTTATTGTATACCAACTTTTTTGCTCTCTCTTTTGTTTTTACTTACGGGCTGGTATCTATATATATTAACTCGCTGCGCCCCGCGGTTTCACCCGCGTGGTGATAGAAAATCGTTATATTTTGGATAATTCAAACTATATCTTCATAAATTACTAGCTGATGCCCGCGACTTCGTCCGCGTGGTGCGATTTTTTTAACTATCTCACAGGAATTCTTTATTTTTTCGGGATCAAAAGTATCCTATATATTGACCAGGGATATAAGCTACCACCATACAAAATTTCATTTAAATCGGTCCAGTCGTTTCTGAGATTAACCGGTATAAACAGACAGACAAACAGGGAAACAAAAAATTTGAAAAAAATCTAAATTAGTTCTATTTCACTTCTTACATCCCCCTGACTGGGATTTTAGCATTTTTTTTCATTGTACAGAAATTCGACCTCTACAGATTTATTATATGTATAGATACGTAAGCAAAATCTTTGTACCCTTTTTTACAAAATTGCGCCGACGGAGGAGTATGAAATTTCGCACAATTATAGTTTATATAGAGAAGAAGCGACGATGCTAATATTTTTTTTTAAATTAAGCATAAACAATACATTAAGGGCCGCTTGCATAAGGTTGATTAAATTTATTTAAGAAGCACAAAACGTATTTAATACCCTTAAATACAATTAGCGTCTTGCACAACGCAAAATATGCCGCTGAATACGTTTAAAGAACTGTCAATACGTTTTGTGTAAAACGTATTTAGGCAGTTTAATATGATTAACTAATTTTATTTAAATGCGATCGTTTTGCAAGCGGCCCTTAATCAGTAAAAAAACATTACACACACTACCATGTATTTCACACACACACATATATATATTCTTTTGTTTATTGTTCAAGTCAAATTAACAGTGTAGCCTTGGCGAAATCTGTGATTATAGAAGTATAGTCTTTTAACGGAAAACAAAACCGACTTTAAAATAATTTAAAAGCAAAATTAAATATTTTCTACGTCTTGAAGTCGGTGCCAAGCCAAGTAAAACATAAACAAACAACAATAAATTTGTAAAACATTTATAAGCTCGTCAGAGCCGTATACGCTCATAAAAGCTTAATTCATCAGTATTCATCATGGCATGGCATATTTTTTTTATTTATTTTTTTTTATTGCAGGAGTTCAGTAGACAGGCAGACGGCTCACTTGGTGGAAAGCGGTTACCATCGCCTATGGACATTTGTAGCACCAAAAGTGCTACAAATGGGCTGCTGCTCTCTTAAGGGAAACTGGAACCTGGTCACTAATGCCGGAACACAACGCAAGGTTGTTATGGCGACATACTTTAGACCAGGGGTGGTAGCCATCCAGTCGGGCAAATGCCCTACCACTTGGCTGTGGGTTGTTAAGTCGCCTCTTACGACAGGCCACCCGGCCGCAGGAAATTATATTCTTTCTCCGTTCCTGCACGGATAAGATATAGGTATATTTAGGAAATTAGCATCTTTTGTGATCTTTACCAATGTAATGTTTCTATTGCTTAAATAACAATCATCTCTCTTGATATTAACACTGATTACGTTTTATTTCACTTTAATTAAGGTTATGAATCGCAGTTCGTCGAATACTTGGTGCGCTGGCGACCATTCTCTAGAAGAGGTTATATCTTCCTTCTTCCCGCCACCCCGTTTCTGTAGTTACGACGCTCTGCGAGAGTGACATTGACAACATATCACTCTTGACAGTATGACAGTGACGTTTTAATGACCCGTCTACATATTTTTATGTTTAAGTTCGCACTGACTTCAAGATGTAGGAAATATTTTTTATTTTTACTTTTAGTTACTTCTGAAGTCTTCTTTCTTTATAGAAAATTTCAATTAGAACTTTCAATCAACATCTTACTAGTTAAAACCTATTTCTTAAACTTAAATCACCCATTAGTTGAAAGTCTAAATTAGCTTTTGTATTGTACGAGTTCAGCAGACAGGCAGACCTGATTGATGGAAAGCGGTTACCATCGCCTATAGACATTTAAACACCAAAGGCGTTACAAATGAGCTGCTCTCTAAAAGGAGACTGGAGCCTGGCCACTGATGCCGGAACACAACTCAAGGTTGTTATGGCGGCATACTCTAGAGTTTAGACCAGGGGTAGATACCTTACCACTTGGCTGTGGGTTGTTTTGTCGCCTCTTACGACAGGCCACCCGGCCGCAGGAAATTGTATTCTTTCTCCGTTCCGGCACGGATAACTTATAAATAAGCTTCTCAGATTCGAAAATTTCGTCGTGATAGTTAAAAGGAACTTATCAAAAAGTGTTATTCATAATCGCCACACTTTAAATTTATTTTCCAATATGCTTACATTCATATACATAAAAACATATTCGAGAGTGGCACAGAAACCTCATAGATTTATTCATAGTGATAATTTAAAAGTAAATTTAGACTACTACCAGTGCTCATGCTCATGCTATGGTGTTTGAAAGAGAAGAAACCAGAACGAATGCAAGGATAATGGTCGATGATGTTATGGTAGAGCAAGTGAATGAGTTTGTATGTCTTGGATGTGCTTTTAGCAGGGATGGAAGGTACACCGCTGATATAGAAAGAAGAGTGAATTTGGGGAATAGTGTGAATGGAGCGTTAGGTAAACTTCTAGGCGCTAAGAACCTCAGCCAGAGGGGGTCCCCAGCTCGCCATACACAACGCGGTGCTGGTACCTACGCTCACGTATGGATGCGAGAGTTGGATATGGAAGAGAGAGCATGAAAGTAGAGTAAACGTGGTCGAGATGCGAGCACTGCGCAAAATCTGCGGAGTGACGCTCGCAGACCGCGTTCGTAATACCGAAGTAAGAAAGAGAGTTGGTCTGAAAGAGAGTGTCGGGGTGAAGGTAAGGAAAGGAATGCTCCGGTGGTTCGGGCATGTGGAAAGAATGCATGATGAAAGAATGACTAAACAGATATACAATGCAAAAGTGGATGGATGCAGAAGTCGTGGAAGGCCACGACACACCTTCCATGATCAAATTGATCATGTACTAGGAGAAGGTGATGTCAGGAGCCTTAAGAACAGACGAGCTTGCATGACAAGAGTTATGAATGTCAAAGAGGCAAGTGAGGTGTGTAAGAATAAGCCTAAATTGCACTCTGTTGTTCATGCCTACCCCGCAAGGGAACTGGCGTGAAGTTATGTATGTATGTATGTATGTATGTACCAGTGCTCAGTAGGTTTGGCGATAGCCTCACAATGTCACGCGTCGATAGTCAGTAGGGTTGACAAAAAAGATTACATATTAATAGTTATTGCAATAAATTTATTATTGTATTTACTTTAGATGAGTATATAGTTAGTAGTAGTATATAGTATATAGTTAGTCAAACGCGAACCTATTGAATATAAAAAAAAATAGTAATAGCAGAACAAAAAGCTGTATTACACCGTTAGCCTACCTCTGCCTACACTTTATAGTAACAAGCGTGAATGTAAACCTTCGTCACAACTCACACCGTACGTGACAAAGCAAGCCTAAGCGAGATAACTTCCGCACTGTCGGCACAATAGCGTCCTTGGAGACATTGTTAGGTATAAAATAATTGTTTACCACTCTTGAAGTAATGATTAATATTGTGAAATGGAAAATTTGTATAATATATTATCATGAATTTGCGTCCTTTTATTATATTAAGTAAAGTTTTCGTTTTTGGCATGCGGTCGAGAAGAACCGATTATGCTGCGATTGATTTTTGTGTGGAGTTATATGAGAGCAGGAACTCACGCATCTTAGTCAGTCTTCATATCCGTGACGTAGTAGACAAACTACAAGAGTTTCACCTACACTAGTACGACTACATTTTATATAAACCGCTTAGTTATATGTACGAGTATAATAAATATCCAGCCACATCGCCGCCGCCAGATACAGGTAGAAGGGATTGATCTAAGAAATTCTGCGTTAACTAATAATCGTAATAATCTCACAATCTAAAACTGCATGAAACGGAGAAGAAAACGTAGGAAAGATGACCTCGACCTTAGTGAATGCTCTTATCAAAACTGAATTTTATATAGATGATGATAATAATTAGATCAATGTATTTTTAAAGGGGCTTAGAGTACTCTTTCCTAATTAGCTATCTGTAATAAAATTACCTATAGTTCTTAAATTATTACCCAACGTTACAGTGAAAAAAATTATGATGTGTTCCCTGTAGATAAGGAGCTCATCACAAACTTTAGATAGTCGTAGCTTCTTGAAAAGCAGGAGAGGCCAAAATATTAAATATTGCACATAAATCTAACCTTTCCAGACGTAGCTCCGCGCACAACTTATTTTTTTTTTTGCTGTCTTAGTCCGAAAACATTCCATGAGAAGTTTTTTATTCGTTGGTATAATATAGGCCAGACTTAGGCTGAATTTCTATATCTATAATATTATAAAATCCTAAATATGCCGTGTCTCTACATTAAAGCTATTTAAATAAAAACAACTGGAATAGACTATATAAATGATGGAGAACACGATACAATTTTTTTTATTTCTTGTCTGTTTCTCGTTGTGTCTGTTTGTTCGGGATTCACCGAAAAAGTACTGGGTCGATTTCGATGCGGTTTTCGCTGATCGACAGCTAATTCTTTGACTTTAACTCTGCGCTACTTTTTATCCTGGGAATCTCACTGGATTTTTCCTGGGAATGATTTAAAATGGCCAGATTAAAACAAAACGAATATAAATGTGATCTTTTTACTGATCGATAGCAAATTTAATGTGATAAAATGTGTGATATTTTTATCCCGGGAATCCCGCGGGAATTTTCCCGGAAGCGGTTTGAAGTTGCTCGAATACATACAAATTGGCCTTATTACGACACTGTTTCCACTAAAACGATAGCTTACAGTCTTTTTTTAAATGCTACGATATTTTTGTGCCGGGAATCCCGCGGGAATTGCAAGTCAAGCGTGTACGAATACACGGGTATATCCTAGTCTTACAATACTTACATACATACTTTTACTTTACCATTACTAGAAAATGTATATTACTCGTATAATTTGTCATATTTTAACCGATACCAAGAAAATAAATAGACAGTAAAAAAAATACACGACGAATTAAGAACCACCTCCTTTTTTAAAGTCGGTTAAAATATACAGACACGATATTAATTTTATCCGTGCACGAACGGAGAATGAACACAATTTTCTGAGGCGAAGCGGCCTGTCGTAAGAGGCGACAAAACAACCCACAGCCAGGTAATAGACTTACCTGTCTGGATGGCCACCAACCCTTGTCTAGAGTCTCTCTCTTAGAGAACGACAGACCATGGGTAGCGCCTTTGGTTTTAAAAATGTCTATAGGCGACAGTAACCGCTTTGCATTAGGTGAGCCGTCTGCCTGTCGGCTGAACTCACTCAATATAAAAAAAAATATGTTGCTATAAAAACTATTTGTAAACCCACTCCATGCCATACCCTGTGGGCATGTAACGCGTGTGTTAGCGAATTGTAAGTCGCGTAATGGCACACCGTGGGTCCACCCCTCTCGTAATTGCCACTCAACGCAAGTGTCGGATGTCGTGTATTAATTGCGCGGAAAAATCAAATTGATAAAAAAAGCTTCGATATGATACACAATGCTAGTAAACATGAAATTAACAAAAAAGCTGTGGTAACTTAGTGACTAATGCAATCGGGTTTCTGTTATTACAAATTACAGTGTAAACTCCACGTAACGTCACTCGATTTAACGACAAACTCCCTTAAGCGTCCAAATTATTTGGCTTTAGTGGATTTAGCTTGTCTTCCATACAATGATACACTCTATATAGCATTACACCCACTCTCAATAACGACAATAATTAAGTAATAAAAAGTAACTTTTAAGTTGCCAAAATTAGTAAAAACTACGCAGCTGTGCATGTTCTTTTATCGCTTTATTATTCTAGCCCGTGATAATCTCGAATGTCGGTATCATGCATACCGAAATTTCGAAGAAATTCCGAAATACCGAAACTTTTAAGTACTTCTTTTATTTCCAAGATGCCTCAATATCGCAAGATATTAATAAAATAATTTAATAAATACAACAAAATTACTGGTGCAGCAAAAGACGTCAGACAAAAATAAGATTTATCTCCATTGAACCACAACACTCTATAATCTATTTTCATCCGTGCAGGAACGGAGAAAGGATACAATTTCCTGCGGCCGGGCGGCCTGTCGTAAGAGGCGACCAAACAACCCACAGCCAGGTGGTAGGGCATTTGCCCGACTGGATGGCTACCACCCCTGGTCTAAAGTATGTCGCCATAACAACCTTGAGTTGTGTTCCGGCTTTAGTGACCAGGTTCCAGTCTCCCTTAAGAGAGCAGCAGCGTATTTGCAACTTTGGTGTTGTACATGTCCATAGGCGATGGTAACCGCTTTCCATCAAGTAGGCCGTCTGCCTGTCTGCTGATCTCCTGCAATAAAAAATAAAAAAAAGAAATAAATACTAGCAAAAAGCGGTGCTTTAGGAGGGCTCGCGAAGAAGTTTTCGACTTTTAATAACAATTAAATAATTACTGATTACCTATTTAATTGTGCGTAACCAAAAAATGTGGCGTATTTTTAATTAAACCACATTCTGTTTACATCGATATTAGTTCTTTGCGTTTCGAACAGATGGCGTTAGTAGTAACAGTCCAGTTGATAATATACATTTTTATTCGTTTTATAATTTTCTACCGATGGCGTTAGAAATACAATAAAATTCTAAATAATAAAAAATTATATCTTATAAGTATATTTTTATGTGTATAAAATAATATTTTATGATACATCTAGAAATAAATTGAAATGAATATGTCAAAGCCCAAGTTTGAAAGTAATAGTTTCTCAGTAAGTGTACTAAAAATGCATGCATTGTGGGATAGTGTGAATATTTTATTTTTAATATTCTATAAAAATATTTTTAATACTTTTACTATTTAATAATAATCTTATACTTAGAATAACGATGCTTATTTTTCTACAAACCTAATTTTACCTATACCGTCCTATTTGAAATATAGACTTAAGCAGTTTTCTGACCTAATGTGAATGTTGTTCTAGACTGGTCTAGACTAGTCTAGAGCATGTCGTCTTACCTGCGCAAAGAAAGAAAGAAAAAGATTTATTGACTTAAAAAAGACGACGACTATACATAAAAAACACATAATACATTCACAATAAATTTTACACAAAAACAAAAAAAAAGTCCTTGTTCAGAAAACACAAAAACATCCCATGCATATATTAATACGTGACTCAAAAACTTTGTACCCCTTTTTACGAAAATTGCGCGGACGGAGGAGTATGAAATTTCGCACACTTATAGTTTATATAGAGAAGAAGTTACTAATGCTAATATTTTTTTTAATTATCAAAAAAAAATATTAAATCAATAAAAAAAACATTATACCTACACTATAACCATGTACTTGACACACGCATAAGTATATACTCTTTTGTTTATTGTTAAAGTCAAATTAACAGTTTAGCCTTGGCGAAATCTGGCTATTTCTTCAAATATGATAATTTTCTTTCTTAAACTAAGTTGCATTCACATACTCGCGCTGCCCACTTCCCTTGTCACTATCCTTCTTGCTGGTTATTCCGTCTACCCAAAGTAAAATCGACCAAAAGGCTTTACCACACATCAACACTGTATCCTATTACTCTCCATTGTTTTTTCACCCATAAAAGTGTTGACACAAAAAATTGTATACTTCCGCCAATTAAGCTTAAAAAAACTTTCCACAATAGGACCCCTTGTTGCTGACAACCACTTGATATCGGAGGGGAAGGAATGTTTGAAGTTTGCTGTCACAGCCCTAAACGAAAGGACGTGGCGCGAAAAATTAATTCTCCAACCATAAAAATTTAGGTTTAGCTCCAAGTCATTTTTTTTCACTAGTGCGGCTTCATCTGCGATAGTGTTACAGATTTAGGCCATTTCGCACAGGTAAAGAGATGAGTTTAATGCGTTATTTGATATGCGACATTGTTAATGACATTAAGTAGTAGTAGTTGTATTCGCCACAAAGGCAGGCAAAGGAATCTTTAGTCCATACAGCCAATTCTGATGTTTAAGTCTTCGTATAATAGTCGCGCAGTTGTATTGTAGGCTACAACTAACGCCATTCAACGGAGTTCTTGTGAAAACTCGAAAGGCCACATTTGACTATAAAGTTCACATTTCTCGCAAAAACACATAATTACTACTCAAAAACTATCAATATCCTACAACTATTGTTCATTTTAGAGTAATTTTACACATTTTTAGAAAATGAAACTGCACAGCACAACGTCTCCTTTCAGTTCCCGCCAAAAACTCCGTTAATGACATTAAATATTGACAGATAACGTATGTATACAAACTTGAATGAGGATTTTTGTTCACTATTTCCTTCACTTTTGCAACGTTAACTTTAGTTGAAGACCTTAATGGCCTACCAGGGCGAGGCATCTTCCAGAATATCTCGACCGCTTTGTACCACTCATAAGCAGGTGTTTTTGATTAAGTCGATTCACCGTAAGCCTTCTATAGTATTTTCAATGTCCTCGAACACGAAATTCCATTAGCGACGCAAAATTTAAGTCTCAAACTCTTTGTTCGATGTTTTTGTCCATTATGAAATTCGCAATACACATTAGATATAACCTAACTAAAACCAGCATTCCACTTAAACTAAATGACCGATGCAACTCAAACTCTGCGCCAAAATGAAAAACAGTTGTGCCAATCTAACAACAAAAAAAAAACAAAAAATTGAATTTGGAACCATAAACAAATCATCCATTCCCAATACTTTTTTGACAGAATGTATACTCTATGTGGCTATGTGTTAAAGGCGTTATTTTTTAGGGCTTAGGAATCAATTTTCATATAATGCGGGGTATTGAACTTTTATTGGGGAGTGAAATAATACAAGCCTTACGTTTTTTTTGTTATACAATTTCGTACTTTAATGAAATGAGAATATAAGATGAAATAAGAAGATAAGATACTGCGATGCGATGGCCGGGAGAATGCAAAGGGACGTGGAAGAAGAAGCAAGAGGAATCGTACCCCGCAACCAGTCCACTGCCACACCGCACTCGTCCCCGGGGGTGCACACACTTAACTAGGATTTTTGATTTGATTGATGAATGAATGAATGAATGAAAACTCTTTATTGTTCATCATAAACTTAAATCTAGACAATTGATATGGATACATTTGCATTAGAACAATGGGCGGCCTTATCGCTTATAGCGATCTCTTCCAGGCAACCCAATGTCTAAGGAGATTTTAAACGAAATTTCAGTATAAGATTTTTGGTGGTGTATTGCAAAAAAATAAAATACAAATAAAGTACTATATACTTATATATACATACAGATATACATATATAATTAGATTTACGATGATATTATAAATATTTTGATGATTGATTTAGACTAATTAAAGTTATTTAATTACATTAAAAATGATTTTCTTTACATGGTGATCCAACTGTGTATTTGCGATGACAGCACTGACACGATGCGAGTATTTCCTCTTGTTTGCGCATTCTACATTTAAAGTTTATTATTTTTCTTGATGGCGAGGATGGAGAGGCACCAGATACAGTGTTTTGAAATCAGGTCTTGTAATGCGCCCTTATTCGACCGCAGCATTACATATACCAAGACCATCCTACTTAAGGAGTAAACTTCAATCGTGTATCGGAACTCACACACAATTTTTTGTGAAGAAGGGAAAGTCGCGGCTATGTAGTAATAGTACAATTTGCCACAAAAGTAGGCAAGGGAACGTAGTCCGTACAGCCTTTTCTGTTGTATTAAGTCTTCGTGTAGTGTGTGTAAAAGAATACTTCTGCCACGGTATTAAAGCTCAGCCAAATTGCAGTGCTTCAACTGACGCCAATCAACGGAGTTCTAATGACAACTCGAAAGCTCCATTTGACTACACAATTATTTAAACGATAGTTTTATTTAGTTTAATTTATAATGTATTTATTTGTAGTATTATAAAATTCTAAGCATGCCGTGTTAGTGCTATTTAATAAAAAATCAACTGGAATATACTACCTATACCTGTAAACGATGGAGAATACCATGCATTTTTTTTTTACATTTCTTATATGTTGGTCTTTTTGTCTGGTTGTTTGTTTCGATGCGGTTTCCGCAGATCGACAGCTAATTATTAGATTTAAAATATGCGCTACTGTTTTAATTTTTCTGGGAAAGATTTAAAATGGTCAGATAAAAAAAAATCGAATTCCGAATTCGACAGCAAATTTAATTTAATAAAATGTGTGATATTTTTTATCCCGGGAATCACGCGGAAATCTTGCCTGGAGCAGTTTGTAATTGTTCGGGTGCGTAAAATTAACTTACTCCGACACAGTTTTCACCAAAACGATAGCTTACATTCTGTTTCAAATACTGAAATTGGAAACTGGAATTTCAATTGAAGCGTAGACGAAGTCGCGGGCATATCCTAGTTAATTTCTATTTTTGTAATACTTGAGTACATCTAGTAAGTAAATATTATTTAAACGATTATAATAAAATTAAAAAGTAGGATAGATGCATCGTGGAAGGCCACGACACATCTTCCATGATCAAATTGATCGTGTACTAGCAGAAGGTGATGTCAGGAGCCTTAAGAACAGACGAGCGTGCATGACAAGGAATGTCAAAGAAGCAAGTGAGGTGTGTAAGAATAAGCCTAAATGGCGCTCTGTTGTTCCTGCCTACCCCGCAAGGGAACTGTCGTGAAGTTATGTATGTATGTAAAAAATTCTATTTGTATCCTGTTTCAGAGTGGCGACCCTCACTGGTTACGAGCCCCAAGACCTCATAGAGAAGACCCTGTATCACTACATCCACGACACCGATGTCTTACACATGAGATATTCGCATTGCACGTGTGAGTCTACTTTATTATTTTCTATTTATAATATTCTAAACAAAATATAAGGGAAAAAAAACTGAATTCAATCCGGAACCAAAAATCGCATCCATAGTCTACTGTAAAATTATGCCGCCTCTCACCACGTCTAGTCTAAATTTAACGTAACGCTTTTTCGTGACAGTAAAATCCTAGGACCCCCCGTCTATATAGAAGTTTCACTTCAAAAAGGCCTTGCCGAATTTCGAAGATTAATTCACATTGTTTTGCACTGTGTAGAACTCCTTCTTCTCTTTTACCTTCTCCCAATATCTGGGGTCGGCACAATTTATATCGTTTCTTTCCATACTCCTCTATTCTGACATATCTACGTCCTTTGTTACGCCACAAATCATCGTTTCTTGTTATTGCTGGAGTTCAGCAGACAGGCTGACGGCCCAACTGTGATGGAAAATGAGTAACGTCGCCTATAAATACTCGTAAATGAGACTGGAACCTGGACACTAATGCCGGAACGCAACTCAAGGTTGTTATGGCGGCATACTCTGGGTTGTTTTATCGCCTCTTACGACTGGCCGCGTGACCGCAGGAATAAGAATCCTTTCTCCGGTCCTGCACAGATGATCGTGTCATCTAAAACACAATCCGTCAATCTCTTTTTTGGTCTACTTTTACATTTGTACCCGTCATTCTTCCTAAGATTATTTTTGTCAGGTGACTCATTACTCCACATTACCGTTATTATCCGTCATTATGCGTCATTATCCGTGCAGGAACGGAGAAAGAATACAATTTCCTATCCGTGCAGGAACGGAGAAAGAATACAATTTCCTGCGGCCCGGCGGCCTGTCGTAAGAGGCGACAAAACAACCCACAGCCAGGTGGTAGAATATTTGCTCGACTGAATGGTGACCACCCCTGGTCTAGAGTATGCCGCCATAACAACCTTGTGTTGTATTCCGGCATCAGTGACCAGGTTCCAGTCTCCTTTAAGAGAGCAGCAGCGTATTTGTAGCACCTTTGGTATTGCAAATGTCCCTAGGCGATGGTAACCGCTTTCCATCTAGTGGGCCGTCTGCATGTCTGCTGAACTCCAACAATAAAAATTTTTTTTTTTTAATTGCATGACCATACTAGCTTAGTCTTTTCCTTTTCAGTCACGTGTGCCACTTTCAAAGATCCCCTTACGTACTTTGTACGGTATAGAACTAAACTACTAAAGATACAGGATTCTACAGCCCAATAAAAGAAAAAAGAACATTAAGTTATATGATCTAAGAAAACACGTAGTCAAAAGGCTGGGTTGTATTTAGGTCGACGCATGTCTTTATGTTTGCTGTAAGCAAGCTGTCAAACGGGTCCACTTGACGGCAAGTGGCTAGCATCGCCCATGGATACCTACAACACCAAGGGAGCCGAAGCTTCGCCTACCTCATTCAAACTTTAAATACCTGTTTACAACCTCTTTGAAGAATCCCATGTTGTATCGCTACTTAGAGTGAATGATTTCCAAACGTCAAGAGAGTGTGGATGAACCAGTCGCCGGTGAGTGCTGCGATGGTAAAATGGCGACTTAGGCACCAAATTAGTGTTGCCATTCAATGTGGTAATGCGGTCAGCGTTTTGTGAACGCTCCCCGCCGTATGCCGTTCTACCCTTAACTTCAGCAGTTGTATGTGCCCGGATTTCCACAGAATACTTAAGGAATGTATCCGGGCATCCGAATAAAACCGCTGGTTAGCAAATAGCTCAACTTTGCGCGTCCGTTGTTGTGTATTCAAAAAGTAGGTAATAAATATGAATACATATAACTTACATAGCACGTAGTTTACGTCCGCTAGCACGCCGCACTTTACACAGTCACAGAAAATATAAGTAAGTTCAAAGTTCACTGGACCGGCCTTTGATATTGTTTTTATATTAAAAGTATGTTTTTTTTATTATTATTTTTTTATTTAGGGCAACGAACAATTACACCATTAAGAAAACTAAAAAATACAAACTATAGGTAAATATTACTCGTGGCGCAACCAGCGATGTTGCCCACAACTATAATAAAAAATTAAGAAATAAATCCGTCTGTCTGTCAGTCAGTTACTACCCAGAGAATTACGAATTGAATGAAAGATTTGGTATACAGTCGTCAATAGATATAAAATTCACTACAGTACTTAACTGATATCTGTTAGTGATGGGTACGTCCATTGACAACTCTATAATTTTCTTTTTGTACAAAGAAGGGGTTAGAAAAAACATGTCAGCTTCTGTATAATATTCATTGTAGTTTCATTATCCTGTTAATTGGGGCACGTTCACCTGCGTTAGTTCTAGATATCTTAGCCGCAAACATATCACGCGTACGGTTCTTCCGTATCACGTGAAATCTTTGTGGAACCCTAAAACTTATTTGGTTCGATAATGTAATGCAATCAAATTTATCATGACAAATGTTGTATAAAAGCATAGCATCCAGGAGATTTCGCCTTGTCTCAAGTTTATGCATAGAGTACTTGCTAAGGAGTGTCTCGTACGAGGACTTAGAATGGAAACAGCGATAGTTAACGGAACGTAAGAATTTACGTTGAACGGATTCTAACTGCTTATTATATTTGGTATAGAATGGGTTCCAAATTGCTGTGGCGTATTCAAGCTGAGATCGAATTAAGGACATGTCTAGCAGAAGATATGAAGAAGGTCTCTTAAACGGTTTACATGTTCGCATTACAAAGCCGAAATGAAATGTTGAGAAGTTTAGTGTCCCAGGGTTCGAAAAGAAGTCTAGCAGCCGCGCCGTCGCCGCTGCATTTCGCGCGTACTCGGTGTTGGGGGGAGGGAGATAGACATATATACACATTACTATAGTAGAGAGAGAGAGAAGAGTATACTATGTAATGTATGAAAGTGTAATCTGGCAACCATGCTTGATTTTTCCGCTTAAATAATAAACAGCAGTACTACAATATGCCGTACTACCAGTAGGTCGTCGCGACATTGTTCCAATTAACTACTGCTGTAGCTGTTGCGTGTTGACTAATAATGAGCCTACTTTCAAGTGTATCTTATATAGAAAATAATATTCGTTACAACCCGAGCATATGCTACAAAATTCTTGTTCTTCTTCTTCTTCTTGATAGGAATATCTGGAGAGGTGTAATAATAAACATAAAGAAAATCTCATTGTACAGTTTTACACTACTAATACATTCCTCCCGATGTACAGTAGCGGAATTAAAATGTTCGCCACCTTAAAGTGAAATAAATGTTACGTTTATAAAATATAAAAACGTGAAATAAGAAAATTGCAATGTTGACAATGACAGACGCTGATATTTACAATAAAAAACAATGAGGATATCATTACTGGACTTAACACAAATATTAAAACCAATAAAAAGGTTTTACATGTCTAAATAATCTTCTTAGACATGGCAGAAAGTCAAACAACTTTGATCTAAGTGATTTTAAACTTTATTGTGAAATAGTTAAACATAACTTTCTGTGGAAAAGTCTGCTCTATGACTTAATTTGAAAAGGTAACATGTGCTCGCGAAACGTTAAATGAATCAATTTGAAAACTGACGAACATTTTCATACCACGACTGTACCTGTACACTAGACCAGTTTTAGTAGCGCGGGACAGTATACAAATCCTGTAAGCGGAACAGAGCTAAGAATGCATGGCAAGCAACACATAAAGTTCAATATAGATTATTTACATGTCAAGAACCGGTCTGCACTTTTCTGCGCAAACGAAAACTGCCGATCGGAATTATGAGTAGTCTAAAACTGTACGTGACACATACTTATAGGTAATCTTAATATTTTTTTGTGTACCAACAGTGTTAACGAAAGGGCAAGTGACATCGAGGTACTACAGATTCCTCACCAAGTCCGGCGGCTGGGTTTGGATGCAGAGCTACGCGACCATAGTTCACAACTCGAGGTCCTCACGGCCACATTGTATTGTCTCCGTCAATTACGTATTAAGGTACTTTTTTGCTTAGTTAAATGTTCATAGGCGATGGCAACCGCTTTCCATCATGTGGGCCGACAGCATGTCCGCTGTACGCTGTACCCCAGCAAAAAAAAAACATATATTTTTTTAACTAATCGTATGTTTGTATTGTAAAATTTAATGATTCAGTGAAATGTGCCTATTGAAAATGCCATAAGATTTAACGCCAGTCAAAGACTTAGAAATTAGCCAAGGTTTCTTTTGCATAGGTCTGGTCCAAGTTACGCCTAATATTTGAAATTAAACCTATTTGCTTTAAAATTATTCTAAAACATGAATATTCATCCATACTTGATACTGGTTAGTTACTCAAATCTTGCAAAGCCATATTCAAAAACGAAGCTAGCGTTGATTTAAAAAAAAATAACTTGATTTAAAAGAACTCACATTGACTGCGTTTTAAAAGAACTTACATTAATTTAAAAGAATTATCCTTAACTCAAAACAACTAACCTTTATTGAATAGAACTCACTTTGATTTCAAAAAATTAACCTTGATTTGAAAGAACTCACTTTGATTTAAGAGAACTAACCTTGATTTAAAAGAACTCAACTTGATTTAAAAGAAAGTTATTTGGATTTAAATTTGTAGAACAATATTTTTAAACCAATCCTAATTTGTAATCTCTTTCTTCCACAGTGACGTAGAAGAAAAACATCTAATTCTAAACATAGAACAAGGTCCTCCCAAAATAACGAATGACGTACCAACACCGTCTCACGTATCTTCCCATATACCGCCAAGAAGCGAAAAACTCCATATAGAAAATGAATTTAGCGACTCAAGCGGAGGTTACCCTTACGCAGAATATATGCTCCCGGCGCTACCAACATACGAAAACCACGAGGACTACCAACATCAGCAGAACGGGTATGAAGTGTACTATGAAACTTATCCAGAACCGGAACTTAATAATTATGTATACCCGCAAAATCAAAGGCCTTTTTCAGCTAGCTCTTCTTCCTGTAGCTCAGTTGAAGGCTCGGATGCAAATCAACAGTATAATTACACTAATTTGATCTCTTGCTATGGACATAATGGACAGAATGTGAGACAAGAAGGGTTTACATATAAAATTAATAGTCCAACAGTACAAGAAGGATATACAAGTGTTATTGTGGACAATACACAACAATATCATGGTAGTAGTGTTAATGAATTTGTGCATTGATTTGTAAATATTATATGTAGTGATACATTTTGTGCTTCAAGAGGGTATTTTGGCGGCAAGTTGAAGGTATGTTTGCTGTGCAGGCTTATGTTATATAACTATACAATATTGTTTACAAATCAGCAATAGTTGTAGGTTATTTTTGCGAGGTGCAAGCCAGCCTTTTGCAGGTTATTAAATTTTTTTAAGCAAGACTTGTGTATGAGTGAAATATGTGAACTGACTTTCAAGCTGCCACAAGAACTTCGCTGTTTGGTATTAGCCAAAAACTTTGTTACGAGTTGATTGCAGCACTCGCGGGCAAATACTGGAGAAGCAAATATTAAATGCGGAATGGATTCTTCTTCTGCTACGCGTCACAGATGCACGAAGGGTTCTCCTTCAACCCGAAACGGTTAAAGTATTAGGAGCACCGCCCGTGCCCTGTTAATAACTGCGTCTGTACGCCTGATGTCCCTAATACCTTCATCTGTGTAAACAACCCATGTTCCAAGCCCTGGTTGGTAACCTAAGTTCCCCATAAAGCTGTAATTTCCCTAAATTGACATTCCATTTGATTAGAAAATCACCCGAATAAATAGTTTAAGACATGCCGAAACTCGAAATTTAAAATAAAGCGAGATGTATCTACCAACCTAATAAATTATAAGTTATGTTTTTGAGGTTGTAATATAATTGGGATTGAAAAGTTGTTCTATTTAATTTTACTTTTAAATGCCAAAACTTGCCATGATTTTAATATAATTATTTGTTAAATCTTATAGGGCAACTGTAGTAAGCCCAACTATTATACCTACATATTATTTTTTTGTGTATTTTAGGGTTTGGTTTCTAGACCTTTAAGCCAAGACCTACATATATAGGTAGGTATGTATATAGAATATAGATCAGTGATGATGAACCAATGGCGCGCAATAAGGATTCGGATCATTTGGCAGGATATGGAAAGTTTTTTTTTTTAACAAAATTCTATTGGTTAATAATGAACAATACTTGTAGGCTACTTATTGCTTTTAAGCAAGTGTTATGTTTGTGTTGGAATTTTCAGCTATTTAACTTTGAAATTTTACTGCCATAGAAACTTATTTGTTTGTCCAAATAGGTATGTATTATTTGAATAAAGATGAAAGGCGTTTACTTGAAAATTACTATAAAAAGTGCCTAAATATTTATATCCACTTGACGCTGGATAAATACACAAATCTTGTAAAGCCAAATCTAAAAAAGAATGAGTTAATATTTTTAATTACAGTAACATCATACGTCATATAGTTATTTTTATACAAATAGTGGGTAATGGTTCGCCATCCCTGGTATAATTTATTAAAACATTTTTTGTTTTACCAAATGGAATTATTTTATATTTTCAAAATAAATTTTAATTTAATTTTTTTTACTTATTTACTATAATAATAGGGAATATGCATGTAACTTAAATACGAGTCAATTTTTTGTATGATGCCTTTATTGCTGTAGAATGACATGTCTAATGTTATTTTATTATTTAACTCCTTTAATTTACAGATTTTTATAAATGCGCGGTATATTTAAAATCTCAAAACGCAACGCTATTGATCAAATAGAAACGTGACGTCATTTTTCATTTTAACATTTTCAGATTTTCAACAAAGGACGCGTACCTCTCGTAGCTCACAACGCTCAAAAAAAGTGGAACGGATTGTGGAGCGTTGATGTAATTAACAACGAAACACACACATGTCATTGGTTGCTGTATAGTTGATTTAAAAATTGCGCCTTTGTCAACGTATCGATAGAGATAACTATGCTTTGTGGTCAACGCCCACTTCGACCCACCTCTTGTCATGGGTCGTTGTGAGCGCTGCATGATCGAAAATAATGACGTTCCTAGTGACGTTTACGCGGCAAAGATAAGGACCGTGATCGGTATGTGGAACAGCTGAAGGAACATTTTAAGCATTGTGAGCCACAGGAGGAACACGCCCTGAGAATCAACTACAACGTCATGAAAAGCCCGCAAAAATAATGGCGTTTAAATAGCTCAAATTTATTGAAGTTTAAATATTTTTTTAAAAATTAATTTGGACATTTCTAACAGTATTTCTATTTTTTACTATGATTGTATTGTGTGGTTGTAAAACGATGTAAATAACTAATTAACAATATAATTAAAAAACATGCATATTCCATATTACCTACTAGAACATAAACGTAGTTCTTACCTATATTAGTATAATTATTACAGGATATTATCTCTATTTACATTTTTAAGAAGGCATATTTTAAAGTAAATTTTGATTGGTCTATGCCGATCTTTATATTATCCACTCATTTGACCTTACAACCATAGACAAAGAACACTAAAGTCTATTTCAAATAGAACGATGGCTGACACATACATAAAACCTAATTTTTAGGTAGCATTATCGTAAATTTTCTTGAAAAAAAATATATTAATTTTACTTATATAAAAATATATTTAAAGCTGTTACTATTTAATAACATGTAATAATCACATGTAAGCAATGTTCTTTCTTTCTAACAATCTTAGAATCACGATGTTTATTTATCTATTTACGTAATTTCTCCCATACCGTCTAATTTGAAACCGACTTTAGTCATTTACAATTTGAACTTTTTAAAATCGCGTACTTTACTGCAAAATTCTCTAATGTTGTTCTTCATTACCAATATTCGTAGTTCGAAAAATAAAAGAGAAATAATAAGGTTTTAGATTTGATTTTATCGTAAAGTAACATTGTAAATTGTATGTATAAGACTTGTATTTCATATAATTATAAAAAGATAATTATTGTAATTATACTATTGTTTTATATCAGAACATAGACAATAATAGAATATAGAAATAACTTAATATAAGTAGTAAATAGATAGTATGGGAAAGGGAAGAACAAGATATGGATTTTAAACTTAGAACAACTACTAAAGACTTACGAGAGAGATCATACTAAAACAAAAGCTGAGTATCAACTCTCTTATTCATATAAAGTACCTAATAGATTAGGTATACATGACTATGAGTGAGAGAGAAAACCTATTAACATAGCTGGGCACCGTTAATCAAATAGTTAACTTCGTTAATCGCTAATCCGTTTTTGAAAAAGTTAACTTCTTTAAAAGTCAAAGGGTTACATTTCAGAAAATTTAACGCAAGTTAACTTTAATCGTTAATCCGTTAACACGTTATAAAAATTGCATTTAAGTTAACAGGTTAGAAATAAAAAAAAACAGACGTATTATTTATAATTATTTTATAATTATTATTTTTGTATGTCTTTTGGGACCACGGGCCATAAAAATGGCCCGGACATTTGGAAGACTTACGTGGGGCTGGGAAGGCCAACACGTAGAGGCCTCGTGACAAATTAAATGTAAATGTGGTGTGACACTGACCGGCGATTATCCCTGTCTTCAACATATAGTGATGCACCCAAGGACAAGCTCCGGCCAGTGTAGGACTATTGTGGGAAATGAGGACAAAAAGTACCGGGCTATTGGGGTGAACTGCTAGTGGTACAAGGGGTCTGAGAATATGGGGATGATGGCGTTAGCCCGTCGCAATGTTCGGGGAACATGGAAAAATGGGCAGACGGTGACTCGCCACTCCCTGCATGGGCCTCTAAAAATGCTATAGACGGTAGGGGCAACATGGGTGTGAGTGGCTAAGGGGTGTAGAGAGATGGGCTGCAGGTTCACCGTAGCTACTTCTGACGTGATGCCATTTATCAGTTCCACCCCTGGAGCTTGAGTCTTAGCTCTAACGATCTCCATTCCATGCCGGCTGGTTAAAGCAAGCACGGAGGTGGGTGCCTTGCCTTAGCCCCCGGAGTCAGGTACGAGGTGTCGCTACTCACCTAAGGCTTCGTCAAAAAGCCCCCCTGCGGGTTAATTATTATAATTATTAGAGTGTTTAATATAAGCATCTTGACAAACAATGTTTTTTCATTCATTTGAATTAAGGTTTAGAACTTATTTTATTAAGATAGACTAATTGCGTTCTGGACGAAACACTAATTAGGCGAACTAATTTTAAGACGATTTGATAGTAATATAATGAACAATTGCTATATAAACGAACTGCTACATAGACCACTTACATCTTAGACGAAACAATACTAACCCGTCCAATTAATTTGTCAATTTAGTTATCTGGCATAATATGAATATTCCCCTTCATGAATATTAATATGTTGAAGTTCTCGTCTGAAAGCGAGGCTCGATTCGGCTGAAGTATATCCTTGCTCGTGGAGAAAAGACGTTCAACTGCAGCGCTTGAGGGTATAGCAGTATTATATTTAATAAACAGATTTGCGAATATCTGTTCCCCGAAGAATGCCACATCATTTAACAAGTCTTTCGACTTTATGTCTAGCCACATTTTGACGAGACAATGAGCTTTGCTCTTTAAAGATTTGTTGCTGGATTAACGATTAACGGACTTTGGGAAATTTAACGGAAGTTAACGAGTCCGTTAACATATTTTTTAATTAACTTAAAAGTTAATCCGTTACTCGAAATGTTAACTTCGTCAATTAACCATTAACGGATTAACGAGTTAATGCCCAGCTATGCCTATTAGGTTTCTGTTGTTTTAGACGTCAAAAGTATAAATTACTATGTTCCATATTTCATTTTGCTGTATTTTACTAAATTATAAATACGTTGATATTATCTAATCGTATAATAAGACGGCCCCCATTTATTGTAAATAACCAAAATAAATTTTGATTTTAGTAGTCTGTATATATTTATTAATTATTTTGATATTTTTTTTCCAAATTTACGGCTTAATTTTCTATTTTTATACGATGCGTTTTCCCTCACTTTATCAAACTAAATTGAAAAGCCATTTACACATGACACTGGCTGAATGCATAAACCGTGCCAAGCCAAAATTGAACAAAGAAGAAGAAGACGGCCTCTGTGGCTGATGGCCGGTCCCTATACCTTACCAACTGTTCATTTGCATTACTATCGGTTAAAATTTGACATGAGCTCCGTAATATATTGTCAAATTTCTACCGATGGTAAAACAAGTAAATGAATAAAATATAGTATAATAAACAGTAAGCATTGGAAGTCAGAGTCATAGGTGTATACACAGAAGGGAGGCAAGGGTGGAACGCGCCCACCCCATATTATCTAATGCCCACTCCACGATGTTGTGTTACCGATTCGAAATTCTAGGCTGGATACCTAAGAAACTCTGTCACGTCTGTCATTTTATATAATATAACAGTGAGTTTCACTGAATGCAAACATGCTATCTCAGGCAATAAATCTTTATTAAAAGCAGTGGCATCGAGTACTAAATATATGAAAAAGTAAATTGGCTCTTAATGTAGCATTCGATGCGAAAATATCTAAAAAGTTAGTTTTCAGTAAATTTATATGTTAATAAAAAAAATTGAAAACTTGTTCGGTATTTTCGAATATATCTGGCAACCCAAACTGCACAATCTCTTTTGTAAGTATTACACGCCAGAAATGATAAAACGTTGTCATTACACTATAATGTGTTAACTGTAAGATCTTATAATTATAAAATGCTTGCAAATGAACATTAGGACAACCTACACAGAAAAACAGAACTAATCTTATCGCATTTTTACTCTTTAGTTCGCTCGTTTGCTCACAATTTAACTCAGAAAAACCTGTTATTAGCCCTACATCTTTTTTTGTTTGTTTGTATTATTAATATGCGCTGTTGGTTTCTTTCAATGAATAAATAAATCCTAAAAAAGAAAAAAGCTTTTATAAAGGAATAGCGACGTAATTACATTGCTTACATATTGTTATTATATACACAGCATATTTGAGAATTAAAAAGACAGAAAAATACGAATGTTTAACATAAAAAATAATTTTGATTATGTATGAAACTCCTTGTCTAAATCAAAACTTTGTTGTAAAACATTTGTAATTTTTCTGTTATGATTTTTGTAATACGGATTTGTCGTAAGTGATTTCTATCCATTTATGTCTTCAAAAATGTTGTAATGCGAGTGTAATACCGTTGGTATTCAGGTTTAGGTCCTTAAAATGGTCCTTAATTAAAGCTAGATTTCATGCAACATGTAAAGATGAATTAAAACATCCTTAAGATTTATAGAAAATATTTAATATTAATAGGTATTTTCCCTTACTTTAATAATAATGTAAGTATTTTAAATAAAATGTAAATTGTAATCTAGTTGTTAAGGTATTTTGGCTAATTAATGAACAAACAAATTGTGATATTCCAAACATATTAAACTATTTATGATAAAATAATTACTTGAATAAAGTGCATTCAATATTCATAATAATATAAATTACGAGTTTCATTTGTTTCTTTTGAACACTTCGATGGGAATCCACATAAACCTACAGGTAAACCTTTAAGATTAATTGGTTATAACCGTTTTTAATCAACTACTATGTCCGGAGTGTAAACCTTAAAGAAAGTGTTATACAAATCTGATATAACCGGTTTATTTCGTTAGAGGAGGCAGTATCATTCCATCTCCCTCGACATATTTTTGTGTACGACTGAAAACTGTTGCACCTTGGGGCACCGTGAAAAACACTGCCTTATTATCTATACACTGTAACTGGTCTTCAAAACGTAAATATCGAAGGAGAACTTGATTTTTAAGATTTGGCATGAAACCATTTGAAATATTTTTTTTTAAATCATTGATTTTTATGGCAGAAAGTTGAATTTTTTTTGCTGACACTCCAAATTTTGGCCGCCCTCGAAAATTTCGCTGCTCTGGACACTAGCCCCTAGTGCCCCTAGTGTAAATCCATCATTGCGTGTACGGCAAAAACCGTTCAAAGCATTCGAAATCAGTGTATTCAACATGACCTATTTGACAAACTTTTGTGACCAAAAACCGGTTGGTTCAGCTTAAAGTGAAAACAAATCTGAAAAGAAAGGCTTTAACCGGTTTAACTTTTTTACTTGTTTCCGAGCTTTGCCTACAGGAACATTATGAAAAATGTATAAATTCAGTCATTTTTATCTATAATTTATCTATGCCTAATACAATAAATCTGTAGATGGTGAAATGTGTACAATAGATTTAAAATGAGAAAGTAATCAGGGGATTGATCCGGGTCAGTAAATTCCGAAAATGCAACTTTAGAACTTTTATCTACCTATCTGTTACAACGTTAAGTGAAAACTAATGAACGGATTTTAATGAAACTCAACAAAGAGCTAGCATATATCCTGGGTTAACACTTCTGATAAACGACGTCATATCCGTGATACACGAATAAAACTAAACATATGGCGCCTCAAAATTTCTCTAGCTAGTATGTCCATTAAGTTTTTGTAATGTAATTTATAACAAGTAAAATGTTGAAGATACATAAATAAATCCAGTTTCATGGTTTCTGGACAGCAGTGGGAGGCATTCACCAAGTGTCTATTTACTTGAAATTAATAGATAATTGTATGCGCCATTTATTCCATTCCTTTGCTCCTTCCTGTGCCATACTCAAAAATTCTTCCGTTCCAAAAAGAGACTACTAAAAAAGACGCAAAAAACCGTTCAACTCAAAATCTTTAATTATGAACTCGACACTAATCCACCGCGCCGCAACGTGAGTAAAACCTTCAAATAATTTAATTAGAAAATGTTCCTGCAAATTGTGCAAGGTTCATATCTACCTTTTTATCTTACAGTAACTAAAACTAATATGGTTCACCCTTAGATCATATGATATATACCTTTATGGGTTTAAGAAAAAGATACGATGACATTCAATGACTCGATTCAGTCTTAACAATATTACTTTCTTCATCCTTCAAAGGTAGAGTGAACCGTGTAACATCAGTATTAGAGACTTATGTTCCCCAACTGAATTCTGAGCACGTGAAGCATAATAATAATTTGGAGTTAATGTAATTATGGTATATTAAAATAAATTTAGATCTTTCTGCCATCTATTGTTGCGTAGGAAATGTAATTAAGTTCAAAACATTTAGTAAACTAAGTAGATTGAGTACTTACCAAAAGATGGCAGGATTTACGATAAGACAAAATCAAGTAATATGATTAAAATGATTTTTCATTCTTACACGAAAATAACAAAAGAAAAATTCGTTTCATTTTCCTAATACTGCATTTGAAGAAATCAAACCGATATTTTGAAAAATAAATCATCCAACAACCTCATAATTATATTGTTGAGAATTTTTCATTGTCCTATGCAACATAAGCAAATTTTTGGAAAGAAATATCATTCTTTTTTTATGATAGTCTAATTTGTTTTGTTTTTACTGTACTTTCAGATAAAACAAACGAATATTATGTAAACCTGCATTTTTGTTGTTTACTTACACAGGCTAGAATAAAGTTTAAAAATATTGATCGGTTTCGCCATCTGTTGTCGAATAGCGACAACTAAAATACTAATTGTACTCAATATCAATTGACACTACCCATAAGTTATGCTAGATGCATGTACCTTTTAGCTAATTTAATTGCTATAGAAGATAAAGAGAAAACGACAAATGCCCAGTAAAACAAAGTTTCCAATTTTCTTTTCTCTAAAAGAAAAGTAGCCCAAATTATTTCTTATAACACCAGCTATCTGCCAGTGAAAGTCCCGTCAAAATCGGTCCAGCCTTTTCAGAGATTAACCGGAACAAATTTAAAAAAATGTTTTTTTGATATAAATACCGTATATACTTTCATACGCATTTAGTAAAAAAAACCTGTTATTTTGACATTACAGACTTCAATTTTGTTTTTTTTTTTCAATAGACAGGAATTAAAACATCTTAAAATTTTAAAGTATCATGATAGCAATAATTTTAATTACTTTTCAAACAGTAATTAATGCTCTATTTGATTCCTTACGCTTTGTTTTGGCTACGCATGGGGAATACATTTCGTACAATACCGGGCCCTTTGTGGGGGTTAGACCTTACGCGGCGAGATCAAACGCCGCACGGTTGGTATTTTACTCCGTTACAAACGTTCTCAACTACACCACTAAACCTGAACCTGTGTCCCTTGTGCCCGCGCTTGAGTTCGAAGAATATGAGGTTTTGAAAGTAGTTACATCCATGTTCATCCGCGCATCGAGGCCTGGATTACCCCGGGAAGCAGTGATCCACTTCATCAACAGACTTTAGATCCACCGCATCCCCAAATGCTGAGGGACCCTTGTGATGGAGCTGACTCCTTACACTTGTGCCTACTTATGACTTTATAAGTAGGTACGCTCGTATAGGTTAATTAGCTTCGAGACGTTTTTGCGATTGTAGTAGTATTTGTATATTTACAGGACTTCTAAACTTGAAATATTGTATAAAATTATGTTTAATATTAATATTTATTACTCTAATATCGTTTAATACTATTAGCTTCATATTAAGTACCTGTCTACAAAATTACATAAAAAATATTAGTTTAGTTATTTATGTGCTGACAGTAGCGCGAAAACGTCGCGAAGCTAATTTATCTGTACATAATCTATAAGGCTGCGACCTTCTGTTATTTTATTAGAAGTAAATAGGTATATTAGTTGATTCTACAGTTCGCATCCCTATTAACAAAATTATAATTTAAATATTATAGGGAGTTTTTGGCGGGAACTGAAAGAAGACGTTGTGCTGTGCAGTTTTATTTTCTAAAAATGTATAAAATTACTCTAAAATGAACAATAGTTGTAGGATATTGATAGTTTTTGAGTAGTAATTGTGTGTTTTTGTGAGAAACGTGAACTATATAGCCAAATGTGGCCTTTCGAGTTTTCACAAGAACTCCGTTGAATGACGTCGATTGTAGCTTACAATACAACGGCGCCTGGCTTAAAGGCCTAGTTGCCAAGCCTTAAACATAAAAATAAATTAAATATTATAGAAAAATGTACGAAATAAAAGGCTTTTTTATTTTATTTATTTATTTACAAAAATACTTCTATAAAGTTATTCCCTACTAGTGCACTTGATTGAAAAGCCCGAGCATCGTGTCAATGTGGTTCAGAGCGAATTACAAGAATGACCATCCGTATATCGAACCAAAATGGCTTCCAGCCTTTGGAGGTTCATTGTTAAAAAGGACAACATCATCAGGATTTTTTCGATCGTCTCGTTCAACGTACATGCCTGCTACCATCGCTATTATAGCTAACATTAGGATGACGAATGTGAACTGAAACAAAATCAGAATATTAAATTTGGACAAGTGAAGTAGAAATGACAAATGTCGTTTGGCTACTGAACCATAAAAATAAATTATTTTTTATTTGATTTGTAATTTTATTCCAGGAAACATGTCCCATAATTATAATACATATACATAATTACATTAACTAGTGGTCGCCCGTGCTAGAAAATCGACCATAATAATTAATGTCAAAGATTATAACTTCTATAATCACAGATTTCGCCAAGGCTACACTGTTAATTTGACTTCAACATATAACAAGAGTATATATATATATATATATATATATATATATATGCGTGTATGTGTCAAATACAGGCTAGTGTGTGTAATGTTTTCATTGATTTAATGTATTTTTTTATGCATAATTAAAAAAAAATATTAGCAGTCGTCGCTTCTTCTCTATATAAACTATAAGTGTGCGAAATTTCATACTCCTCCGTCCGCGCAATTTTCGTAAAAAGGGGTACAGAGTTTTTGCTTCACGTAATGATATATAGATTATTACAATTACAAAAATTACACATACATACATATTCACCGTCACACTCTTATAGTCCAGGTTCTGCGTCTTTGGAATAAGCTACCTATTGCTATAAGCTAAATCCTTACAGAGTTTTAAAAATCAGGTTCAGAAGCATTACTTCTCTATTGTGTATAATAATTTCTAATACTGTTATATATATCTATGTATGGTTGCATTGTCATATGTATATATACGTGTGTGTGTATATACATAATTATGTATATTATATATATATTTATACTGTTTTTGAAGTTATATGTATTGTGTATACTTATCATTTATCGTTATTTATAAACTGCACCACCGTCAGTATTAAAAATCTATTAATCCCTGCCAATGGTTGCCTGGAAGAAATCGCTTTTTAGCGATAAGGCCGCCCATTGTACTATCTCTTGTATTTTTCTATGCTTTGGTGTACAGTAAAGTGTTGTCTATCTACCTGTATTCACATACATACCTACATACACAAGTTATAATTTCATTACACTATTATGTATTGTGCAGCAGTCCCTTTTTTTCTTATTAACACAGAGGAATGTCTATTATAATACATACATACATAACTTCACGCCAGTTCCCTTGCGGGGTAGGCACGAACAACAGAGCGCCATTTAGGCCCATTCTTACACACCTCACTTGCTTCTTTGACATTCATAACTCTTGTCATGCACGCTCGTCTGTTCTTAAGGTTCCTAACATCACCTTCTGCTAGTACACGATCAATTTGATCATGGAAAGTGTGTCGTGGCCTTCCACGACTTCTGCATCCATCCACTTTTGCATTGTTTATCTGTTTAGTCATTCTTTCCACATGCCCGAACCACCGGAGCACCGTCTATTATAATCATCAATCAAAATCAATAATACGTATTTTATTACAAAATCTTCAGTCTTAAATAAAATATATCTATGTATTTTTGTTATTGAACGCGCGATAAGTATGTTAATGGTAACTGATATCATTAAAATAACTAGTGGCAGATGTAATAAATAATAATATAGATGCTACTCACATGCCTCATTGTAAAAGGTGGAATACGCAACTGTGTTATAATATGTTCAGTCTAGCTTGTTTTATACAAGTTAAGTGATTATCTACATAAAAAAACCTGCAACCTGTTTTAAATTTATCCTTGATATTTTCTTAGTATTAAATCTAGTTATCGTGACCTTTTTCTATATACTTAGGAATACTAAACTTGTTTTTACAAACATTGGTTAATATTGACTATATTGCATTATTAAAATTATTTTTGTTACTGGAAGGTTGCAAGCTGATTTTTGCACCCCGGCGTCTAGTATGGTTAAAACGGCCATATGCAGATATATTTATCATCTTTGATTTACTTATGCCAAGATCAAGTTACATAATTATTCTATTCTTATCTTCACAAGTAAATGTCGTGACAAGCTTTTTTAATTTAAAGTTTTTTTTTCTTTAGAAATTTAAATTTTAAGAGCTTGTTTTTTTTTTTAATTTAACGCTATTTGTTAAGGACAAATTTGTATTTAAATTTAAAATATTGTGTGTAACTGATAGAAATAAAAAGCGGATATTCCGTACACACGAAACCGCTGACGCTAATAGTATGGTTTTGCTCCCTTCAGTTTGTGTAAATGTTTGTTACATAACAATAAATAGGTATAAATCACATAGGCTTACCCAAACTTATGTCCAAACACTGCCCGCCATTGGCATCAGAAGTATATATCTTGCACATATCTTGAAACCCGCTCAACCAATCACTTTCACCAAATTTAGTAATTAAGTTAAGATCAAAATCCATACAGCTTGACCACATGTTCCACATGGAAAATGTGTATATAATAAGTGCTTTATTTAGGTTTATATATTTTACTAGCTGTCCCTGCAAACGTTGTTCTGCCCTGAAGAAATAAAATTTAGAACCCGATTGCAACGCCACCTACCGGGTCCATTTGTGAATCTAAACCATCCTCGAATCCATTTGAACACACACAAAAAAAAACATTCAAATCGGTCCAGCCGTTTAGGAGGAGTTCAGTGTCAACACACGTACAGAAGAATTATATATATATATATATATATATATATATATATATATATATATATATATATATATATATATATATATATATATAACGAAGATAGGTACTTAAGTTTTTTTTTATTATGCTATCACTGTTTTGTTATTTTTTTCTTGGTTATTATTCTTTTCATTTATACGTTGACTATAATTTAATTTAATTTTACCGTGGCTCGTATGACTTTTGTGATTTAGGAGGTACATACATACATACATAACTTCACGCCAGTTCCCTTGCGGGGTAGGCACGAACAACAGAGCGCCATTTAGGCCCATTCTTGACATTCATAATTCTTGTCATGCACACTCGTCTGTTCTTAAGCCTCCTGACATCACCCTCCGCTAGTACACGATCAATTTGATCATGGAAGGTGTGTCGTGGCCTTCCACGACTTCTGCATCCATCCACTTTTGCATTGTATATCTGTTTAGTCATTCTTTCCAAATGCCCGAACCACCGGAGCATTCCTTTACTTACCTTCACCCCGACACTCTCTTTCAGACCAACTCTCTTAGGAGGGGCCACTGAAAATCAGCACTGTGTCGGAATACCATTCGGCACAGCAAAATACTGAGTGCCAACCTCATTTCGCAAATTGCGACACACATTTTCATTGTTATTATAAATTATTGTTAAGCAGGGCTTTTTTTGTGGGGGCACACGGGGGCACGCAGTGGCCTTAAAAGAAATTTCGAAAATATTGAAAAATTGCCATATAAACTGAAAAATTTAAAAAAAAAACAATTTTTACAAAGATGGATTTTTTAATAGGTTTTTTGGAGTGGAGCGACAAACAAAAAATTATAGACTTACAACTTTCGAGAATTAGCGTGCCCCCAAAAAAGAAGTGACAAAAAAGGCCTCTTGTTAAGTGTCGCATTTTTAGAAATAAATATTTTCTTTCTTTCTAATTCTTAGAGCGGCCGCCATTTTAATATAAGTTCACCAACTTACTGCACTTGCCAAAAATCGATTATTTCTTACATGTCTGTTTATTTAACACCGCAAACGAAATCCGAAGACACAATGGCGGCATCTTCATGAAGTAAACCATATGGGAGGGACAGAGATAGATATACATACATACCAGTATACAAAAGAGAAGGAAATATGCATGCATCAAGAATATGTATTGAAGTATGAACAAGAGATAGGGTTACCATGACTCAAAACCATTGTTCAGCATTGAATAATAAACAAATACAAATAACAAAATTTGGAACCTTTTACAATAAAATAAAGAAGAAAAATAAGAATCAAATAGAAACATTTTTAAGTATTAAAATAATTTATTTTCTTTATTTTTCTTGTCTCATTTTGGTTTCGGAGAATAGTTCTATTAATAAGTAAACTCGAGCTATTTATAAAAGATATTTATTTCGTAACACAAAAATTAAATCACAGATCCTTTAAATCTCACATCTCACAATAGTCCTGGGCTCCAACTATGCTATTACAATATGGTCAGAATGGTCGACCACTGGCGTCGTAATGGTTTTTCATACAAAAGTAACCGTTACCATTGCCCCACGACAATGGGTAATGGTAAACCTTGTCCACATAAGGCTTGGAAACCGGTTACAGCCTAAGTATCGAAGAACTTTGCATTTCAGACGATGTCTATCTATTTTCTTTCTTCCATAATACGAATTTCATATCTTGTAAGATCTTATTTTGTACATCAATTCCTTTTCAGCACCATCATTGGTTTTCTAATTTTGAATGCTTCTATAAGTTCCTGCAAAATACAAAAGTATATTACTGAGAATTCATGATGGATAGTCGAAGGGTATCGCTGTATAGTTTGTTTGTTTACGAAAATTGGTCAAGTACATGTCAGGCGTCCATATAAAAGAATGCGCGTTAAAATATCGCGATGTCATCGTGTCCATATTTAAAATATAATCCAAATACACTCACTCACCCACCAACGCACACACGCACGCACAGAGAGAGAGAGAGAGAGAGACGCGCACACAGAGACAACGAGAGAGAGAGAGAGAGAGAGAGAGAGAGAGAGAGAGAGAGAGACACACGCGCACATACACACAGACAACGAGAGAGAGAGAGAGACGCATACACCGCGCGCACTCATCAACGTACACGCATATGCACGGAAACATATCGAGGACTTCATAACATATAGGCGTATACGCAAAAATGCCATTTTTTTGTTATGGACTAAAATCTATGAATGTTACAATTTAGAAAGTCTTACCAGTATGCAAATATGCCTAAAAGGAGGGGTATTCCAAATTTCAGCCTTATAAATCAACTACATACATACATACATAACTTCACGCCAGTTCCCTTGCGGGGTAGGCACGAACAACAGAGTGCCATTTAGGCTTATTCTTACACACCTCACTTGCCTCTTCGACATTCATAACTCTTGTCATGCAAGCTCGTCTGTTCTTAAGGCTCCTGACATCACCTTCAACCTATAAATCAACTAGTTTTGTTTTATTCACAATTTTGTCCCTCGTTTAAAACTGCACTTTAGTCTGCACACCCATTTGTTACGAAGCCCTCGATATACACTCACACTTAGCCACTTTTCGCTATTTAGGCTCAGAGCCGTAAAATGTCATACCTGCCACCGCTTCATATCCAAAGAAACAATGAACTGATTCTCATTGGAGATGTCGCTCTGCTCGCCCTGTTGGGCCACTGGCGTTATGAAAGGCAACTCATATTCTTCGTCTGAAAAACATAAAATAACATGCTTGCATCGTTTCCGACGAATCGCAAGTTGGTATGTTCCATTCATAATGTACATAAATTACGTCATACGTTAAGGGGGGAGGGAGACACTGTGACATGGGGTGGAAGGGTCCCAAATTTCGTGACGTCACATTTCAAAATCTAATATATTTAAGCTTTAACACATACAATTTGAACTATGTATTAACGAAAAACTTCAAAATATTTCCAACTCCATCTGTAGGAGCAGTATTTAAATTATTAAAAAATAACTTTAATGTAAATAAAACTCATTACGAAACGGCTATTTATAAAATATAGGCGAGCGAGGGCGGCATTTTTCATACATGTACAAAAATAAATCAAAATAAATTTAAAAAAATATCTTTATTTAAGTTTTTTAAATACAAGCTTTTGAGATCCTGGATATCATGTAACCGCAGAGTGCTAGCCAAGACAAGTAAAACGCGCCCAAACACGACGGGTCTATCTTGTTTAGTACAGGAGTTCCTATGGCCACCTTCCGACTCCATCATCAGATCAGCTCCATGGTACCATATTATTGCATTGTCACGCGATATACATATGCGTGCCAAATTTCAGCGCAATCGGAAACCGGGAAGTTGGTCAAATTTAACTTGCAAGATTCCACCCGAACTTACATACATACTTCCATACATGCGTAGGTACATCCATTGCAAGTTAAATAAAAGCTTGTTAAAAGAAGTCAAAGGCACAAAAAATCTATGACAACCCACCAAGGTCAACGGACACCATGCCGTCCCTGACGAGAAAGGACACGTGGTACACGTTCTCGATGGTCCGGCTGAAGCTGTCCGGGTCGAGCACTACGTGGAAGTAGCTGATTGGCTGGCCGCCGTTCGCCTTGTACTGCTTGTTGATGAACCGATTCACGCGGCTAACCATCTCTGGGCCCTCCTCTGTTTTCTCCAATCTGCGAAATATTGTATACTAGCTGTGCCCGCGACGTCGTCCGCGTGGAATTTGCTTTCAAAACCCTCCGATTTTGAAACATTCTTCATTGGTGCTCCGCTCCTATTCGTCTTAGCGTGATGATATATAGCCTATAGCCTTCCTCGATAAATGGGCTAACCAACACTCAGACCAGTCGTTCCTGAGATTAGCGCGTTCAATCAAACAATATTAGTATATTTGGCTACAACACTAATACTTACATTTTAAATATTGCGATATCTTTTGAATGAAACGTCCGAATTGAATAATTCAAAAAGTTCTAGAAAGGTATTGAATTCGTCTTAAATATAAAGTAATTTATTTTGATAAGAATTAATACCAAGGTACAAAATAAAGAGTTTTTGAAACGACGGCATTTTAATTATTTAAAAAATAAAAGAAAACACTTATTGTGAGATAACTACAATAGTTAGACATATGGTTACGCGATATTTATTGTAGACAATTATATGTTCTGCAAAGTGGTAGTACATTGTTTTGTTCTATATTCAATAGTTTTCACAACGCACGCCGTGTAAGGATTTTTTCGGGTCATTTTTTTACACCTTGGGTTACATTATTGGGCTTTTAGTAAGGATCCCTAATTTTTTTGAAAAAATTATATTACCTATAGCCTTCCTCAATAATGTACTATTCAACACTGAAAGAATTTTTCAAATCGGACCAGCGGTTCCTGAGATTAGCGCGTTTAAACAAACAAACTCTTCAGCTTTATAATATTAGTATAGATTTATGCTAGTGTAAGGTATTCTCATTTGTGTTTTAAATGCATAAATATTTTTTTCTTTTCGAAGATTGGTGCAACATCCAGGGGTGAGAAGTTTAATCATTTGTTTTAAAAGTGAAGTGAGTCAACGATTATGGTGCTGATAGTCGTCTATAATCAATTAACTATAATTGTTTAAACTACAAAATGTAGTGGAACACTTACAAGCCAATAGATGGCGCTGTGCAATAATTGATGTTACAAACGTTTCCCGAAACACAAAGAATATATACAAATTTTCAACTATAACAGATGGGCCTAAGCCTGCGAGGAACAACATTAGCCTCACTGGAAGATCTTTTTTGAGACGGAGGAGCATTCCATCTCGCTCCTCCACCCTCTATGAGGCACCCCTCTCAAAATTATAAAATTGCATTTAGCGTTTAACTATAAATATATTGTTGCAAACTAGCCCTTGGAGGTGTTTTATTACCCCTTTGAATTTGAATGATTAATTGTTCGTGCTAATCTCTTTGTTCACGCCGCCGTAAGACGTCATAAAACCTTCTTTTCTCTGTTGGTATTCCATGCGAATTCTTGGAAGCTATTAAGCTGACCATTTAACTATTTCAAGAACCTGCGGACGGCGTGTTGCTTAAAGGACATGTCTAATTTACAAATGAATGAGGGTCGGTCAGTCGGGAAACGCGTCAGTATTGTTCTGACTGCGAACGAGGCGTTACGTCGTGCATTTTCAGAGCGAGTATCTTATAACGACGAACTTTGCGCGATTTATGTTATAACGATTTTCTGCCTTACGGTTTGGTTTTGTTGTATTCGGCTATAGTTGGAAGAACTGAATTACGTGTGTCTACTTATAATAAACTCTGTGATAATTCCAACGGCATTTTCAAATTTATATCCTACAAATACGTAACAATATACTGAATTTGTCATGTTTTTTTTTCAAAGGCATGTACATCATTAGCATTAGTGCAAGTAATTATTGGTAAACCAATGAAATAAATAAAATAAATCACGATGCGTTTTCCTAGCAAAGCGGATTAGACCGCTTTCATCATCAGCGAGGCATACCTTTTTCCTACAAATAAAGTCATTAAAATCGTAAATGTTCCTCAGTCCCAAGTATGCAGTATTTTCGTTCTATTGACAATTATTATAGACATATGTACTTCTCACTCGCTTTAAAATAATTTC